>JADRCH010000317.1:690844-761222 GCA_019843965.1 Rhynchomys soricoides | reverse complement strand
TCATCATCATCATCATCATCATCATCATCATCATCATCATCATCATCCAGGTTCTCTTGAAACTTGCTCTATAGCTTAGGCTGTGATCCAACGCATGATCCTCTTGCCTTAGCCTTCCCAATACTAGTTTTTATAGGTATATGCCACTATGCTTAATTAAATTAAAGATTTTGCTTAGTATTTGTGGTGGTCTGAATAGATTGGAATGCTTGGTCCCCAGGGAGTGAAACTGTTAGAAAGGTTTAGTGGGTGTGGCCTTGTGGGAGGAAGTGTGTCACTGTAGGTGGGCTTTGAGGTTTTGAAGCCCTGCCAAGCTCAACTTTGTCTCTCTCCTGCTGCCGCCTGGGGATTGGGATGTAGAACTCTCCGCTCCCATGTCTGCTTGCTGCCTGCCATGAGGATAATGGACTAAACCACCGAGATTGTGAGCAAGCCCCAGGTAACTGCTTTCTTTTGTAAGCATTCCCATGGTCATGGTGCCTCCTCACAGCTACAGAACACTGGCTAAAACAATATTTGGAGTAGAATTCTATAGAAAGTGGTGTCACCTTTAAGAGGACCAGCTTAACAAACTTATAAACTCCCAATCTACAGAATATGTAAAATTTAGATAGCAAAATACATTTGATTTATAAAAATTAGATATTCATTTTCTTCAATATTTTTCAACACAAGGCTTAGTTATAATGTGTAAAACAGGACATTAACATAAGTAAATATTGATTGGTGGTTAATATATAAAAAAGAATTTTATAACCACATTAATTAGAAATAAGAGATTATAAACGATGTATGCTAAAAATGGTATTCTTGAGTAGTTTTAAGTAATGTTCATATGAAATATAAAGATTAAACAAAATTTCAAATACTACATCATCACAAACGAACGAAGTTTAAATACACATAATATGCTGATTACCTGCTATAGGCATTACCATTAAATGTGTGCCTATGCCATTTCAGATTTCTATATACTCTCCAGTTATCAAAATAAAAGCCTGGGCAGGTTACGTGAACAGTTTTAGAAAATCCAAACTCTGTAGACTTGGTCACCCACCATCTAGAGCCATCCCTGGGTAGAGTGTGTGAAAATGCAGGACAAGAAGTTTCCATATTGTGTAACTGTACTGTGTGTGCCACAGCAAGGAAGCAAAATCTTCAAAGGCTAAGCAGGCGAAACTTGGCTGTAGCCTCGAGCATCTTTGGGTATCAGTGGTTAGTGATTTTCTTGGAGTCAGAAACTTCCCCAAATCTCTAAAAACAGTTTTAAAAAGTGGCTTTTCTTTTTGAGACAAGATCTCACTGAAGCCTGGACTGTTTGGAGCTCATGGAGATCCTCCTGGCTTAGCTTCAGAAAAGCTTTGGTAGCTTGTGCTACTAACCCAACTAACATGGCTAGAGAACTATGTGTCCAAAGTGGTTTTTGAATAATCACTTCAATGAAGATTTCCTAAACTTGGCTTTCCTGCCAAGTCTTTATGAGTCTTTGGGACTGTCAACATTTCAGCTATATTTCCACTAACAATTCAGTGTGTACCATCACCGGAACACACTGAAGGCCCACCAGGTGGGAGCTTACCTGGGTTTGCTGAAGTCTGAGAAGTACATCTCTGCTAGCAGATGCCACTGGGTGCCCCCATTGTTGCTGTACTGGAGGAGGATGCCCTCTTCTCTGCTGTCAGGCTGGTTGCATGCAGCACTCTCTCCGCCTATCTGGATGTAGAACTGGACGAAGTCCACCCAAGATGTGTCCAGATCCCAGCTCACCAGCTGCCTCTTCCCAGCCTTTCCAAAGGGCAAAACAACCAGTCAGTTACTTGGAAGCTCTGGTATTTTATAGCTTGGCTTCCAGTCCACATGAGCACCCTGCACTACAGAAGACAATTCTGGGGCCTGTTAATATTGAGAAGAGCAAGTTCTGCTCTTCTGCTGTCTCTGTTGTGGCTGTGGCTCCTGTTCCTGGATGCTCTTGCCTCATCTCCCATCACTGACCCCCAGACCCAGCGTGAGACTTGAGAATTTCCTACATACCAAAGAACACTCTGGACTTCTAAAAAAATAGGACAAAATTAGATTTACTCAAAATATTTCTAATCCTGGCTTTATAAATCATCTAATGTAAGAGTAATGGAGAAGAAAGGTCACTGACTTAGAGCATGTATGTTTGTTCATGTGCACATGTGTGTTTATGAATACAAAGACCCAAAGACAACCCTGGGTGCCATCACCTAGGCAACATTCATGCTTGTCTGTTTAGTTTTAGACATGGTCTCTCTTTGGCTTGGAACTTGCCAACTAGGCTAGACTGGCTGGCCAGTGAGCTCTAGGAATATGCCTGACTCTACCCCACCTGCTCTTATTTCAATGAATTTATCTTACTATACATTTTGAGACAGAGTCTCACTGTGCAGACTTGGTTTGCCTGGAACACACTCTGTAGACCAGAGAGGCCTCACAGAGACCATCTCCCTCCTGAGTGCTGGGATGAAAGGCGTGCTAATATGCCTAGTAGTGTTTTTTCGTTGTTTTATTTTTCATGTGGGTTCTGAGGACTGAACTCAGGTCCCTGTGCTTCAAAGGCAAGCATTTCTGACTGAGTTGACTATTGGATGGGCTGGGCTTTACTCTCAGTCCCTTACTCATCCTGTTCGTGAGCTGTGAGGCCTTCCTGAGTTTTTATATTCTTCAAAGATGCAATGTGGATAATGATACCTTCCTCACAGTGTTGTATGTGACAATCTGATTAAATAACATGTGACATGTATGTGAGGAGTCTGGAATGCTGCTTGCATTCTTGAAGGTATGTTTTCCCCAGAGACCTGGTCACAGCCCTTATTTCCAGAGCAAGTTCAAGTGAAGTGGACAAGACAGAAGTGTCTTGACAAAAAGGAACTCTTGAAGTCTCTCTAACTGCCTTGTTCACTCACAGATTAGATGGTGTGAGGTACCCTTTAAGTGAGTTTTGAAACCATCCAGCAGTATCTTCTGTCCTAAAGTGTTAGACATTTCCTGAAGTCCAGAAGCCCCCTTCCTTCTCTTGCTGTGTCCCTGTATGTCAGCATGCTGCTGTGAGGGGTCGGACACTGGTTGACAAGAGGTTGTCACTCCAGTTCTGTGTAATGGCTTCAAGTTATGGCGCGGCAAGAAGGTGCATTGTGGGATTCTTCCATCTAGCTGGGTTCTACCAAAGTTAGTCGGTGGACTTCTCTGGTCTTGGAGGGCACCTTGGAGTTCGACCAGAAGTCAGGAAGGAAAACAGAGGTGATCCATATAGACTAGAGTGAAACTCCCTCATAGTTACACTGAGCCCTAGTTTCATGTCCTGGGTTCACTGAGGGAGAGTTTTCTGTCACTGGAAGTCACAGGTGTGGATATCTGTGGAAGAATTAAGCTAGCAAAAGCTCTAAAGCCAATTAAGACTCCAAAAGAAACCAGGGTGTCTGCAAATGACAACTGAAGGTGACTCTGATGCCTGGGCTCATTCTTTAAACCTTTAATTTCTAGTATGAATTTGAGGAACTCTTGAATGTGCTTTGTATTGTTTTAAACTGTTCATCTGAAATATGGTAAATGAGAAACACCTAGTTTTTTCATACCCCAGGACCACCATAGGCAGAGCGATGTTTGCTAAAAAAAAAGCTCCAAGAGTTAGCAGGTTCATTTCAATCTAGCAAGCATCTATGAAAAACACAGCATGTGGAAATGAGCCAGAAGGGTAAGGCTCTGAGGTGAGAATTATACAAATCCAATTATCACAATTAGCTGTTTGGAATGAGGGTCTGTTGTGAGCCCACAGCGCCCGCCTGTTCTTCCAGGTGACAGGGTCAGTCTATATTGATTTGGAAACCTGCTTTTTTTAGGACTTTTGAAAATGGTGGGAAGTATTACACACGTGCCTGGTTTGGCACGGAGAGTGTTTTTTTCATGGAGAAATAGCACACAGCATTTCTTTTGTTCAGTGATCGAGGAATGTTGAACACTTATATGAAAGAAAAAAGGCTCATGATAAAATTTTGCCCTAGTTTAGAATATGATGTAATAACTGCTTGAAGTTTTCCTACTTTGCCATGATGTATGAATTCATCACACCCCAGACAGGGGTGTCTGGGGTGTGATGAATACCTAGTATTCAGGTCTCGTATACCTAGTATACGAGATACCTAGTGTTTTCAGGTCTCGGCGTCTGTAAAGGAGGAAACAAATTCAAGGTTGCATGGCATCCTATTTTAAGGGTTCAGCTAAATCAAATCTTATCAGGTAGCAGGTAATCGACTGATTACAAAACCTCTAGGAATCTGTGTAGTTGCACCTCATTAGTTTTCTGTATTCAAAATGCCACTAGCAACAAAAACTTCTTTTATATTTACCTAAAAGTAATCATTTCTTTAGAATTTGTCCTTTTTAGTTAAATTAGTTAACTCTTTAATAACTGAACCACACAAAACACCATGAAGAGAAGTCACAGTCTGATTATCAGAGAGAGACAACGCTGACGGTTGCTGCAGGCCCTACTCTCATTACCTGTAGAGTGGACATTTAATAATTGTAGACCTACTTAGTCTTCGAGCATTTATTAAGACCTAAGTGCCTAGGTCAGAACGGGAATTTTGGAGCTGATGACTTATCTAGAGACCAGCTCAACTATTGAGACTGCATTCGGCCAGGTACCATAGAAAAGCAATAAAGGTAAACGATCAGTTACACATCCAATCAGAGAGCAATTTTAAGAATACAGTGACTTGGGTAGTTGGGCCCAGCCCCTTGGAGCTGCCTGGAAACAGCAACCATTTAGTGGGACGTGGCAAGGCTTATGTGAATTCAGAGTCGGCAGAAGGCCGGGCAGTAGAGCCTGAGCCAAGGCAGAGAAACAGGTACAACCTTTAACGGGGAGATCCGTGGCTGGAGCAGAAAACCCATGCTTGGAAAACCAACACAAGTGATGCAGCTGGGGAGGAGGGCCACAGAGTGCTCTGGAACTTGTGGCCTGCGGGGGGGGGGTAGGGGGGACTGAGGGTTTTAGGTACATTAATTTAGGGTGGTGGGCGGCTTCCTTTGCTGCCTGTTCATCATTTCAAATGCTCTGTAGTGGGGAATGCCCGGCTACTTATTTCATATCTCTGCCAGGCTACAGAGCACACAAGCCTGGCTACTGCAGCCAGAGTTTTCTATACCAATCCTCCTGGGACACTGAGGTGCCACCTGGAGACCCTCCCTGTGGAAATGTGACGACCTCATTCTCGCAGTGACAGTGGCTCTGACATAGGAAAATGATCTCTGAGTACATAATAGCTAACCCCAACCCACCTAAGCTTTCCTTATTTTGATTACATGGACCCAATTTTCTACTCTTTTGGTTTAAGGTATTTTTCCCACTTAGAATTCTAAACAGATGCTACTAGAGAAAAAAAAAAAAGGAGGGGCTGAGATATTTTTATAGAAGTCCAGAGGGGAAGGCTGCATTGAGAGATGAAGGAAAAATTTTCACTTTTGAAATGATGATTTTTAAGTAGAAAGGCAGATATGTGGGGAAATTCAGAGGCACTAATTTACAATTTACTCTCATAAAAATGTGACAGTGACGACTAATGCATATCACACCCAACACGACTCTTTGTTCCTTATCTGAGCTGACTGACTTGTTACCCCCAACTTTCCACTTTACAGACAAGAATACTGAAATACACAGAAATAACTCTCCATGGGAACCAGCACCTGAGCCCTGGAATTCAGCATACTTGGACAGTCTGACTTTAAGAAAGACAACTTTGAATCAAGCTGAAGGAATACTGATCTGTAACCTAGGACAGTTTTACACTTAAAATTTCCACGGTATGTATACGCATGTACTTTTACCAGGGAAAGATTTATATTTTAAATCTTATTTTAAAACAACAAGCATAGCCTCCCATTCTGCAGATCCACATTTCCACTGGATATAGATCACTTATTGGCTATTATCTCTAAAGACAGTGACGAGAGGATTTTCAATGTCAATGGCCAGGAAATGGATCCATCCTGATTTCTCGCCTTCCCTGTCTTGGTTTCTTGCAGATTCTTTGTTTTGCACCTGCATCAAAACAAAACCTGAACCTATTTTTGCACTTGCATGAATTAACTTATCTTGGAATTCTGCCAAAACGAATCCTGCAATATATTGGCCCTATGGTATTTCATTCACACCTGTTTCCTTGCTATAGGCTGTGAATAAAGTGAGACATTTCTAATTGTCCCAGAAAGGGTGATTGAAATCCCTTCTATAAAGAAATGGCACTAGGCACTTCACCTCCTAAAGACAGCTGCCAATAATTAAGGTGAGACATGTCACTCAGGTTGGAGTCTGTCCTATGTCTTTTATGCTTATACATGAGATGAACCAGAGCAGAGCAGAAAACAATGATCTGCCTGGATTGTCTGGGAGGAGAAGGAAGAGGCTCCACTCATCCTCAACAAATCAATGTGGAGTGGATTGGGGGTATTCAGAGAGAGTTAGCCTTTGCAATCCTGCCTGGCATCCGGGTCCCTTGTTGACATTTACCAATTTGAATTCCTAATTGGGTGCTCTAATTAGGAAAGCTGAACATTTTAAGAACGAGTTGTATGCAGCATTCACTAGAGTGTACCAACAGTTGCCAAACGAAGGCAGAACAACTTCTGAGATGTTTGTGCAACATAGATAGCTGCTCGGTCCCCTGGGAATAGCTCGTAGGCAGTTCCTTACTATCATCCTCCTTACTCTCTCCAACCAAATCATGGAGATTTACAGAATGACAAATTCAATAGACACACATTCATAGAATCTTCTACATAGCTGACACTCACTAAATCTACATAAGAACACCAATGAAGTGGACTCTCTCATTGTCTCCACTTTTTGGACAAGGAGGCTAAGTAAAAAGATGATTTACTAATGTTCCTAAGGTCACAGAGCTAGGAGATGGTAGAATCAGATGGGATCATGCATGTAGAGTTGCATCCCTAGCCTCTAGGCTCTTTGGTCCCTATCCCTGTCCATCTCTCCCTGGGTTTGCTCTCTCACATACTCTGCAAAGGGCAGAGTGTGGACAGATTAAGAACCTACTCCAGTCAAGGATGCTCAGGACATAAGCCTGCATAGCACCGAAGTGTAGGAAAGCAATGAGATTTAAATCAAGTACAATAGCCTTGGCAGGTGAGGGAATCTGGAATGTCACTCAGTGGTAGATGCTTGCTGCCCATGTCAGTCTCTAGCACTGCACAGAATAGTAGTGGGGACTCTAAATTGACTTAGCCTAGATTCAAAGTAACCAAAACCGATAACAAAACAAGTTCCCCAAATGTCACAAAGGGACAGGCACATGGCTATGCCCAGTCAAAAGCAAGGGGCGAGAGGAGCAGTCAAATGGCTTTACTTTTGGACCTGTGGAGTTTGGGATGCCTGTGAACAAGTCTCCTGTTAAGCCAGTCACGGCCCAGATGGCACATTCTGACTCCCGGCCATACCTTGCTGAAGTATAGAGAAGATCCAGAAGACACGACTCCACAGCCTTGCTCGGGTTTTACAACTTCTCCCCCTATAACTTCTTGCCAGTCTGACTCCCAACTGCTCGGGTTCTCAAAATCTGACATAATTGTGGAAGGAAGTGCAGCTTCTGGGTGGCATTCAGTGCCCTGGTATCCCTGGTCACACCTGTGAGGGGGTGCATAAGAAGCAAGTCATCTGTAACACAATGGCTTCCCCACGCCATGCTCCCCCAGGTCTCATCCGTACACTAGATTTTTCTATAGTGTTGATGTGTATATGATATGGCACTATCTCCAGTTCTTTTACATTCCTCAGAACGGGTAGAATCTGCAGTTAGAAGTATTATGTTAAAATTATGGAATTCAAGATTAAGAAGTAATGGAGAAAGATACATGGGCCTATGTCTGTGCAAGACATGGGGATTTCTCATTGCTTTAAAAATATCATTTATTCAACGAACATGTCACGCTGGTGATATTTTATAGCTCTTTCTGATTAAATGACATATATTTGGGGCCTTTGAGGACTCGAGTGTAATCACTTTCTGCCCGTGGGCACAACCTTGAGCGGTGTGGGAGAGAGGACTACAACGTTTGTCTAATTGAAGATAATCAGGGCAGGATGGGAAATTCCAGCAGGACTTTCACAATAAACCCAGCAGGCCTTGTCTTGAATTTAGATTTAAAGGTTCAGAGTATGTGGCTTCACTTTAGTGTAACAGTGTGGTTCACATGTGAACTAAGAACAGAAGGGAGACTGGCTGTTCTGTTCTGTATGAATCTTTGCACTGGGAAAATAACCACTGGGATGAACCACAGACACAAACACCAAGACGCAGGAGTTGGTCACACTCTCAGGGGCACATACCTGCACACGCCATGGTCACATGAGCCATGCCCACTGCACATGTTGGGGCATTGCTGCCCAATGTAAATGTTGTCTAAAGCCCACTCATCCTGGGCTGTGTAATAGCTCTGACTCCAACGGAAGCGGGTGGCACCAGACCTAGGAAGAAAGCAGGCAATACTAGGTAAACTATGGTGTTTCTCACTAAGAATACCAGATTTCTGCACCTTTCTGATAACAGCCCCCCTCCCCCGAACGTCTGTTTGAGTTCCCAGCATTTGTCTTTGGCTTAATTATTTTAATTCAATTTTTTTTTTGCAATTCAGCAATTCTATCATGAAAGAAAGTTGGAAAAGGACCTGCCCATATTAGACTTTAATCTTAATTTAGGTGCAGCATTTTAAAGGAAAGTAGAAGGCCATACTTCCCATTGCTACTCAAAAATTTGACTCTAAAAATAGCATTCAAAAGCAAAAGCTACCTATGAGATGAAGCATGCCTTTCACAGATGAGAATACAAAGTATTTTTCTTAGGGTAATAGAATTTCTCAAAACAGTCACTCCAGCCATTATTGGAAGACTTTAATTTGGTTCAGAACATAAAACAAAATGTTAGGCATGCAACTTTGGTGTAGAGAAGACACACTGGAAGGTGCTATGTAGAAAGAAGATCATCTGCATGTGAGGACGTGCTTACTCCTCAAACACAAACTTGCTTGAGTTTCATGGGCCAGCTGGCCTGAAATAGAGGCGGGAAGGTGAGCACAAACACTTGGGGTCTCAGGTTATTGGAAGTCGGAGTCTTACGAGGATACTTTGAGGGTCATATAAAAACAGGCTTAAAGTCAGTGACTGCTTGAAAACATTTTTAAGAAACTACAGAGAAATCTTTGTGTTTAGAATTTTCCAGAGATCTGTGGTAAATCACCGTCTAAAACACCGTCACCACCACTACCAACAACACAACAACATAGCAACAACACCACCACCACAACAAAACAACACAATAACAGAACAATATAACAGCCCAACAATATAACACAACAACACAACACAACAACATAACAACAGCAATATAAAAACACAACAATATAGCAACACAACAACAACATAATACAACACAACATAACAACAACACAATAACAGCAATACACACAACACAACACATTACAACACAATAACAGCAATATAGCAATACAAGAAAACAACACAACACCACAATATAGCAACACAACACAATACAACACAAGATAACAATACAACAGCAATATTACAATACAACAATATAGCAATACAATACAATACAACAACACAACAACAGCAATATAACACAACATAACATAATACAACACAACCACATAATGATGCAACAGAAATATAACAACACAACAGTATAACAACACAACAATATAACCACACAACAACACAACACAATAACAAAAAACAGTAGCAGCAACCACAGCAGCAGGAGCAACAACAAAGAATTTGCAGAATTCTTGTGTGTGCTTATCTTTGTTAATCACAGCACTCCCTAGCACACTCTATAGATACCCTTGATCTGCCTTTGAATGATCCATAATGACCTGCACCAATTACACATATTGAGTACACCATAAGTGGACAACAGTTAAAAATCAGACCAAGCTTTTGTTTATTCTGTCAATGATCTGAAGCTAACAGTTTGTGTTTTTATTTGTAGCAGGAGATTCCAGGGTTCATGGGCAGTCCCAGTAGATGGGTTTATTTGCATATCAGTACTTGTCATGGAAAGTAGGAGAGAGGCTTCTCTGTGGTAGGGGCTTATCTTGTAATTTAACAGCCATCTTCCATGGTACTAGTACCAACTGGCTTCTAGAAAAGTCTACAGCAAAAGTAGCATTCATTAGAGTTCTGTGGTGGTTTGAATAAGAATGGCCCCAAGGCCCATCCATATTTCCATGCTAGGTCATCAGGAGTGGCACTACTTGATAAGGAATAGGAGGTGTGGCTTTGTTGGAGGATGTGTGCCATTGTGGGTGCTCTTTAAGGTGTCAAAAGCTCCCACCTGGCCTAGAACCTCTCTTTTCCTGCTGCTTGTAGATCAGTTTATAGAACTCTTAGCTACTTCTCCAGCTCCCTGGCTGATTGTGTGCTGCCATGCTCCCCATTATGATGATAATGGGCTAAGCCTCTGAAACTGTAAGCCAGCCACAATTAAATTCTTTCTTTTATAAGAGTTGCCTTGGTCATGGCATCTCTTCACAGCAATAGAACAGTGACTGAGACAAGTATAGTGTCCTTGGACAAACAAAACTCACAGACACGATGACTCATGTCACGATGAAAAGGAGACCTTCTATTCTTCTAAATTTGATTATAACCTGAGTCATGTCCAGAGTCCCAGTTGACCAGGCCCTGGTACTCTGGACATAAGGACAGCACTCATCTCAATAGCTTGTACAGGAATAGAATAAATTAGGTGCTCAAAAAATAGTGTGCTAAAGATGAGTCAAACAGGTTACAAGAGGAGTCTGTTTCTGACTTTCAAAGGTAATAGACTGAAGAGCGCACCAGGAGCCAGGGTGAGGCTCCCAGGACCCCAGCTTTGCAGCATAGCCGTTGTGTGATCTTTAGTGAGCACTCTGAGCTGGCAGAGGCTTCTAGCTCCTTATTTCTCAAATAAAGGATGCGGACAAATTGATATTGATGATCCCTTTAAGTCTGACTCCTCCAGTAGTTGTTTATTTTTCCTCATAGTTAGATGCCTTTAGGGTACTGATGTAAGTATTGTATTAAAGGCTTTCTCCTTCAGTACTAAAATGGGGTGGAGGTGTTGAGGAGCCCTTCATATCTTTCTAGTTTATGTTCTTATAGCTACGTATGCATCCTAAGGAAGTGATCCTTGTGCTCATAAACTCTTGAAGAGGGATTTCTTTACCACGGAGTTTAAAGTTATCTCACTTAAATATATTCTACATATTCACATCAACTAGGAGAAGAGTAAGGAAAAAGAGGTTGAATATTGATTGAATTTATTTTTAGTGAGAAAAAATTAATTGTGTGAGCCATCTCCAGCAGATTTCATGAGGGAAGGTGAGGTGTGATCACACTGATTTGCACACTCAGTACTGTGTAATGCTGTTCTCAACACAGGTATTTCATCTGCCAATCCATTCTAGCATCTGTCTGTCCATCTGTCTATCTGTCCACCTGCCCACCCACCTGCCCATTTGCCCACCCATTCATCCACCAACCCACCCACTCACCCACTCTTCCTCCCTCCCTCCCTCCCTCTCTGAAGAGGTCATGACATAACATTGACTTGCATTTAAAACACAAATGTCAAACTACGCATTTCTAAAAGCAACAGAACTTGAGCCTTAATACAGCCTTTCCTCTCATAAACTTCAAGAAGAAAGCTTACTGGCACCCGCCCACTCCTTTCCCCATGCTTATATAACCTGAAGAGTCAAGGTGAATGAAGGCTGACTAAATTGTGTTTTCCACCTTTAGCGCTCCTGTAATCACATTTGTTCAATTATTCTGAGACTCATCCAATGATTTAGGTGTTGACTTGTTTATGAAGTCAGCAACTGACAGCTGTTTGGGTCTCATTAGGCACTGTTCTTATGTAAATGTCTCTCATAAAAATGAAATGAATTTTCATTGGGTAACAAACGCTCAGCTCCTATACAGTGCAATTCCACTGAGCAGGTGTATCTAGCAGCTATTTCCACTTGACAGTTGTCCAATTGAGCACATTTCCCAAAGCTAGTATATCTGGGACAATGCAAGGGCCATGCTTGCTTTAATGTACTCAGGTATATATATTTGCATACATGTTGGAATCAAAACAGAACGATTTGGTCAGAGAAATAACATTCCTTCAAAACAATCTGCCTGCCTGCATCTTACCATTCGTAGGATGTTCTGTAAGGACCACAATGCATTTCTGTGGTGGTTTACTCTCTCTGAGGACTGGAAATATGCCTGACAACCTAAGATTAGGTATAGGAAGATGTTTTCTCTCTGTATTTATTGTTTGTTTGTGGTTACTGGGTATTGGGTTCAAGCCTTGAACTTGATGAGCCTTCCATGTATCAGGAATTATAGTTCCAATTGCTGTATGTATTTTTACGCTTAAAAGTCTTATAATGTTCATGCATTTTCTTCTTAATAAAAAAACTAGTTAAAATATATTAAAATAAATGAAAAAAAAAAAACCAAACCCAATCTGCCTGTTTCCCCATTGGAATGCTCTTTGCAAAAACTTGAAATAAACATAATAAAAAACTTACCAAAGATGTTGAGGAGACTAAATAGGTTCAATCTTTATAGTAGCAACTTTAAGCATTATGGACTCAGAGGCAGAGCAATAAGCAGCTTAAAACTTTTCTCATGTGGCGATGATATCTGGATTACCATGGTCAGTGGGGTCTGAAATAAACACTGTACTGGGCTGCTGGTTTTCTAAAGTGATATTTTCACCCCTCCAAGAAGTCTGAGGGGAAACTGCAAAAGCAGAATTACAGTGCGTGTGCCCAAAGGCAAATGGTCACTAGAGTAATTTTTTTATTTGAAAATAATATCTTCAAATTTTTTACTTAGTCTACAAAATAATGTTTCTCTAATAGCATTTTCATATCCATGTATTGTTGCGTTGTGCACACATTTGCCCTCTACTACCCCGTCCTCCCTATTTCTCCTCCTACTTGGCCCCTTCCTGCCCCAAATAGGTTCTTCTATTTTCATGTCATACATGTACATATATGTTACAGTGCACTACCTCTTGAATTCACTGATGCACTTAAAGTCAAAGTTCTATTTAATTCTAACATTCCATGAAGTCATCTAGTATAGGACAGGTACTCTAATGAGCGTACAGGGCATGGCATTCCCCTTCACGTGTCTAATTAACACCGATGAAGATTAACTTTTTCTGACTATTAATAACATTTAGTTCAATGATGCTATATTTTAGACTAAGAAGTGAGTGTAGCATACCATCTGAGTGCAGAACAATATACAAAGGTTGGTTGGTTTGCTGACAGGAAAATGCTTTTTGGATACTACCTAAAGTATAATAAATATGAATGGTGGTCCAGGGCTGGAGAGATGGTTCAGTGGTTAAGAGCACTGCTTGCTCTTCTATAGGTCCTGGGTTTGATTCTCAGTACCCACTGTCAGTAAATCCAGATCCAGGGGACCTAATGCCATCTTTGGCTTCTGAAGGCACCAGGCACACATGTGGCACAAAGACACACATACAGCAAAACACTCATGAACATTAAAAAAAAAGACAATTATGGGTTAGAACATTTCTAGGCATAAAAAGACATTTCTCAACACACTATCAATATTATCTTAGGATTGCCACTTTGAAATTGAATCATACAAACCAATGAGTAAAATCACTCGGTGTTTTTCTTAATAATGAGAGAAATAAATTTAATTTTGCAGCAACGAAGACCAGGACGCCCTCAGGAGCTTGCGCTCAGAGTCATCCGGGTGTCGATTGTTTGAGGTGTTGTTTACTGATGTTTTCATTGAAATACATGTGTGGAATGTCATTGAAATTAAATAAAAATCTTGATTACATTCTCAGCAGTAGACACAAAAGAGAATATTAAAAGAAGCAAGAACTTATCATACAAAGCATCAATAGAATATCTTGGAAATGGCTCACAGTGGGACATTAAAAAAAAAAAAAACCTCGTGAAAATCAAATTTTAAGCGTTTTCTTCCAACTGACATAATGAAGCACTGGAAAAACAATCAGGGAGCCACTCTCACCCAGCACAGGCATTCAGTCAACGGTTGGATCGCAATTCTGGGTCTTCCATTGACTCTGTGAGGTGTCTAACTTTTATATATAAAACAATCGTAGAAAGATATGTTTAGTCATTTTCTCTTCATAAAAGGGGCATTGAAAGCAGACATCACAGAAAAATACAATGCTCATCCTGTTTATGCTTCTCTTCTATGCATATCCTAGAATCCTAGAATTCCAGGATTGTTAGGAACTTTTGACATAAACTAATTAAACCAGTCTATACATTGACAGGATTCTGCCTTGAAGAGGCGGTGTTGATAAGGAGCATGCCACTGGTTGATCACTGGAGGAGCTGTACTGAGAATTCAGACCCAGTGTCTAGTCCAAGGCTTTGTCTTTGTACAAGCTTATGCTGACAAAAGGCTTTAAATATTATGCACAGCACTGAATTAAAAAAAAGAAGGCACAGATATTGCAGTGTTTTGACTGAACAGACTAAGATGAAAAAAGTAATGTCTGCAAAAAAACTATTTGTTTTTTTTTTCCTTCCTCTTCTCAGCTGCTCTTGCTTCCTTGTTTACTGTGGCCTTGTCCTCCAAGGAATGATTTCTATTGTTACTAAAAACAAAAAAAGTGACCAGGAAAAGAATGTGTGTTAAGCTTTTGATATAAAAAGTTTGGCTCCATGACAAGAGAAAAGAAATTTGCAATCCAAACTACTTGGGTTTCTAGATTCTTTGCAGCATTTTGTTGTGAATGTCAAATGTAAAGAAGTAGGCTCGCTGAGTACTGCCACAAAAACAAAATTTTGGGGCAAGAAGAGAGGCCTTAAGCAGCTGACACTGGGACAAACAAAATTTCATATTTCTCATTAGCTCCACTGTCTGCACCCCTGAGTATATAATCATGGGGCTTCTGGGTAGGGAGAAAAGATCTTCACACTCATGTCCTACTAACCCAGAGCAAAAACGGAAGCAATGGCCACATTTAAGGCATCATTTCTCACCATGTTTTCTGGGGAAGAAAGACAGTGACTCTTTTCCACTGTGTGAACTCACTGGCGTGGTAAATGCTGGCGGATGTAAATTCCTGGCAACTTGGCATACTGGGAAGGCATTCCTGAAAGAGAGGCAGAAGCCAAACTCAGTTTCTATTTGTCCACTAGATATGTTTCATCCCCCACTGCAAGAGAAAAAAACCTTCGAGAAAGCTAATGCCATGATTTTAGCTACTGGTACTAGAGACTAAATTCATAATTTTTTTCCTTCTGTGAAGCTAAAAACATTTGGAAAAGAAGTAATAACAACTGAGATGTCATCATAAAATTAAACATCTTTCAGTTTTCACCACAAATAGAAATGGATGAGGATTAATTTTTGACCGATTAGCATGAACCTTTATAAATTTATCTTATGTGTTATAATATTTTTTAATTTATTGCACTATCAGAATATTGGTGTGTGTGTATGTTTATGTGTGTTACGTAAAGTAAATTTATTCCAAAAATTAGATTATGGTTTTTATTTGTGTGTTTCTAAGGTCAGGAGGTACCACATTCCTGTGGGTGGGAAGAGTCATGTTTTCAGAGGAAGAGAGCTAGAGAAATAACATTCAAATTGCGTACTGCCCAAGAGTATCCAGTCGTGGGTTCTTCCTTTTATTTTATTTACTTATTTTTTATTTCCAATTGCTCTTTGGTGTCTGATGCTAGAGGGGAGTGGTCTCTTTGTGAGGTTTCTAACTTGACGTCAATTCTAGGTTGTATAATATTGTTTCTTTTCAACTAAAGGAAAATGATACTAATCATGAGCTTTAGAGCAAACATACGTACTTCTTGTACAAGGTGCCACGTAAGGCCGTGGTTGGCTGAGTAGTCCAGCTTCACCTGGTTGTCCATGTGAGGAGCGTATTTCTGGCCACATCCCATCACTAGGCTGAATTGAATCATATAGGATGCTCCAATCTGCATGGACTGTGTTTCCACATAGCGCATGCTGGAGGCAAGCTTAGAGTCTCCTGTAAAACTGAAAGAAATGGAGATTGAACTTCTACAAGCGCAGTATCAGGGAAGACTGAGTTCTCGTTCTCGCCTCACACAGGCTCACTTTAGTCACTTAAGCTTAGCTGAGTGGTGGAATAGGTTTCAGTGAAGTCTAACAAACTCAATTAAAGCCAAAGAAAACCTTTAAAAAACCGTTAATACGTACAGTTTGTCAGATGTATCTGCAACTGAGAACTCATAGATTACTCTCATTAATCTTGGCAGCTGGAATCTATCTCAATGAAACAGTTCTAAATTCAAAGACAATTTTATAAAAACACGGTGACTATGATATGGTTCCTGATATTACGAGTTAGCAGTAACTCCAGAGCCTATCTAGAGAGAAGTGGGAAATTGGAATAGGCACCTGGGAGAATACCATCTGCATTTCAAATACTGACGAAGATGATACAAGGATATTAAAACATACTATGATTAAGTTCTAATACTGTCCACAAGTACTACATAAAGGCAATTGAGTAGAATGTTTGTAGTGGTGGAAGATTTCACAAAATATTTTTAATGCTCATGAATTCAATATTAAAAATGTTGTAATACATTTTTAATCTTTGTGCCCAAAGTCAGTCAAATTCATGTTTTGGTTGTCACATCAGTGCCCTATAACTACAATGGCGAGTTGTTTGAAGGAACACAAAAGTGTTATTAGTTTTAGAACAACAACAACAAAAATAAAAGAACTCAAGGGATTTGTAATATATCCAGGATTAAACTATGGACACATGTGCACTTCAGTGACATGGGTCACTGGAAGCCATTCAGGTGCCATCTGCACTCAGATTACCTGCCAGCAAACGTGTCTTCCACTCTGAAGCAGGCCCAGCACCATTCAACACTCCTCTGTAGTACACACATGCACATAGAATGTGTACACTTCCTCAGAAGGCATTATATAATAAATGGACATTATATAATATTATATTATATAATATATAAGTATATTATATAATAAATATATTATATAATATTGCCCATCTGTAAGTTCATTATGGACTGAGAATCAAGGTTATAAAATATAAACTTTCTCCAACAATGAATAATAAGTACTGTTTAACAGTTTTTAAACTAAGACTTTTCACTTGAATGATGAATATGGAAAGAAAACAGAAAACCTCAATGTCTAGTTCAGTACATGTCACATTGACTCCTGCTGGCCTTGTCAATGTAGCTAAGAAATAGAAAGTGCTACAACTTGCTGCTGATTAAGAATGAAGCTGATCATTTGTTGAGTCTCAACCAAGTCCTACGACTGGGCTATGTGCAATGCCTTTATTATCTTCCTTAGAGACAAGCTTACAGTGATGTTGGTTAGTGAGGACAATCATTTTTTTTAATGGGCAGGGAAATGGGGTAAATGATAAATGGTGAAATCTCAATGAGAAACCAGCACAGATGGACTCCAAAGCTCTGATTTTAGTTACTCTAAGATTAAGGGAACCATTGCAACTTGAAATAAAATTCCTTACAGCCATTTGATAAACCATGAGCTCTCAGTTATTATGTATTATGTATATTGTGAT
This sequence comes from Rhynchomys soricoides, assembly GCA_019843965.1. Classification (NCBI taxonomy): domain Eukaryota; kingdom Metazoa; phylum Chordata; class Mammalia; order Rodentia; family Muridae; genus Rhynchomys; species Rhynchomys soricoides. The sequence goes on along the minus strand of JADRCH010000317.1, from coordinate 743,544 downwards.
GTGAAAAATATAACACCATGACTTCTTTATATGCCAGAACATACAACATGCAACCCTGATAGTGTAAAGTGTTAGATTTAAGTTTTTAGCAACACTGGCACAATGAAAGTCACACAGAACAAATGCAGCAATGAGCCATAAAGGAACAAACCTGTCTGTGTCATTCTCTTGGTTTCTTAAGTAGGCATAAGGGTTTTCCAACTTTAAGAAGTGTGTGTATGTGTGTGTGTGTGAGAGAGAGAGAGAGAGAGAGAGAGAGAGAGAGAGAGAGAGAGAGAGAGACAGAGACAGACAGAGACAGACAGAGACAGAGAGACAGAGATAGAGACAGACAGAAAGACTGAGAGAATTAAGTGCTTTTTCCCCCCTCTGAGAGTTGTTTTGTATTATCTCTTAGAATAGAGGATATTAGGTAGACAAGAAGGCTTCATTGAACTTGTTTTGTGTTAAAAAGATACACTCTGTCTCCTGGATGCATTGGGAGAAAACCACACAGGCAACACCACATAGAACCTTAAGGGTCACAAGTGACAGCCACAGAATCCTCACATCAGCCATTTACAGTCCCACATTCCCTGACCCCAGCGCTTACTGCCTATATCTCCCCTTTGCATGGTTAGGTAGGTAGCCATGAACTTAGCTAAAGAGTAAAACCATTCAAACCTGAGAGAGGGTTCCAAGTTGCTACAATACCAAGAAAAGAACAAGTTACAAAGTGTATAACTCAGCATTGACAACAACAGCCTGGCTAACGCCTGCATATACCTGCTGTTAAGTAGGTGTCCTGACTGCTTTGTCAGGCAGGCGCATGCAGTGGTCAGTCTCCTTTCTCTTCCCATCTTTCAAACACAGTCACTATGTGCACTGCTGTGTCCTCCCCAATTAGATGCAAGAGGAAGAGCACCTTTCAGTGATGGTCACACTGTGTGCACTACTCTGTCTTCCCAGGGAAATGGAGGGTCAAATTGCTTATTTGGCTTTCAAGGTATTTTGTTTTTTTTTTTTTTAAATGAAACTTTTTTTCCCATACAATATATTCTAATCACGGTTCCCTTCTGCCAATTCCTCCTAGGCGAGGGTGGGATTTGGCTGCCGTATTCTTTCCTATCCTTCTGCCCATTCCTCCTGTAGACTTCCTCTCTAGCCTGGCAGGTCTCATCTGGTGGAAACCCTGCAGCCTTCCCGTGGGTGGAGTCCTTTCTGCTGAGACTTAGAAGCAGGGAGGCAGAGAGCACTCTGACTCCGGCAGCCTTGTTAGTTGTGCCCTAGCCGGCTATCACAGGACGGCTTGTTAGAAATGACAAATCAGCTTCTACTTTTGTTTATGCTACAGTCACTCTTGTTTTTGTTCTAACCTGGAACTGAATGTATTTCTAGCTTCACTGTACTGAATGATATCTATTTTGATGCCTTAGGCTGAATCAACGGGAGAAAGGTACGGATATCCACATTTTAAACAATAGCCCATTCACAGCATAGGTTCACTTGATTGTTTCTGACTTAAAAGAGATTAGCTGAAAGCCGGGGGCAGTAGGTTTGCTGTTCCCCATCCTAATGTTCTTATTCAGCTGGGGTTTGGGAAGAACAGAATTTGGTGAGCTGAGCCCCTTCATTTGCAAAACTGCTCCTCTTTGCTGCACGCTGAAGTCAAGACCTGTCTATAAAGGGAAAAGTGACCTGAACCGCTCTGGTTGGAAGCACCAAAACGTAGAGAACAGCCCACATTAGCATTTCTGGGAATACTGGGGACAAAATATACTGGGAATCAGGATGCTTAGCTTTATTTATGATGTCTTGCATGGGTGTTTCAAAATCAAGAAATGATTTTTTAAAAGTGACTGCATCTAACATTTGAAATGTAAATAAATAAAATATCCAATTTTTTAAAAAAAGTGACTGCATCTACTTACAAGATTTAATGAGAGGCTGAGGCTCTCTCTTTCCATCTGACAGGAAGACTTGTCAAGCAGATAACAACTTAATGTAATTTGAATAGCCACAGGTCAACACTGGCTGGTGGAGCACCTCTGTCTCTCCCCACCTTGCCTCTTATGGATAGTGATCCTGCTTTCAGAGAAAGCCTTTTCCCCCAGGGGAGGAGGGGACTCATATGTCACTCATGTAAGCAAACCCTAAAGATTCGGAACTATGCCAGAATCTCAGAAAAGCAACCTGTGTGGGACACTGGGTTTTTAACATCGAGATGACCTCATTTGACCTCTGAGTCAAGACCATCTGGGAACTCTTAAGTGGGAAAAAGTGAGAGGTAGATTTGCTGTTTCCAGGATTACACAGTTGATAAGAAGCAGGAAGACGTGTTATTGGAAGTGCTTCTGCCTGAACCCCCTTCCACTGTCATGCTGAGTGTGACGGAGGTCTTTGAATGAGAGGTGAGGGGGGGAGGGGGGTGGGGGGGAGAGGGGTGGGGGGTGTGGTTGGGGGGTGCTGGGGGGAGGCCTTAAAAACACAAACTTATTTAAATGCTTATCCAACTCCTACCAGGTTTTGGTGACTTTTGAGGAAAGTCACTTTGTTTATTTTCATTGCCTTTCCCATCTCTGGGGGTGGGAGATGCCTTCAGTCATAGTAAGGGAGAGGAAATCCACGCCAGGCAGCTCCATTCCCAGCAAATCCACTCTCAGTCACCCAAGGACTGAGCCTCTTTGGACAGTGTTTTGTTTAGAAAATCAATATGGCTGGACTCTCGTTACTGTATCTTGGGGGAAGACGCATTGTTAGCTAAATTCCTTTCCCTCATAAGTCTCACAGGAAGGAGCAGCTCTGCAGAATCCTCTTGTGGAGAGGTGCTAGAGCTCCACATGCTCTTCTTTTTAGTTTTGTTTTAAACTCTTGTCAGACCTTTCAGTCCACCGCAGAAGACGGGAGTGATTTGATCTCGGGTATAGCCTATCCCTTTGATTCTGTTCTTCCAATCAGCAAAGAGCTGTTTACTCAATTTGACAGAAAATCTTGTTGATATTGTGGGTTAAAAGTGGCATTTTATCTCAGATATCATTTCTACATTATTATAGCTCAAAGCAGATGTAACCATATTGTTTTAGTGGCTACAATTCCACTAGGTAGAGATGACTACTGTTTACATTTTGATATACATATTTCCAGACATTTTCTTAGACTTACATACGCACACACACACATACACACACGTGCACACATGTGTGTATGCACCCCCCCCCATAAAAACCATTGTGTAATAACAGTAGATTCGCCTTTTCCTCTTTTATAGTGATTTTATTATCATTGTCCTATACTGAAAAAATACAGCAAGACATTGTAGTTGCCGGTGAAGACAGCCAGTTTCTTGGTATGGAATTCTGGAAAAGCACTTCCATTTTCACCATTATAAACGATGCTCATATGCTGCACATCTGTGTGGCTCTTTGTGCACTTGCCCAGTTAGTTCCCCAGTATAAAAAGTCCTAGAATTAAAACTGCATACTAGGGCAAGTGCACACTTAGCAAACTGTCACTGTCACACTGTCTCCCTGGGAGATCCCTACAAGATCCATTTACCAAGAACATGAGTAATGACTGGTGGTCCTCACGGTGAGAGCTGCCATTATGGGCAATGACAAGAATTTTGTGATAGCTACTTCACGCCTTGGAGTCTCTTTGCCTGCCTTTTTGATTACTATGAACAGTAGAAAGCTATTTGTACTTTTGTGGGGGACACAGTGCTTTTCGTGTATTTTGCCCAAGTTTCAAAAAGTAGAGTTAATTTTTTGCTTGTTGATTTGAAAGAGTTCTCCACACATTGAGGATGTACAGTGTGTCAGATACGCTAACAGTGCTACTCTGCTCTTGGCTTGATACTATCGGTGCTTAGTTTACAGAGAAGTGTTTGTCTTTTCTCCTCTGAACACAAGTGCAAGGATTTTGAGCAGCAGAGCATTTGAGCCATTGGTTCTTGCTTCTGGTGTCCTTTATTATTACTATTGAGATTGCCTCTGATCGCAGTTCAAATGTCCAATGACCACCTGAAAGAGATGTGCTTTTTATTTGTAAAGTATAATTTTCAAAAATGTTGCCTGCTGGTTACCTCTTATCTAGGTCCTCATCTGTTTTTGTTTGTGACTGAGTAACTGAGATCAAAAGCAAAGCGTTGGTATTTAAATCACCCTGAATTGTGGAAAGTGTTATTTTCCTTTTATAATTCTTACACGTTCTGCACTATGGCCACTTCTCTGTGGTCCATGTTGTGTGGCAGCCCTTTCTGCCTTCATCTGCCTGTGGGCTTCCCCTCCCCCACCAAGCTACCTCTGGTACTGGTCTCAGGGCTTCAAGGGAAGCCCGAGGGTAAGGGATGTGCAGGTTCTGCTCTCTGTTCTAATCAACACACCTTTCCCGACACTGTTTCCTTGAGAAATTCACAGCTCATTCATTTTAAGGTTCCAAAAGTGGTCTGGCCTTTTATGCTTCATTGCTTCCATCAGCAAATGGTAGACATGCTGGCTTAAGATGCCTTGGTCACACGATTACCTGGTTTGTTAATATTTCTGGGTTATTCTCTACAACCTCTCAGCTACTTTCTCAACTGGGTTTGTTATCATGAGCAGGGTATTTCCAAATCTCATATTTATTTTTATAGGAAAGATGATTTCATTAGAACAAACCTGGGATTTCTTCACATAATGCTTTGCACTATATATTTATTCAAGGGGGCTTTTGAGAAATCTTTGTGGGTTTCTAAGTGGCTAACTCCCCCATCTTGTTTGTCTAGTTGAGATTTCAGGGTTATGTTGGCAATTAAAGCTATTTTGGAATGCATGTGTTCTTAGCACCTGTTTCAGGCTGTTTTTAGGTGTTTTGTCTCTGCCACCTGCTTTCCTCTACAATTCTAAAATGCAGTAAGGGAAGTTTCCGTTCTTCAATTTCTCCAGTCCTGAGCTCAGTCTCTCAGCACAGTTCTTGAAGTCAGGGATAGACTCTTACACTGCCATTCACTGAACTTTTATAGAGAAGGGCCTCTCTTTGTAAACAAACGGAGCATAAAATGGAGCAATCACCCCTCCTCCAAAAGGATTAGATAAATTCAGATTACAGGAGATAGAAGAATGGGGGATGGGACTCCAGAGAAAGAAGCTGCCAGTCAGTGTAAACAACGGTTATGCTCAAATGGACGCTGTCTCTCGAACCAGGTGATGGGGGCAGCAGGATGTACAGCTAAGTGGGAGACTGGTTGGAACCACAGGGAGTGGCTCTTTCTCCCTCTTTTAATTGTTCAGAGTTCCATTTGCAGCTAATTCACCTCTCCCATTTCTTCTGGGGCCTCTGGACAACTCACCCAACTTCTAGATGCCAGGAGATAATCTCAGCCTCTTTATAAAAAGCAATCAGTTTTAAAAGTTGCAAACACTTGTTGGTTTAAAATGATTTCGAAGACTTTGGTCAAGTCTGTGAGGCTTTCTTTGTATGTTGCAGAGCACATTCTGAAGGAAACATTCAGCAGTTGGAGTAAGCTGTGGCAGAAAAGGGTAACACACTTTTGGGTGTGTGTCCCAGGGAGACATGTCTGATAGGTGGAGGGCACGTAGTTTCTCATAATCATCATTGAACATGCTTGTGTCTGTCTGTCTGTCAGTCTGTCTCTCTCCTCGCTCTCTCTCTGTGCATGTGTGTGATTGTGTGTGTGTGTGTGTGTTCATGTGTGTAGAACAGTCGCCAGACTCTCAACTGCTACATTTTCCCCGCCTCTTTTGATGAATGAAGGTGATCAAGCTTTGGTTTTTTTCAGCTCCTATGCTTCTGTCCATGACTCTAGCTCATCTCCAGCTGCTGGCTGCCCAGAAGCCTACTATTATATGCACAGCATCTCAGAGCCAATTTGCATAGACAGGAACTTGCTGGACGCACATTTAATCCTTTACCGCCACTGTCCTGTGGATACCCCTGACGACCCTGGGCTAGGGTACAGCATGAAGGAGAAGGGGAAAACACAGGAAAGAGCATTGAAGCAATCCTCTTCTCTTTAACTGTGTATGGCCACATGCATTGTTTAGAGAATACTAATGCAGAGACATTCAAAGTCTTTTTATGAGAGATTCTGATATTTTTAATTGTGTCACCTCCAGCCTGTACCATAGCTAATGTATTAATGCACATGAACATCTCACATTAGATAAAATGCTTCTATTTGCAGATCATCTTCAGATGTACTTTTGCAATTTTCCCTTTAAATTTTCTTTGGATACAGGTAATTTAGTGGACATTTGGCTGTAATTTCTCATCAGATTCAGGAGTCTGTCTTCCAATGTTATTTCCAGTATCACAAAATTTTATGAATATTTGGTTTAGCAATTAATGAAGTTGGCATTATGTTGTGTTTATAGATATTTCATTTTTGCAATTTTCTTGCCCTGTTTTAGAGATGATGCACATTTGCCAGCTCTTGGACTTTCTCCAGATTTGGACAAAGCTTGGTGGACTGGCACTGGGCCAAATGTGGGCTATGGCGAGGAGCTGAGGGAGGAAAGAGCTTGGCCTGCTGAAGAAACAATGGACTGAGTGAGAGACAGGTAGCCAGAAGAGCTGGAGGCTGCAGAACCTGACCAGCCAGACGACCCAAGGTCTACCAAGGGGTATTGGGAACCACTGTGCAGAGAAAGAAACTGTATCAACTTACTGAATTTCCATGTCAACAAGCCAGGCAGAACCACAGACCTGATCCATCACTGTAAATTTTTCTTCCCACTAGTTTGATCAGTGGTTAATTAGTTGAGTAGAAATCATCCTTAGATTCTTAGTACAAAGGATGATATTTAGGATAATCTCAGTTTAGAGAAATAATGGTTTCAAAAAGTCAATCTCTCTGCCATTAACAGGACCTGAATCTTGAGATACAGCCACCATATCTGTTCCTAGGCAGGTTCTGGTCATCAGCAAAATGGATCTAGTAATCCCTTTGTCCATGGCCATAATCAGACCCCAAGTTCCACTACAGCACGTGCAGATGGCACTGTTAGTCTCCCAGCTGACTTCTCACCTCTTCTCCGGACCCCTCTGACAGCCAAGATCTACACAGCGGCCACTGTTACTTTTAAAAGTCTAAGTAAGAACATGATCCACCTCTGTTTGAAACTATTTGTTGAATTTTGACAGCAGGTAGAATATAACGCCAGCATTTCACATTGCTCTACAGAGCCACTGCATGATCAGACTCCTTACTGTCTCTTAGTCTTTCTTTGGGAGTCTCTCTGCCTCTCTTTTTTGGTTACAGATTCTTTAAGTTAATTAATTAATTCACTTTATATCCCGATATCAGCCCCTCTCCTCCCAGTATCCCCTCACATAGATGCTCCCCCCTCCTCCTCCCCTTCTCCCTGGGTATCACCCCCCCTCTTCCATCAAGTCCCTGCAGGACCAGGCTCACCCTCTCCCACTTGGCCAGACAAGGTGGCCCAGTTAGGGAAATGGGATCACAAGCAGGGAACAGAGTCAGGGAGAGCTCGGCTCCAGTTGCTATCATGGTCTCTTACACTCGGACACTAATTCCTCTCAGACAGGCTCCTCACTGCTTTTCTAGATAGCCCCACTCCCCTTCCTGTAACCCAGACCCCAATCTCTTCCCTTTTCAGCCTTATCATCACCTAGAACACTTTTATGATGTTACTGTTTACTGTAGCCATTTCTCTTAGAATGTAGGATGTACAAGCAAAGAGCTTTTCTATGCCTTCATCTTAACATTGACTGCTACACTTCCTGTACTAATAGTGATGTGCTGCCGTCAAGAAAGGGTTCAACGTATAAAATTAGTCTTGTCAACAGATGAAAAACTTTATGTAATGAGATCCTTATAGTGAAAAAGCCTAGCAAATAGGCTAATCTAGTAGGGTCCTACTCAATTATATTAGCAAGTTTCAGTGGCACTGAATGTCTTAGGTACTGAGAAGATTCTTCACTGCTATTGAGAGTATCAGGAAGTGACTTCCAGTGTATTTAACTTGTCTAACAGTTACGGTCCCTAGACTAATCATGTACCATGACTCAGTGGTCATGACTCAGCTCTTGGGAGTTGCCTCATCTGGACTGTTTTCTTCCATCAGTAGTTTTAGCTGACTTGATGCTCTTTTAATAGACTTTGTAGAAAGATCCCAAACTTGCTTTAAAAAATACCAAATAATGAAATTTCTATGTAATTTATAGGTTGATGTTTAATTAAAGAAAATCCCTAGAAAGATTCACTTGGCTATTATCTCTGTTCGATAGGCCAGGACTCTACTAATATTTCCTTATGACCTAAGGAATTAGGGAGGCCTAAAGTTTCAGCTAAATACCAGTGTGACTTCCCCTTTGTCTGTGTTTACCAACAACACAACCCCTACGTTAGTACCAAGCTTCCTCTTTGACAAGTTTTATTTAGATCAATACAGTGAAATAATGAAATGAAAATTAACCTGTGGGAAGACTCAACATTTACTAAACACGTCTAAAACATAATAAAAATATAACAAAATGAGGTTTAAATGTTATTTAAAAATATATGATCCCATGCTTCTAAGGTCTCTCTCCCTCTGTGTGTGTCTCTGTGTCTCTCTGTGTGTGTCATATGGCTGAGTTTTTGTACTGATACATGAGGAGTTTGCACAAACATTACTTTTGATGGTGGCTTCCCAGGTTAGCTGGGAAATCTTGTTAGTTATCCAGTGATACAAGTTATTGTTGTTTCTAGAAGGTTCTTATAGTCTAGAAATGCCTTAATAGTAAGTTAGTCTCATTTATATCCATGTATATATATGAACATTTCAATTACCATTCAATTCTACTATATTATAACATGATTATTATATAACAATAAATTACAGGGTTCTCCCTGCTAACAGTCACAGCAAAGGGACTATTATTTATTTATTCATCTACTCTAGATGCTGTAAAATGGCTTAGGAGGATAAACTCAGGTTCTTGCCTATGTCAGGCATATGCTCTATCACTGAGCTATATATACCCAGCCCTACTCATTTTTTATTAAAATATTTATTTTTACTTTTACTAGGTATATATGCCTCTCTGTGTGTGTGCATACACGCGCACAGGCTCCCATGGAGGCCAGAGGAGGGTGTCAGATTCCCCAGGAAGTGAGCCACAAAAATCGGTGCTGAGAACTGAATCTGGATCCTTTGGAAGATCAGCAAGGACGCTCAATCCATCTTTCTAGTTTCCCCCATGTGCAACCACTAAGATCAGGTTCCAGCAGGTTACCCAGCCTGGCCAGAATTCATGACCTCAAGCAATTCTCCTATCTCAGCCTGCTAAGTATGCTGGTTTACAAATGTACACTATTATGTCTGACTATATGAACTTCATTTAATTTATATGAAATAAACATATATTAAGCCCTGTAGTTTCGTGCACGTAGCTCCTGCTTTCAATAAAACATACAAGAAAATATTATTTCCTGGTCCATACTGATAGAGATCTCCATTTTCCAGGGCTGACTATGCTACTTGATGCTCACTTACAGGAAGGCTAAGTCTCACGGGCTGTGGTCTCCTACCCAAGGCTACCTTCTCTCCCTTGTATCTGTTCTTACTCCTAGTTTAATTTGAATTCCTTTCTGTTGTCCTCTCACTTTCTGGTTAAAAATTTAAAAAATTTCTCTTGCTAAAATGTAAATCTAACATGATAAGAGCTCATGATTTACTTATATAAGAAATATTCAATTAAAAATAATAAAATAACAGAAGTCTCAATGAAGCATGTGTGCACGCGGATCTTTAAAGCCTACAAAGTATGTAGGCGTTTCTCTACATTGCATATTCTATTAATTTTTCTTTCAATTAAATCTACTTTTCTTCAAGTGCCATAAATGACGGCTCTTTTTACCTCATGTTAATTTTTTTACTTTAATTATTAGCAGTTGAAGAAATTTCTCCTTCTTTGTACTGTAAACATACTGTTTTAAGGTACAACGAGACAAGTCTGGGATTGCGTAGCCCCTTACCAGTCTTGCCTAAAATCTTATGATGACATACTTGGTACTATTAGGAATAAGCCACCAGTCCCAGAGATAATTGACAGGAAAATGCTGAGAACCATAAGTGTGGCCAGCAACCTCTCTGGCATACATCCCCCCTCTGGACCAAATCTAGTCTACATAACAAAACCTTACTTAATAAATTTGCTTTGATCCCTTTAAAGACATGCTTGTTCATATTACCTAAGGGAAACTACATCAAGAATGCTTCTCACACTATGGACATGCGCACAGCAGTACAGACAGATTTCCTCTGTGATGAGAACACTTGTGGCAGGAACTTCCTATCGGTGCTCACATCTAATCGTCACATCATCATGCACGTAGATATTATTGGTCCCATTTTAGAGCCGAAAAGCTGAGGTTCAGAAAAACTGAATATATTTTTCTGAATTTCTGGTGTTGCTGTTCTGAGGTGGGAATTATGTTTGGTGATATAAAAAATGAGACTGTTATCATGCCATTTTCTAGAAAGTCCAGTAGAATGTGTGCACGGGCAATCTCGCTCTGCTTGACTCCTAACCCCTCATTAAGGGTCACCCTGCAATGAGGTCAGCTGACAGGACAGTGACTGGGGTCAGAATGGGAATTAGAGAGGTCATTAGGTTAAGGATGTGCTGAAGGGCAAAGGTGAGATGGGAAGACCCAAGTCAGAAATGTCTGCTTCTACACCATTCCATGAAAAGACCCAGTTATTCCTAATTTCACAAGTTGCTTCACTGCAACCTTCTTCAACCAAAACAGACTTCTCCAAACTCCTCACCAGTTAAAAATCTCCCTGCTCTGAGTTTCCAAACTTCCAAGTGGCAGTGCCAGAATCTGAACTCCCGTATAACCTCCAAGCCTTGATTTCTATTACATCACATTTGTTAACAAACGGGATGCTACAACAGACACTCAGTCGCAGCTGCACTGTGTGAAACCTAAAGCTGCATGGGAACAATGGCTCTGCACCTGTGGTATCTAGCCAGTTCTCCAGACAGGACAAAGGGATGCTAATATCTTTTAATATTATTTCTGATTGGGTTAACCAGGTCCAATCTTTGATAAAACCCAGCTAATTCCATTGTGACCCTAAGATGAGTGTACTGAATGAGGTGACCCAGACTCAGAAAGACAAATGCTACATGGTCTCGCTCATCTGTAGCTCTAGCTCCAAATCCTCAGATATAAATATATAACACAGAGTAACCATAGAAAACAGCCAAGTATAAAGGGACCATAGGTGTGGGTGCCTCAGGATCGGGGTGGAGGTGATATGAAGTGGGAAAAGGGATCACAGGAAGGGGCCCCAACTGGGAAATGGGGGAGGAGGTCAGTACACCGGACAGGGAGTGACAGGGGACAAATGTCACCAAGGTCATTTGATAAAGTCTCAAGGAATCATATTAACTTTGTATTTATCTAAAATTATTCTCTCTCTCTCTCTCTCTCTCTCTCTCTTTCTCTCTCTTTGTGAGTGTGTGTGTATTCAGTGTTCCCCATAAGAACTGCAGTCTAACAAAAACTACAGCCTCATGCAACCACCTCCCTTTGAATGGTTGGTAAGGTGGTTCGTGACACTCCTCACACAATACAGATTATCTACGTAGGTCTTCATGTTTCTCAGCAGTTAAGGGTGTGCTCATATTGCTAAAGACAGCATGCACTTATGACACAGGACTCAGATGATTTGTGCTGGGCCTGACCTGAAAGCCTCTTTCTTGTGGTCTAACTTTCATGGTTCCAGAAAATACTATGCAAGCTGCGCAAGGACAGAGGCAATCAAATAGTTCTGCCTGGCGGCAACACCGAAGAACCACAGATACCACTGGCACAGCAAGATATGCATGCAAGTGCAGTAAGTGGTATATGTCAGGGATGGTCAACAGTTGCATAACTGGACTTATGATCTACTCAACAGGACAGAAGCCATGCCTGGTACTAGAAACCCAGCCGGCTTTTTGGGACCAGTCATGGACTTTACAAAGGAATCGAGTTCCATTACGTTGCTAGACCAAAAGAATCGAGTTCCACTACGTTGCTAGACCAAAGGAATCGAGTTCCACTACGTTGCTAGACCAAAGGAATCGAGTTCCACTACGTTGCTAGACCAAAAGAATCGAGTTCCACTACGTTGCTAGACCGGTGACATTCCTTACTATACTCTACTTCCAAATCTTACCCTCACACCCATAGCTAAGTTCCACAAACAACCCTTGGCAAGGAGTCCTCTATAGCAAATGGGGACCACCACAGAAAACCACAGCTATACACAATACCAAGATCAACAGACTGTGGGAAGCCCAGCTCCAATGGATACATCCAGAGCACAGCTCCTGCATTTATAGCTCAGGGAACATCATGAGGGAGGGGACAAATGATTTTAAGGGACAGAATACCAGGGAGTCTGCTGTGAAACAGCCTCTTCCAGCAATGTCTACATAGACAGGACCAGAGGACGACACTATTAATGGGAATGGGAATGTGGAAGGGAGAAGTTTTTAATGGGGTCTTGGTAAACAAAAACCTTCAGGCAGACAGGAGCATGTTGTCCTTTGAAAGGCTCCACCTAGCAGCTGACTCAGACAGATACAGACACCCACAGCCAAACAGTGGATAAAGTTTGGTAGGAGGAAGGATTGTGGGTTCCGAAGGGGATAGGAACGCCACAGAAAGACCAATAGAGTCAACTAACCTAGACCCATGTGGTTCTTAGAGTTTGAACCACCAACCAAGGAACATACATGGTCTGGACCTACGCCTCTCCACACATATGTAGTGGATGTGCAGCTTGGTCTTCATGTGGATCCTGAACTACGGGAGCCCAGGCTATCTCAAAAGCTGTCACCTATATGTAGGATATGTTCTTCTAGCTGGGCTGCCTTGTCTGGCCTCAGTGGGAGAGGAAGCACCTAGCCTCTCAGAGATTTGAAATGTCAGGGTAGGGGGGGACATAGGTGGAGGGCTGACCCACTCAGAGGAGAAAGGGAGGGAGAATGGGGAAGGATTATGAGAGGAGGTGACTGGGAGGGGGTAGTGAGCAGGATGTAAAGTGAGTAAGTAAAGCACAAAACAAAAAACCTTGCAGGCAACCAATGCCTCCCGGGAAGAGAATTAGCCTTTCCCAGGGATGAGCCCCTTTATTGGTTGTCTGGTGCAAAGTGATGAGCCTTGAACCATATATATACACATAACAAAAATGGACTCAGCAGTTTGTATTCATATGTTTGTACATATACATCCATACAAGTACATATGTAACAATAATAATCAAAGAAAAGGAGTCTTTCAACTTGAAGAACAGTTTGAGAGAAGGTAGCTGGAAGGGGCGGGAAGGAAGAGAGGGAGGGGTGAAGGGGATGTGATTCTAGCTCAGTTAAAAACATCAAAAAAAAGGTATGTCTAAGAGTTTCAAAATTATTTAAAAAAACTAGAGCAGATACAGATTCTGATTTATTGAATAGAAGGAAGGCACTGCCAAGAATTAGAAGCAATTTCTTTCCCCACTGAAAAGTGCTTTCGAATGGCATGCTCTAAGTGACTCACAGCGTATTAACTCTAGCTTTAATGAAAAAGCAATTGTCCAAGTTTTCTCTAGAGAACAGCCTGGGTCACAACAATCCAGGCTCATGGAAAGTCACGAGTCTCAAATGAGAACCAAATGAACACCCAGCTGGGAAGAGGCGACCGTCATTAATTTAACACCAGTCTTTCAGGGCAGACCATGTCTACATTTCCCTGGGGAGAAATAAGGTCAGCACAGGGCAGAGGCCATGCTTTCAAATACATTTAAAGACTTTTTACTTAACAAGATAATATGCTCAAAGGATGCTACATGGAAAACACAAAAACAAAAACCAATTGCTCCTGTTGAGGACTGGGAGGAGATAATAACAGAGTTTGCCAATATCTTCTCTCCAGTTTCCATATTGTAACAAGTGTTTCTGATCAACACTGCCAAACAAGTTTGCATCCAATTTTAGACAATGTATTCCTCAGCAGTGCCAGAGGCAGCAGCAGAGAAACAGAACCATTAAAGAATTCTACTCTAAGTCGCTGACTAAGAGGATGGGAGCAGTTTGAGACTTTCCATGTTGCTTCAATTTAATGAGCAGTAAGCATCTTTCATGTCCTTTTAAAAATGGTTAATATGTTTCTCTAGTCTCATTATCACTGCCAGAACATCTCCTCCAATGTTTTGTGACCAAGACAGCCCCTGTTTGTTTGAGGAAAGATCAGAAAGTCAAATCTGACTGTTTGCACGCATGCGGCTGTTAATAAAACTCCTTCAGGGCTGCTTGGGCTGCCCACGGGGGAATCCACGATTATTTATATTTTCCAGTGGTTTTCTAGAATTACAATTGCAATTGTAAATTCATAAAGTAAACGGATCTCCACAAATTAAAGCAGTAGTGGGTTAAGGATATTCATCAGACTTGTGTGAAAGGGCACTGTTTGCAGGATTTGATCAAAGCAGAAAAATTAAAGCACTGTTATCTTGCACTCAACTCGAGTGTTAAAATGCTCAGCAGCTTTGGGGGTTTTACTGGAGCAGATGTTAACTATTTATGAAAATAAACACGCAGTATAGGACTTGCATTCATGATCAGACTCTTCGTTAAAGTAAAGTGCTGAAAAAGATTTACTACACAGTCTTGTGAGACATGGCTTGTGGTACATGACCAATCTAAATAACCATTAATTCAGGCCACTTGAAAACTCCAGAAGCACAAAATTCTAATAAATCTCATTTTCCTCTGTATCTTACTATTTTCCTGTTCACTTTCCCTCTTTTAGTTTATTTATTTATTTATTGAGCTATAGACTTGGGGAAAAAAGCATCCAAGGCTGTCATGTGGTACAATTTTCTCTAGTCAGTCCAGTAGAAATTTCGCTGTCTGGTCGGACACACTCACAACCAAAGTGGCCTGCCGTCATTCTGTCCCATCCCCGCCATTTCCATGTTACAGTTTTTATCCTGCTGTGAGTGGGATGTGACTGTACGTGCACAGTTCCCATTCAAAGTAATTTGCTGTGCAATGGTGTGTAAAATTTACCTCTCATTATGGTTAGGCCCCTGACGGGTCATTTATGATACACTCTCTGGAGGCAATGGCAGCGATTAGCTTTCAGCATGACTCATCTGGAGGAAATTAAATTGGTCTGATCATGACTTGATAGAAAGTAAAAGTCTCTTAGGAAATTGTTCCTCAGTCAGGCTTATAGTGAAAAGGGAGCCCTGAGGGGCAGCGGACGCAGTAGGGAAGCCTGTAGATCATTTAGACCTAAGTTTGAATCTGGGATTCTCTTGGGCCTAGAAAACATTATACTGTCTCTGAATGTCTTCTGGTTTCCATTCCTGACGTGTGCTTATTTTCTCCCACCACGTCCCTCCCTTCTGATGCTGGAGCATGCCACGGCCATTTCTTGTCTTGATCTCTTACACCAGTTTTCTCTTCCTGGAATTTCCACGTGGCTGGATTTCCTCGTTTTTCCACTCTTCAGCCAGTGAGATACACCATGTCCACCTTCTCAGGTTCCCAAAGGTAAACTTCTGTCTCTGAGCCCCCATCTTATGTAAGTAGCCCAGGCTGGGCAGAAACTCCCTGTAGAGCCAAGAATGATCTTGACCTTGATCTTCATGCTCTCACTCTCACGTGCTAGGGTTTCAGTCATATGCGCCTCTGAGGTGCCCTTAAGGTAGGTTCCTCTGAGGGCCAGGGGGAACTCCCTGTCATCAGCCAGCCTGTCAGTCACTGCTGTATCTGCTTTGGTGCTGTCAATGATGTACTAATCATACTTCAAATGATTTACTTATTGTTTGTTATGTAATTACATTTGTAAATTACCATTGGAAATTACAATATTCCCCAGTCTTGAAACTCCACTGTATTACTAACTAGATGAGCCAATATTATTTTAGAAAATGGATTAAAAATAACAACTAAATTAATAAATCAGGGACAACAAACTTCTTGAACTTTACATATGACAGCATAAAGATAGAACTCCTTGTGAGGAATTTTAATAAACCAACCCCTAATGTAATTTCTCACCACAGTGTGATCATCACAGTCCTCCAAGAAAGGATAATACAGTAATTACTTTAATTACTAGTAATTTTTGAAGAAGGTCTCTACATACACTTTTTGGAGACAAAAATTAAATTAATTACTATGAAATCTTGCATTTATTTATTTTGGTTTCTTTTGTCCTCATTCTGATGACATAAATAGAACACCAAGTTTTTAATGTACCACGTTCAGTCCGTCCTTTTCAACCACAGATCTAGTGCAGAATGGACTACAAGTCCATCCACTTGCTCTGTTTACTAATGTAAATTGTAACAAAATCCTTACCAAAGTGTCCAGTCATGGCCACAGTATGGCTGAACATTCCCAAGATAGAATCCCAGGGATTGAGTGACTTCCACGAGATTGGTAAAGTCGAGACTGATGCTGTTGAACAGGACAGAGGTCATGACAATCTCATCAATGGCCCACACATCTTCTCCTTGGGAAGAATGGTACGGCTGCCACCATCTGAACTGGATTCCAAACTGTCTTGCATCATCTGGTAGTTCTACAGAGATTATCCTGAAGGGAAGAAGTTAAAATTCAGATACCTTGCTGTCTCAAATTATAAATATTTATACTACGAACTCACTTCCAAGGAAGTAGTTGAATAAATTGGATTATTTAAAACTTTAATCTCTAAGATAGGATAAACTAAACAATTAGTCAGGATAGTCCCCCCCCCCCCCAAGTATGGTGCTTAACATGATTCTATAATATACAATCTCCTGAGATGTCTGGCTTGCTGTATGTCTCCAACAATGTCCTCTACAAATATCAAAAAATGTGACTGCGTTTTCATTCATGGGTGCTCAAAGAAGTTAATTCAATCAAACACAGTATACTTGTCAAAGTGGCGAAGGGTAAGCCTGAGTGGCTTGTCACAGTCATAGCTGTGGTGCAATGGGAGCATGGTGCTCCTGTGGTCCCCTGAGGTTAGTATGGTGGGCATAGGTCAGTAGCTGTGTCCCAAAGGCATGACAACAAACGTGTATCTGACAAATGGTGAAGAAAATTAAGAATAATACCTCATTTCAAGGAGCAATTATTGTACACAACAGCAGGAACCACACTTTAATTGCCTCTACAATGACAGGAGCCTGAGCGCTCCATCAATCACAGCCCCACGCTGCTCACATCCACGCCTGAGGTGAGATGTGAAACAGGCAGCAAACGGGATATTTGTCTCCATCAGGGCTCAGTTAAGCTCCGGGAGAGGTGCCTGCAATAGATGCATGCTGGAGTGTCTGTGGAGGTTTTCCTCAGCCAGCAAAGAGAAAGAAAAACTTCACTCATTTGTTGGCTAAGTGGCTATACGGGTATATACATATAAAGTGTCTAAAGTGTCAATGTCCAAGGCTGGCTTTCTTGAGAGATTAGACTGTTTCTCACAGGCTTTTTTTTTTTGGTTGTGTGTGTGTGCACGCGTGTAAAAGCATTAAAACTATAGCCTGGAAATGTGGTTAATCTAATAAAAAATAATACATATTTCCCCTTAACAGCTTGCTTAGGAATATGGGCAGAAGAATGTGAGTGCCTGTGTTGGTGACAAACAGTCACAACTGGTTGGAACTTTCTAAACCAAGAGATGACACATCTGAAAGAATAGTAGAACATCAATACAGAAACACAGTAGTTTAAATTTAAAAATATAAATTAAAAAACTTAAGCTAGAAAGACATTTAATTAAACTAGAAAAACAGAGACCTAAATACATTTGTAGTTTTAAAGTAGTTTCCACAATCTAACTTCTTATTGATAAAATTAATTAGGTGATAGTTAATATGATGGCATAGTTAAATTAAGCATTTTTGATAGTTTTCACTTCCATGTTTCTTCATACTTACTGTATGGCCCTGAGTATTTATTCATAATGCACAGTAAAGATAACTGAACTATTTTCTAACTGGTTCAATAAGACAACTATTAAATTATCACTTGATAATTTAATTGGATTAGCATATTGTTAGAAAATTATAATTTTCTTTTATTTTAATAACTTTAAACGTAGTTAATAATCTCTCTGATGAATAGAAATAGGAGCTTAAAATAGATAAAGTTAGAGTATTTTATGTACATGCATGTAACAGTAATTAAAAAGATCAGTGTTTTCATAACAGAGGAGTTACTATTCTTGGTCTGTAGTTAGACCCTTGGGTCAGGGTGCCCATGCTGTCACCTGAGACTGATGACTTTGCAGCCAAAGGGAGGCTGCTTTCTGCGCCTTATGCCTCTTAGCATCTTCACCTGAGAAATGAGGATAAAAACATCCATGGCAAAGGCCAGAACTTTCTCCTCTGTCTTTCATCTTTATGTCAGAATGTAAAGCTGTGGTTAATGCATAGTGAAGACACAATTCCCTGATATTAAGCGTCAGCAGTGGAGGCCGAAAGAGGTGGGGACACAGAGGCAGAGGGAAGCCAAGTGTCCCTTGTGGGGCGACGCAGAAGCTAAGTGACTGCAATGAGATTTAGATCTAAGCACGATGCTTCTTGGTCTTTTATTCCACATATCTGCCAATGGGGCGGGTGTTCTTAACGATATCCTGGCTCCTTACATATCAGAGTGGCTGGCTGGAATAGCTAGGGGACCTTGGATTAGAATGTCGTTTGGTGAGAATACAGAGATTTAGGTTAACCTTCTGGTTTAGTCTTTCCTCTGTGGATAGGTGCTATATCTGCTTTTCATTTTGGCCTGCGTGTGTATATGCATGTGTGTGTTGGCACATGTGTACACAGATGAATGCACACGTGTATGGGAGCTCGAAGTTCATGTTGACTGTTCTCCTTGATTGATCGGCTGCCATTTTATTTGTGGGGACAGAATCTGTAGCTGAATCTTGAGTTGAGCTCTGCTAGTCTAGGCAGATTGACCCAGGTAATCCAAGCTTTGCCTTGCAAGCAGCTGCCCAAATGTGGGTTTTGGGAACCTGAACTTGTATCCACTGAGCCACTTCCCCAGGCTTCATGGTATTATTATTATTTTTTAATTTGAAAATTCTATATATATTATAGAATTGGGTAACTTGAAACAAAGGGATCAAACACAATAGTCAAGGCATAAAAATTGACCACAGTTTGATTTTTAAATAATTTTGAACTATAAAAATATAAGAAAAAGGCTGAAATAAATTTAAGCGCTAACAGAATTATGATATTTTACACTAATAAAAGTACCAACTAGTTTACTTCATTCAGATTAGGCATATTACAAGATTTCGGATTTGACACATAAGCAGACAATTCTTTTAGTTCTGAATGAATCATAGACAAATTATCTGAGACTGTCCTTTAGCGATAGTGGTGGCCAGCTAGAAGACCAACACATGGCTCACACTTCATTTCTGAACAACTATGACATCAAGAGATAATATAGGACTCAAAGCAATTACAGGAGGCAATTTATACTGAAGAAAACAGACTACATGGCTGAAGGCATCAAGATATATTTAACTCTATGAAAAATTTCCATGGCTTGTATTATTTATTATGAAGAATATAATTTAGTACCTGGAATATATCAAATTCTACTTCTGTCATGTCAGCTTTTATTAATATTTGTGAGGGAGAGAAGGAGGGAGGCAGAGTCTTACAGTCAGAAGAGCAAGTGAATGAGGGTTTGGGGGCCACTAACACTCTGCTTAAAAAAAAAAATCCTCCAGTCTGATCTTAATCTTTTAAAGCAAACACATTTCTAATACTGAAAAGCTGTCTTAATTCTGTTTAGAAGAAGAATGTTACTGTCAAATGGTGGGCCTGGTTAAACACACCTTTGCAGTAGCATATTAAATATGTCATTATTTTTCATATCAACAAAGATGAATTATATTTAATTATATAGATTGATTGCTGAATTTTGCAGCTGTCTATCGTTGTCAGGAAAAAGTTGGGCGTTAGGCCAAGTTCACTTAGGATGATAATATTTTCTTCATGATTTAATCCTGTTGCTTTTTATTTAATTTATTGATTCATACTAACTATGGAGAATCCCTGGAACATTTCTATGGGCCTTGTGTATCTCTGAGTGATAAAGAGAATTTAGTCTTACATGTTTATATGTACAAAAAAAGAATCCACCAAAGCTGGGGCATTTAAAATTTGGTTTAGTGTGCAAAATTTAGGTCATCATAGTGAGTGATTGACTCTGATATATGCTACTTCATTTTATGCATAAAGTTAATATCTTATTTGCAAATGATTAAAGTGGAGTGGCCATAACAAGACTGTAAAACACATAGCAGGCATTATGAGTCCTCTTTTCTCTTATTTTTAAACCATGTCTACTCCCATAGTGCCAGGGCAAATCTTGAGGACCAACCCCCTCTCTGTCCCAGGAGAAAAGGGTACTTCCCAGAAGGGAACTAGTGTGAGTTTGTACATGACTGTAAGTGTGCTCCAGCGCTTGCCTCTAATGGTGTTTGACTTGATACCTTAACTGTGAGTTTTTCCTTCCTTCTCTTCCTTTGTTATTTCTAGAGGACTTTCCTGAGAAGCCCTGTGTGTATTATAGCAGGTCAGAGTGTCTTTGAAACATTTGTGGGTAACATTCTGTCACCATTGAAGGATAGTCCTGTCAGGTAAATCTTACTCTGACAGTTGTGTGTATAGTCATGAAATATACAAGCAGAGAGAAACAAAAGTGGCCGGAGGAAAGGATTTTATTTATTTCTTCACACACACCTTTGTCAGGGACTCAATACATGTGAGAAAAATTTATTCATATTTACTACTTAATTTTACTGTGTGAAAACTCAAAACATGCTGGTTATCAGATTTAATGAATTATTATAGTGTTTATATGTATTTATTCTATGGTTAAGAAGAACAGTATAGGTTGTATTTCTTTCCTTAACTATCAAAGTAGTTCCCTTAGAGACACATTTCAAAATACAAGAACATATT
Source organism: Rhynchomys soricoides (assembly GCA_019843965.1). Classification (NCBI taxonomy): domain Eukaryota; kingdom Metazoa; phylum Chordata; class Mammalia; order Rodentia; family Muridae; genus Rhynchomys; species Rhynchomys soricoides. Next base: position 722,596 of record JADRCH010000317.1, on the reverse strand, counting down.
TCTTTGAAGTATTGAAGTCAGTAGGACACATAGATTAAAAAAAAATATGGCTTACCAATTGTTCATTACAGTAGAAGAATACACAGGATCGTATACAATTTGGCCCTCCGTGATACTGTAAAATTGAGTTACGGTTCACCCCAGGAAGGAAACATTACGGTACCCACTTCTGCTGATGTGCTCTGGCGTACCTGGGCTCATGGTAGTTGAGATACGAATAGTGCTCCAGGAGTTTCCATGTTATCCCATTGTCATACGAATAATGCAGCAGGACTCCCTCCCCTGGCTGGTCTGGGGCCCTGCACGTGCTCAAAACAGACTTGCTCCCCAGCCTCAGTGTGAACTGCAGAAACCTGCACACGAGTAATTCATGATTAGTAAGCACATTAATATTCTTTTTGATAGACTAAGTTTTGTTTTCAAAGAATTTCAAAAGCACTGAAATTAACATCTTGAAATCTCTAGGTTTATATCATTGTTTTATACAATCTAAGTAATTGTACTGAGATGCATAAATAAGTGCAAAAGATGTGTATATATTTTATATATACAGACATATCCATAAAATATAACTACATTTATAACTACTTGTATACTGTGTACTTGTGTACACATACTTAAAATGCCAATCATTCCTTTACTGAATTATTTATCAGGCACTGGGGGAAGGGATGACATAGAGTAAATCTAATCAGCCCCTGCAAGCTGTCAAATAAATAAACTACATGAATAATTAACTAGGCTTTGGCTTAAGAACACAGTTTTGATGCGAGCATCTCATATTTAAAAAATAATGTCAGTTGTTAGTAGCTGAAAGTCATTGGTAAGTCTTCTAGTTTATTAAAAACTAGGGAAAATTAATTATAAACAAACTAAGCATCCTTCCAGCCTATTTAAAGACTAGAAGATATATCCACCTAGTAAAAGAAAAAGACTACAAATTGAAAATGAATCCAAACTCAATCGCATGCTTTCTGTATATGTTCTAGCCCACCTGCACTCACCTGGACTGCGAGCTGTCCAGAAAGGACGTGATTAGCTGCCGCCTCCCATCTTTGTTGAAAACCAGAGCTTTACCACTGGCTAAGACACCACAACCAAAGCTGACTTCAGCACCACGGATAGAGTAAAAGTTATGGTAAGAGGAAAGTCTGGAACTGCCAAAGCTTTCAGAAATAAACATTGGAAATGTCTGAGACGCCATCTCACAAGCTGGGCCAGAAAATCCTGGGTCACACCTGAAAGAAAGGTAGAAAGGTGCTGGAAATGAGTCTTGAGCTCATTCCTTCAGAGCCTGATGCTCTCGATGGTCCATTCTTTGGACATTCCTTACGTGTGTGTGTGTGTGTGTGTGTGTGTGTGTGTGTGTCTGTGTGTTAAGGTAGGTGGGCAGGGGGTGGGTGGAGGGGTAGAGGAGTGGGAAGTGAGGGGAGTAAAGGGGGTGGGTGGGTGAGATGGGGTGTGTGGGCTGGGTGGGGGTGGAGTGGGTGTCCACAGACCAGGGATTGAGTAGGTGGTAAACAAGTCTCATTTTTCTTTGGAGAATACTGATCTGAAAATTTGATAAGGGCCAATTGACCATAAATATTCCAGAAGAAATCAACCTCTGCAGAGCCCTATTATAAAAAGCTATGATTAAAAATCTCAGCATTTACCTTTGACCAACATTAGAGCTTATCTAAAATGTGGCAAAATCTGCAGATGCTGTTGACTTAAAATCCTTGAAAGCACATGTGATTTTATTCAAGATGCTCATAAACTTTACAAAACAACATAAAACATTTTTCCCCCTAGAAAGGGTTTCTCTGTGCAGCCCTGGCTGTCCTGGAACTTGCTCTGTAGACCAGGCTGGCCTCGAACTCACAGAGGCGCCTCTGCCTCATGACATGCTTCTCTCCGAGAACAAAGATAAATGTGACATTATGAAAGGAATTATTTTTACGTATTTTGAGGCCATGAAAACAAGGATTTCAAGGGAAAGTACACACCTCTGACCTAGATACAAGTCCGCAGTAGAACTGTGTTGCTTCTCAATGACTCAAATTAGTAATGCTTCAAGAAAAAGAAACTTGTCTGCCCAGTGGCTGACTGCTCAGTGACAGTATGTTATGTACATCGTCTGCTGAACCACCCCTCAATCTTTTAGCAACACATAAACTTCATCATCACTGAGTTAATGTTTGAATGTCAGAAACATTATGTAGTTTAGTTAGCTTTAGTTTCTATAGTAGAGTTTCGAATTATAAAATTGAAGTCAGTGTCTCTGGTGAAGGAGCATTTTTTTAAACTTCCTGCAGTCTGAAATAACTCTTCCACACAGCAGTCTACCAATGAGTAGAGCTATGGCCCAGCTCAGAGGACGCTCTCTGGCAGCGTTTCTGAAACCGAGGCCCACAACGGTTTTCTCCAGGATCTACGGAATGTGATATCAAGTGGAAATAAAATGCCAAATTTGATATAAATTATATTTTCCGGCATGGCAACTATACCCTTTTTGTCAGGTTAACAAGGAAGTTGGGCCCTAAAATGCCAAGAGCTAACACAGTGTGAAGTTCAAGGACTGTCTTGGCAATGTAAACAGCTTCCGGGGAAAAATGAAGGAGAGAAAATGACTATCTACTGACCATGTTAATGAGCCCCAGCATCTTTACAGGATATTTCATAGACACAGTCATCCTCTGAGTCACCAAGAAGTTTCAGGCAAGAAAACATCAGCTAAATTGGACACACTGGGAGCCTAAGTATGATTTACATGGCAAGCGATTGGAATGTGTTTCCCAGCCAGAGTGGCACAGTGTGTCTCAGGGTAAGTGCACTCTTGTGATCTTATATATTGTCCTCTTAGAAGCAGAATGGGAGCAAGAGATGTCCATTTAGATACAGACTGCACTGGAGTCTCTTCCCACTAAATGGTTCTGAAATCTACTTTTAATAAAGATTCTGTAATTCGAACAGAACCCCAGTAAGGACATCACTTGCGTTTAAAGACAAAACAACAGACTCTTCGCAGTGCATGCTTTTCAGCAATTGCGCTGGTGACTTTAAGAACGACAGGAAACTATCCAGCTCCTAATATGCCTGCTGCTGGTTCATTTACAACTCTCCAAATCTAGGGATATATTCAGTCTGTTGTCAGGAAAAATCTCCCACTGTTCAGATATATGGGAAACACTCCTGAATGTCTCCATATTTGCTTCTCATTAAGATCTGTAACAGGGTTAGGGTCGCCAGCTAAGTGAACTGTCAGTTTATAAATTCAGCCCCAAGATGCACACAGGCCAGAAAGTGTTATGGGGCAGGAGGGTGTGGGGTCCTGGCAGACAATAAGGACAAGAATGATGGAGGGGGTGGTACCAGGTTTAAGATTTGCTGGAAGTAGTATTGAATAGGCATTTCTTTTCTGTTTAATTGTGTTCCAACTCAATAAATTGTATATTCCCAGAAAAATGGAGAAGAAGGTAAATGTTTAGTCTTTCAAAAGGGGAAAAGCAGTCACTGTTATATAAAATATTGCCAGAATATGGAGAAAATAAAACTTCTGATGGTCACACTATTTAGTAAAACTTCACAAAGAGAAGGTAATGTTTATTCCTGAAAATTTTTATTTAAAAAAAGCTTACGAAAGCATAGATCTACAATTCAAATTTCCCTCCAGTTGATTTTATTTGAAATGCATTAGAAAGTAGTTGGCCTTGTTTTAGATAACAGAGAGACAACAATTTGAGAAAAACATAGCTAGGGTTTCAAAGAGTTAATGAGCTACTTGGGAGCAGGTGTTTATCTTAAATTGAGTTAAGCCAGATAGCTCACTTGTAGATGCCTGCTGTACAAGTATGAAAACTGAGTTTAGTCCTGAGCATCTACATAAAAACAGGGCATCATGGGGCTCATTTTAAATCCTAGGGCTTAATGGTCATTATGTGTATTCTAGCTGGCAAGTCCCAAACCTGAGGGGGTGGGGTGAGCAAGCCAGAGACACACAGACAGAGAGAGAGAGAGAGAGAGAGAGAGAGAGAGAGAGAGAGAGAGAGGTGGGGAGATCTGGTTTTAAAAACCAAGGGGAGTAGCTCCTAATGAATGACACCCAATACAATTTCTATACATGTGTACACATGCACACACACACACACACACACATGTGTTCACACAGTTGAAAACACAAACATTTCAGGGTGCTTAACTTCCCATAAAACATGCACATGCATATGGGAAAGAGGTGGAAAGGGAGAGAGCTGGTTTTAAAAAACCAAGGTAAATGGCTCCTAAGGAATGACACCTTAATGTGTCATCTGACTTCTACACCCATGCATGCACACATATACACATAGCTATACACATATGTAGACATGTATACACACGTGCACAGACACACACACACACACACACACGCATGCACAGAAACATGCAAATGGATACCCAGTTGAAAACCACACATAATTCAGGGTATTCACATGACCCCTGCCCCAAAAGAATCACAGCTGTTCCTATTCAATTCTAAAGTATAAACAGAAACTGTTCAATTGTTCGCATGTTTCATAAAATATTTAATTGTACAGAGTGATCTCTTTGTTAGCCTTACAACTTCTGTGAAAGCAGGTTCAAAGCTCTTTTGTAAACTGTCTACTCATTAATTAGTTACCTAACTAATGACTGTTTTGTGTTCGGAGGTGTTGAAAACTTATCTGTATGGAAAAGATGGCCTCTGGTTTCAGGAATTCACAAGAGATTTAGAATTAAATATTAAGATAGGAATGACATAATAATGTGATGGTCCATTCTTGGTATTAACAGAACACAATTTACTTGTGGTAACTGCATATTACCCTATTAGTATATTATTTCAGACTTCAGAGTCAGCACCTCTATTCTATAAAATGTACAGAAAAGCTAACTATCCAGCTATGAGCGATTTGAATTTATTACGGATTTACACAAAGGATATTCCAGGTTTTACGGTTAGCCTAATATAAGTCTAGTCCTGAATTTTACTTCCAAGTTGTAGTTAAGCTACATTTAAACCCTATCTTGAGGATTGGGGAGCTGGATCAGTGGGCAACAATGCTTGTTGTACAGGCATGAAGGCCTGACCCAAAGTGCTGGGAATATACAGACAGCCGAGTGTAGCTGCGCATGACTACGGCCCAGGAGATGTGGAAGGCAGAGACATGAGGGTCCCTGGGGCTTGCTGGCTGCTCGTGTAGTCCTGGGTGCAGTGAGAGACACTGTCTCAGAGGCATAAGGCACACAGGAACCGAATCAGGACATTGTATGTCCTCCGTGGGCCTATGCATATATTCACTTGCTCAACACATTACATACACATCAGATGATACACCTTCCACATGTGTCATATAGACACACACACACCACACACACACACAGTGGTTTCATATTGAGTGCCCTGATATGGTTTTTAAAAAATGCAAATTCTAGAAAAGAGTATGAAGCATATTTACAAGGCTTGTGGCCTTTGTATTCAATTACATATAAAACGCACAGCCATGCATATTGTTTTCAAATGCTTACTTGCAACCATGTCGAGTGCATTGTCCTCTGCCAGAGCAGAATTTGAGACACGATGGACCTACATAAACTACAGGGAGAAAGAAGTCATGTAAAAGATGGCAACACAATTGGCAAGCCCACGAACATCACCAGCATTACTTTAGAAACCAATACCCACAAAGCATGCGGCACTTAGTCGCAAATATATTGGATCTCTATTAATTTCCATAAATAATTCTTTCAAGATTTTAATGTTTGCACTCACAGGAACAGGGCCACATGGTTTATATGCCTTACTGCAATGTCTTCTGCCCCAGTAATTACAGACAGACCAACACCACCTGTGCTCTGGATGTTCTAAAATGCACACATTCTTTGGGGAGAGATAAAGGATCTGTTGATGCATCGCAAAGTGGAGTGGCTACAACTTTAACTTCTAGGCTTACCAGGGAGGAAATCTACAAAATTATAGATGAGCGTTACATATATTTCTAAATATTAATTCATCCTCCCTGGAAATATGGAGCACCATTAAGAATGAATTTGTTGAGCATTAAGCATTCTCCACAGTGTATAGCTTCCCCTCTAGATGCTGACTTTACCGACAATGGGATGGTGTAGATGTAAATTCTAGGCATAGGCATTCTGAAAAGGACTGAAGGGGTTGTATCTGAAGTACTCAGACTCCAGTACGTGTAGAAATCCAAGTATTATACAATGAATATAGTAATAATCACTAGGATAACAGGGGACAAAAGTAAGTAAAAAAGCAGTTAAGAGCAGACATGCAGTGGTTCATAAAGAATTTGCTTTAATATAAGCCTTGCTGTAGCCTGGACTCTCAGGGGTACCTAACCCCTGTTCCCAATTGGTAGGGAAAGGAAAATCTACAGAGCTGCAGTGCTAAACCACTTGGTGAAGCAACCTGCCTATTCAGAAGAGATTAGACAGCACACTGCCAGGTTAAAAGTGCTGGAATTAGGCATCCAAAAACCCTGGATTTACATTTTGGGTTTGACTGGAAAACTATGGGTCCGAGATTTACTCTGACTAAGCCCCACTGTCTCCAGTCTGCCAAATGGGACAGTGATGTTTCTTAGAGAAAAGAATAAGTCCAGCGTGCTCATGATGCTCTGCGTCACGTGCCTGTGAGTGCCACAATGACCATCACCTTTCAACCCTGTCGTCCAACAGGCTCCACTGTCTAAGAAGTACTGAGGAACACATCAGACACATTTGGTTGTAAGCTGCAGGAGGCCCTGATCTGGGTCCTGTGAGAGTATTCTGAACTCTATAGAGTTATTCTGGTGGTTCATGGGGCCTCAACACCATACTATTATTTTGAAAAGCCTTCATAAAAACAAGATCATCAATAACACAAGGCTTCCCCAGTCAATAAAATTTTAGTCAAGCATTTATCATCCTCCTTTACTGACTTCTTCTTCTTCATCATCATCATCGTCATAATCATCACCATCATCATCATCATCATCATTACTATAGCTGGAGAAGTAAAGATACAGCCTGCCCTGGGATTTTCCATTTTGTTAACATTTTCAGGATTGTTACCTAACAAAATTATGATGTTGTGCAATGTTTTCCCCCATGTATCTTCCTCGTCACAATTAGCCACATTGTCTCAAGATTTCTGTGATGCAGTTCTAGGATTTGAGAGTTAAGTGGGAAAGACGGCAGAGGTGCTCTTACTGGAAGAAATGTGGGTCTTCATCCTGACCTGTAAGCATGCCTGTTCCTAGAAAGCCTCACACAGGATGGTAATGGAACTGAAGAGACTGTGCCAGAGTTGTGCAGCCACCACCAAGCATGTACACTCTCTGGGTCTTCAGCTTTTCCCAGGAGACTCACAGTCGGTGTGTGTTGTAAAGACTTCCTTGACCGCAAACAGTGCTCTAAGCGCTTTCTTGGGAACTGGGAACCTTTTCTTAGGCATATATATGTCTCGTTATGATCTTAATTCCCTCGTACTTGTACTTCATTTATTGATAGTTTTTAAACTTCTTTTGTGATTATTAAAAGTAAAAAAGATTCACTATGAACTCTTAAAAAGAATGACACTGGCAAAACCCATTCCTATCCTGTGCGGTGGGCACAGGCCCCGAAGCCCATTAGCAGCTGTGGTAATTAAAATGCTATGCAAATATTCTGTCAGTGGAGAAACTTTATTTTAACAAATTAAACCTTAGTTCATTTAGTTTATAAACTAGGTTTAGTATCATGGGCCTTTTTTTAAAAAAAAAAAAAAATTATTCAACTCAGACTTCATATTGGCATATGGGTAAATTATCTTGCCTGAAGAGGTCTTCAAAATTTAAGAACTTTATGCAATTAGTTCCTCAGGATTTAAATTATTCAAAAACAGAAAGAATATTAATATGTGGAAAATCAGCATTAAAGTATGGTTTTATTAAATAGGACAAACCAAGACAGAGGGTAAGTTAAAATTGCTTAAGTACTGACATTTTGTCCTTCCGTCCATTCTTCCATCCGTCTGCCTCCTCTACAGAACCTTTCTACTTCTTGTAGTATAAACTTCCAGTCAAATTTACACATATCCGACAAATCTATCCAGAAATTAATATAGAATAGAGCAAACAAACACGATTGGTGTTTAATAACAATGTAAAAGCCATGTGACTTAACATTGTAAGATATCTTCTCTTATTGTACACTAAAGTGCCCGCTGCCCCTCACAGAGGCTGGTTTTTAAAGTATGCAGAAACCGCCAACAACACAGTCAACAGTTTCCATGGATAGCCACATATTTCTTTCATGCCATTTTCTGAAAACAGGGTAGAGGTTTCACTAGTATCTTAGAGATGATGTTTCCCCACTCTCTGTAATGTCTGCAACTGGAAGATAAGCATCCCAGATGTTATGGAAGTTACTTAGAAGAATGGGTCTTATTTTAATACATGCAGTATGGTACTTATGGTAATTTTGCATAAAAATTCAAGAAAACGTTAGGCTATCCCTTGTCATCAACTGCAAATTTGAATTTTAGGGATTTAAGCATTTTAAAATTACGTATGGTGAGACATTTCAGCATCTAATATTGCTGACTACACAGCCTATATTTTTTCTGATTGTGCATCCCTGGGCTTCTGACGGAATGCAAAGGAGAAAAGAAAGAAAAGGCGTTTAATGAATCTCAAGACCATGACTTGGAAATGGGATTAAGTCTGTGCAGACTGACAAAACACCGGAAAAGCCTCCATCAATGGCCCATGATTGTGACAGGCGCAGACACTAACCATTATCAATTGCCCACATGTTTCCGAGGATCGGTCCTGTTTGTCTCCAGCGAATCCTGGTGTCTCGGGTGAGTGCTGCGTTAGGGAGGGGAATCGTGATTCGGTTCCACCTGCAAGAAATTTAGCATGAAATCAGCTTCCCAACTGTGTTCCCATCTTCTGAATTAGTCTTTCATGCCTGTGAGGTTCTTGTTTTTGTGTGCTTGAAATAACACCAAAATTAATCAAGTATTTACATTTACCTGTGGGGTCTGTAGCTTAATTTTGCTGGCCTTGTAAATATTTTACTATGTAGCTAGTGCTCATTCTGTAAGCTGGGAAAAATTTTACAGAGTCATCTTGAATTTTATACTAGTCCATAAGAGGTATGTAGTGTACCTTACTTTATGTGGAAATTTAGATGGAACACCATTACACACAGTAGGCGGCAGAGTACAGTCTGAACTAGGTTTAATTTCAAAAGTTATCTTTCTTCTACTCCTGCTTTAAGTGTGTATTTTGTCAATACATTTTTTATTTAAACAAACAATAATGACGGGACATATAATCCAAACCACACGTATTATACATAAAGAATAACTGACCTCATACAGTGTGATCATGTATAGGAATTAGCCAAAAATATTGGTGTATTTATTTTTACAATACCACTCCTAAGGAAAAGTCAGTTTGCTTAGCTATTGTTTAAAATTCTAGTCTCAGAATTACTCACTGTTTTTCACTCCGCAGCATGGGTCCATCTTCTCACTAGCCCTGGAGAATGTTTACTCACCCACTGTAGTTTTCTGAGGAGTAGACGGTACTGTGGGGCAGGTGGGGGCCTGCACAGATCTCTGGCAAGCACTCAGTGTGAAGCAGGGACCAGGACCGTCCATGGTTAGTAGAAAACTCCAAACTGACACTAATAACAACAGAACAGGAAATCAGAAAGGGGGCAAAGGTAACAATTCTTTTTATTTCTGGCTAAATACCTTGACTGAGTCAATGAGTGTGGAGTCCCTCTAAGACCTTTACTAAATGTGTCATCTCTCACGGAAGTCTGACCAGCCTTCAAAGGGCAAGCCATTGGATTACTGTCATATTAGCTATGTCTGAAGGACAAGACACAGTAAACTGGGTTTGTGCTCTTGAATTTGATGGAGAGCAAGGCAATTACCATGTCTCACACTGTCACTGTCACTTCATCCTGTGAATGTGAGGCCAGCAAAATTCTTACAGAGGATCTGAGCAACACTTATGCAAGAGAAGCAGAGAAGTCATAGCCCTCGAAGTGCTAATTGACTTCCATACCTATTATTAGGGGTCACTAGCCAACAGAGGCCAATCTTGTCTTCAGTTATTTTTGCCCAGCAATCTGTTATAACGGCTGCTGCCACAGCGTGTGTGAACACCTCTGATAGCTTGTATCAAGCTCCCAGAATGAAGCTATTCTTACCGAAAAATCTACCCAGTCATATCCCTCCTATTTATTAATCAAAGAAATTCTTTAGGGAGGGGGTAGGAATCTGTATTTTGTTAATGGATATTTTGTTAAAATCCCAGCCAAAAATCTACTGAGAAATCTACTCCGATGGTCAAGAGAATGCGTTCATTTCCCACAGGGTTAGGACACTCAGCGTGCTTCTCACCTGTTACCAGGCTGGTGTGTGCCGCATCCCAGATTAATAGAAAACTGGATCATGTGAGACATTGTCGAAGGAAGAACAGGAAGCACGTGGAAGAAGTCCACAGCCCAGACATCCCGGTTATGCCCTTGGTGGTTCTTTTGCCTGAGACAAAATTTGGTGGCAGGTGTCTGAAGTTCAGGATTGATGACCACAGAAACCAAAGATGGAACCTTCCAAAACAGGACACTTGGATTATTTACAACCCTTTCCTCTCAGTCAATAGGAATCCTCGTAGACCCCATCTAGCAAACCTCTAAGCACACAACTGCCATTTACTGTGCAGCAGGCAATGAAGGACCGTTGTGCTCTTGTGGAAGGTTTTGTCTTCAAGACTCAGAATTTCTGTGTGGACAGTGGGGATCCTGGTGTGTGACTGATCACATATGTGTCTCCAGGACAGGATTAAGCATAGGACTAAGACAGTTGAATAATTATTTGACTTTATCATTAATGCTTTCAAGAGTGGTTTTGTATTGTGTTAATGTTTTTCCCAACTAGGCATTTTGAAAATGAGACTCAAAACAGAAGTAGCCATAGACAAGTAAATCAATACAATATCTTTAACGTCTATGATTTGGTGTGAAGCATTCACAGGACCAGAGCAGGTAGAATCCCACCAAGAAATTAAAAAAAAAAAAAAAAAAAAAAAAAGAGTAGTCCACAGTAACATTCCAAGTGCCATCAACTGAATGTTGAACTTCCTCAATATCTTTCTTTTTTTTTGTTTTTTGTTTTTTGTTTTTTGTTTTTCGAGACAGAGTTTCTCTATAGCTCTGGCCATCCTGGAACTCACTCTATAGACCAGGCTGGCCTTGAACTCAGAAATCTGCCTGTCTCTGCCTCCCAAGTGCTGGGATTAAAGGTGTGCGCCACCACTGCCCAGCTGCCTGGATATTTTTCTATGATTGCTCCCTTTGTTGACCATTTTTAAATTCTTTATTTTGTGTGTCTATGTGTGCATATGGACTGGTGTGCACATGTGTACAGGTCAGGGGTTGAAGTCTTGTGTCAACAATTGCTCTTTATTTTTTGACTTGGGGACAGCATCTCTCACTCAACCTAGAGCTTGTCAATTCAGCTAGTCAGGCTCTAGGGATTCTCCTGTTCCCACCTCCCCAGTGTTGCATGCAGATGTGCACCGCCATGACTAACTTTTTACTTGTGTTCTGGAGTCCAAACTTAGTTACTACAGCTTATAGAGTAAGCTTGTTACTTGACAGAGGCTTCTCCCCAGCCCCCAAGTTCTGTAAAATAGTTAAAGTGCTATCAATGTGGAGAGAAACTGCTAATGAGTGTGGTGTAAGATCAGCACATATTGATAGAATAAAAATATTTCACACCCTTGACAAGCATCTTGCATGGTTTTCTAGATGTTTGTAAATAACCAGAAATAACACCTGTCCACCCAGAGAGCAAAGGGAAATGACCAATCCTATTGCTCTAATTAGCAAAGAAAAATGTAAAGGGTAACAATGACCTGAACTCTTGCAATGCTTTCTGACTACAAATTGCCAATGTGGGGCTCTACTCACTATGTCTAAAAACAAGGCCATGAAGCTGAATAATTAAAGTCATGTTTACAGCTTCCTCAGGGACAAGAATAACTGTCAGTCAGAGGGCTGAGTTTTGTTTTATTGTTGCTATAATTTGTTCTTCCTGACAAAATCCGAGTTCTTATCTATATCAGAAATAAAAATGAATGTTAAGATTCCCAAGTTCCTTAAAAATATCCAGCAATTTCCTGGACTGGCAAGGAAAGAGATGTATCGTCTGTGCCTGGCACGGTCTTTGTGGATGTGGCTTTGGCCTGAGAGTTCTGAGGTAAGTCATCAGGCAAAAGGACTGGCATTTGTACCTTATAGGAAGAGTAGGAAAGAGTGTCCAATGCGATGTGTTCTTTTCTTCCTTCAATCTTTGCGTATAAGATTATATCATTTTCATGAGAGTCTCCAGGGTCACAGATTCCTCCTGAACCAAACAAAGAATTCACGGTGTTAGAACCAACTTACATCCAAAACAGCAAACGTAGCATTGGAAATCAGAGAAAGAAATGACAGTACTACATGTCATTTAATAATACCTTTAAACAAACACAATGAGACCCGAAAAATTAATTAATGAGGATAGCTCAGAAGATCAGTTCCAGATCAAAGACTTGACATGGAAGGGACAACATTCCTCTTTGTTAGATGGAATTACTCAAATAACAGTGTGTTGAGCAGTGGCTACATGGTCATGACTCAACCCAGTTAAAAAGAAGTGCGTGTGTGTGTGTGTGTGTGTGTGTGTGTGTATGTGTGTGTGTATGTGGCACACATACACATAGGCACCTTTTCGGTGTATGACTATGCACATAGGTATTGTACTTGTGTACAAACAGAAGACAACCTTAGGTGTTACCTTAAGACATGGTCTTTCATTGGCTTGGAACTCATCAAGCAGACAAAACTGGCTGATTTGCAAGTCTCAGGAATCTGTTAGTCTCTGCCTCCACAATGCTGGGATTACAAGGTGAGCCATCATGCCTGGAACTGATCATCTCCCCAGACCCTATGAGAACCTGTTTATCATGGCCTTTAAGGAGCTGCAGTTTTTTCTACTCATGTTCGGGTCTTCTATTTCATTCCACTTGTCTACAAGTCTGTTCTGTGCCAGTACCATACTGTTTTATTATTATGGCTCTATAATATATCTTGAAATCTGGAACGATAATCCTTCCAACACTTTTCTTCTTGGTTGGGATTATATTGCCTATTTTTTTTTTTTTTGGTCTGTTTGTTTGTTTTGTGGTTCCAAACAATTTTAGGATTGTTTCCCTACTTTTGTGAAAAATGCTCTGGGCATTTTGATTATGATAGCACTGAATCTGTAATCGGCCTCTGGTAGAAAGATTATTTTTGTAATGTTAATTTTACCAATCCATGAGCACGTAGGTCCTCCATTTTCTGGTGCCTTCCTCAACTTCTTCTTAATGGATTGAAGTGCTCAATGTAGAGGTCTTTTACCTCCTTGGTAAAGTTCATTTTAAAATTCTCATTGTCTCTGAGGCTACTGTTAAGCACGGGTGTGTCCACGATCCCCTTCTCAGTGTATCTGTTGTTGGTATACAGAAAGTTGACTGATTTTGTAAGCTGATTTTGTACCCTGTCACTTTGCTGAAATTGTTGGTTCTATAGTGTTCAGGTGGAAATCAGGGGGCCTGTATGTATCACCTGTAAACTGAAATAATTTGACTTCTCATTTGTCTTCTTTTAGTTTCCTTCTCTTGCCCTCGAGTTTCAGTTAGTGCCTTGAACACTGGACATCCCTGTCCTACACCTGATATCACCTCAAGGTTTTCCTCCATTTAGGGTAATGTGGGATGTAGGTTTGTCATACATAGCCGTTATTATGTTGAGGTATGTTTTCTCTAGTCCCATTCTCTAGGACTTTTATCATTAAGTCTTGATGGGTTTCATTAAGGGCCTTTTCTGTATCCATTGAGATGATCAAGTGATTTTTGTCTTTAAGCCTATTTATATCAAAATGTCTGTTGATTCCCTGCATCGAAGACTTCTGAAATGGTGCGATGAAGATGTTTCAAGTAACCTTGACAATATTTTAGTAGACATGCTTGTGTTTTAAGTATGTACTTTTTATTTTTTACATTAATATTTGGTGCTTCACTTGATTAGTGGCAGGTATATAACAGAGTTTGCTCTTTATCACTGTACTCTGTGGTCACATAATATGATATCCTATTAGAATTGAAAGGGAGGTGAGAGCCCCCTGCTGATAGAATAGCCTGAGTAGATGTTCTGTCTTGTCACTACTAACCTATTCTTTCTCTGTTACATGTTATCAATAATTATAGCTAAGCAGACGAACCCTCCAGACTGCCAAACATGACAGCACTGGCCACACAAGAGTACAGGCATGCAGAAGGATTCCTCAAGTGCATCACACCAAACTTTTCTGTTATCCTTACATTTCTAAGAAATCCCTCAGTTCTAAAATCGACACTGCAATGTTAACTTTATTTACATGTAACTGCTATTGCTGATATTCTGTGGTGCCAGTAAGGTACTCTTTAAACTCTAAAATAAGATCACACTTTGGGAATTCATTGAAATCAACAAATAATGGTTGATATACCACTAAAAATTAAATAAGCCAAGAAAGTGTCTGTTGTTTGTAGATAATCTGGTCTGATTCAGTTAGGATAATGGAGGTCTGCAGTTTAGAAGAAACTGTCTGACAAGGGAAGCCAAAAAAGCTAGATGGAGCCTAAGTAGTATAACACATTTCACAGCTGAAGAACTGTTAGCCACAAGGAAAGCTACAGAGAAAAAAGTTAACAGTAGACAGAAATAGAAGGCATGTCTTGGGGACTGACTTGGCAGGATGAGTGGAGGAGGGCATACCACTGCTCACAGGTCTAGAACTGTCCCACGATATGACAACATGAAATGTCTGATCTGATGCTGTAACACTGACTGTTCCTTCCGGCTCAGTCATTGCATTTTCATAGCCTGTTAATGAGATTTGTGACTGGCCTATAAACCTTTGCAGTGCCTCCAAGATAGCACTTTTGGGGCCCTTAAGTAAATTGGTTGAATCCACAAATACCAATAGTTGACTATGGTCACCTCAGTAAGGCAATACGCAAAGCCCATTCTGGTAAACAAGTGTTCTTAGATATG
This sequence comes from Rhynchomys soricoides, assembly GCA_019843965.1. Lineage (NCBI taxonomy): Eukaryota > Metazoa > Chordata > Mammalia > Rodentia > Muridae > Rhynchomys > Rhynchomys soricoides. The sequence continues at coordinate 707,470 of JADRCH010000317.1, read as the reverse complement.
AATCACTGTTCCTTCATGTTCCTAAGAGCAATTATCTTCAAAAACCTGACAAATGCCTTCCCAGGCACTCATGGTTGGCTTTAGAAGTGATCTATTAGATTCATACTGTGTAAATCCTCTCAGGCCTCCTAAGTTCATTTTAGAAGCTATTTGACATGTTTGAGCAGCATTGGACGTTGGTTTGCTAACTGAGAAGCTAGTGTCTGTGAGACAAACGGCAGAGGACTGGGAGTTTCTGGGAACGAGTTTGCTGCTAGAATACCTAGCTAATCCAGGGGAGAAGAGGTGTACTTGTCCTTCTGCTTTGTCCCTAGAGCAGCACTGGGCATATGGGATTCAAGTGAGCTATATAATGGTGTTGCAGAAAACTCTATCTCCACACTGGTTGAACAGTTCTAGGGAGTGCATCATATATTGTGCCTTTAGACACTGAAGCTACACTTCAGCTACTAGTGAAGAAAGTAATCTGTCTGGTAACTAATTTTCTTACCAAGGAAATTTATTGCTTTTCAGAAATATTTCAGTAATGAAGTATTGAGGTTGCAAATGGTGCCAGACACTCCCTGAATGGGTTTTGTCTTTAGACAACTAGAGTGTGAATAAGAGCATTCATACCTACTTATAATTCAGTATACACCACATGCTATGCAACAGAAAATATTAAATACAAGCATTATGTGTTTCCATCTCCTAACAATAGTTTTCAATAAGCATTAGACGCATTTATCACTCTGTTGATGGGACTGAGACCTGGAGAGGTTTACAATAGGCTCAGAATCAAGTCTGTGTCTCATGGCATTCTGTTTGACCTCAGCTCTGTATGAATGGCCTCAACCCTGTACTGACATCACCCAGGGAAACCGTGGATGGTTATATTTCTAAAGGCTTGAAAATTGGCATGCTGCACATGTTGTGCATTTTAAAATCAGCATACGATTACTATTTGCTGAGTTATGCGATTGAAGCTGAACTAGGGAAGGTGGATACGGTGATACTGTAGTGATACAGATGGATATCACTCAGAGCCAACAACCTGCAGTGAAAATTATGATTTTGATACCTGTATCATTTATTTTAGCATTTCCTTACATTGGCGTAATAAAGCAGTTACTAAGGCTGTGCCTTAGTAAATGGTGGTGCCTGAGGGAAGATACAGATGAAAAATTCTCCTTCTTTCCATCAAACACTGAGTCATATTTAGAAATTATCAAGAAGGAACTAGAGCATGAAAAGTCCCACTGTGTGACGTTAGTGTAGCACATTTAAGGGCACAGGCCTGAACGATCCACCCTCTGCACCTTCATTAACTGGTTCCCGGGATCTTCTTGGCTCTCTTAGAAACAGTAAGTGAACAGCAGCTGCTGCTCACCCAAGAAGCACATGGGGGATGCTCACACAGGACAGAATGGAAAAGAAAGTCCAAGAGCAGCCCAGACATTAAGATGATGACAGAGTTTATCTGAAATGTCCCTCTGAGGGCAATCTGTCAGTCCAGTGAAGTTCAGTGACAGCAACTCCTACAGGAAGACATGGAATCTTGCTCAGCTTACAAAGCTTTGATGTGTAGTAGAAAGAAGGACTCTGGGGGCAGTGTGTACAGCAATTAAAGTACAGAAGGATTTCAATAAAAGCTGTCTGGATGGTCGGTTTCAGAGTGCTTTAGATACTGTTTTAAATAGCTTTATAGACACTTATTTGTATGAAGAAAGTGGTTTTGCTGAATTTTACTTTTTCCTAGCACTGGGCTAGGCAGGGAAATATACCTTGAGTTCAGTTGGTCATTTAGTGAGAAAACAAAAACAAAAAACCAGTCAAAACAACAACAACAACACAACAAAACAACAACAACACAACAAAGCAAAAATAAAAAAAGACATATACAGTAGTGTCCACTATCCCAGGCGTCTCTTTACATTCTGTGTTACCTGAAGACACGGAATTACAAATATTCATCTGACACTTCACTTTTAGAACAGTTGGGCACTGTTTGTGTGTGTGTACATGTGTATATGTATGCATGCTTTTGTGCATGAGTGTGTATGCGCATACACACTCATGTTTCCACGGCATGAAGCCAGAAGTCAATACTGGGTATCTTTGTTTGTTTTTTTGTTTTTGTTTTTGCTTTTTTTTTTTTTTTGAGACAGGGTTTCTCTGTGTAGCCCTGGCTGTCCTGGAACTCACTCTGTAGACCAGGCTGGCCTCGAACTCAGAAATCCGCCTACCTCTGCCTCCTGAGTGCTGGGATTAAAGGTGTGCGCCACCACTGCCAGGCAATATCTTTGTCTATTGTTCTTCACCTTAGTTTTTGAGATAGGGTCTCTGGACCCTACATCTGGAGCTTGCCATTTAGCTAGACTGGATGGTCAGCAAGCCCCAGGGATCCTTCATCTCTGTTTCCAGTGCTGGGATTACAGGAGCTCACTGCTATACTAGGCTTTTTACATGCATGCTAGGGATCCAAACTCAAACCCTCATGCTTTCAAGGCAAGTTCTTTATCCACTAAGCCATCTCCCCAATCCATATTTCACTTATCATGGATACTTCTTGTTAGGTTTTTACTACTCCTAATTTATAGTTTACTTATCAAACTTCATCATAGGTATGTGTGTATGTATAGAAGAAAACACAGCATATAGAAAAGCCACATCAGGACTCACGGTTTCTAGCATCCACAGAGATTACAGCATAAGGAACGACTCCACATAAGAAAGAATGATAATTAGCATTAATTGCATTGTGCTGATATATCATAGTAGAAATCCAGAGAAAAGAGATGATATGAACTGAGATCATGTGAGCTGAGAATAAGCTAAATGTTCAGTAAACATTTTCAGAGGAGCAATGAACAGACAGCAAAATGAATGATATTTATTATGTTATTGTCTTGTTCACTGAAGTTTGGCTCTAAACCATTGTATTGGATACTGGTCCTCAAACATGTTTGTTGACTATGTGAGCAGATAAGTAAGGGAAATGAGGTTTTAACTGAATTCTGAAAGCTGAACGAGTTAACACAAACGCTAGTCATGAGAACTGATACGAACCAAGGACTGAACATATCATAAACAAGCCTGAGAGGAAATGTGATCTAGCGCCTCTCATTCCCGGAGTACCACACTGAGTGGGTGGTTACTTATGAATGCCTCCTAAATCCCCCTCACATTGCCTGCATTCTTTTCCAAGCTCCAACATTTTGGGGTCTTTCTCTAGGTGCAGCTTTCTCCTCTGCTGGCCCGACTCACCCTACCCAGCTTGATATTCTCCATCCTTCCCTGTTTTATCTCATCCTACAACTCAGCTTCTCTCAGTGCTGCTTCCTCTAGATCTTGACTCCAGTTCTGTCATCAGTTTCTCTGATGACATTCTGGAAGCAGTGGTCCTGATTCCGAGGCATGTATCTCTCTAGTTAATTCTGTATGCACTCTAGTGCGCTTGCCATCCCCTGCCTTCGCAGGGCCCCATGGCATTTCCTATGCAGCAGACCACTCTGTTATCCCAGGAGCCCTTCCCTCCTCACCTGCCTCCTTCTCTTTAAGCTCCTCTGCACCCTTTATTCTTCTGTCCTTCTACCTCTGCAGGGAAAAGATTGTCCCTACATTTTTCATGTTGCTGGCTATCAGCAGCTCTGGGGAAATTAGTTCAACTTTCAAAATCCAGCTGGAAGCCTCTTCTCTTTATTCAGCAATTCATTTATCGAACACTCGCTCATTGCGGAGCAGAGTGTGAATGGTTTTCAAATGTGCTCTAAACTGGGAGCAGAAGCTCTATCTTTATGTGGTACTCTAGAAATCCCAGCCTTAACATGTCTAATGCCAAATCTTCTGCATACCTGCCTCTTTTAAAAACATGCCATGGTAGGGAATGCACGGGTCCCCCAGTCACCAGAAAGAGAAATGGGAATTATTTTCATAACCCATAGTTAGCTGTGCCCCAGCTTCAGCTGGTTCTGTCTCTGCAGGTGTCCTGTCTGGTCCTGTCCTTCCCACCTCCACTTAGCACTGGATTATTCTCCTGTCACCCTGACTAGCACATTAGACACTTAACCAAATTGCCAGACAAAATACATTGCATGGAAAGGGAGGCATTTATCAAAATTTGCTAAAAGTATTGTTTAAAAATATTATTCATTATAAACTTATAACACTAGTACAAGTTTAACTAAGCTATATACCATTCTGTTCTAATTTGTTGGGTGAAGTGTGACTCCACTGTCCTAACTAGTGTCTTGTCTTCTGGTTTCTGATTACTTTAGTCTCTTCTTCACACTCTTGATAGAATTATCTCACTAAAAAACAGGTAATATAACCCTAGCAAGAATCCTTTGACATGACAGCAAGAGGAAGAGCTAAGCTCTTTAGCCATCTCACATGCTTCCATTAATCCTTTGGAAAAATTAGTCAGCTGCAAATATATCACACACTTTGATTTTTTTATGTCCTTTATTCAGAATGGTTGCTGAAATCCTGGCCTTCGAGGATTGGTCCAGTGCCACTACTCACGAAGCTTCACCCTTATCCTCCCGTGCTGCCACCCTCAGCCCTCTCTGCCCTGTCACAACACACTGTGCCATGAAAGCTTGCTGCAGCCTCTGCACACACAGTTGAATGTCACTTGTGGTCATGGGGCTTCGTCTGAGTCACTTCCAAAGCAGTAAGGGCACAGACAGATGTGCAGTAGTGGCACAGACAGACAGATGAGCTGGGAGGCTCATGTAAGAGCTTTTCTGTGTTAACTCATTCATCCAGCAACTCTGTGACTGGGGTAGCGTTGCTCTGCACTGTCTCTCTGTGTGCTGCCTCTGGCTCTATTATCAATACATATGGCTTACGTGTAGTGAATGAAGTTCCTTTTATCTAGAAGTCTGTATTTCTTTGGGCTTACTAAAACAAATCTTCCTACATGGTCAAAACGATGTTAATTCATTAGTTAATCAGTTTTGTTACAGAAAGAATTAAAGATAACATAATATCCCATAAATAAGCTTTATATAAAGGAATTAATACAATGATGACTTAATCTTTTATAGATGCATGCAGATGGGTTGATTTGCTATTGAAATTCTAATTTCAAATAAATTTTATCAAGAAGGTAAAGCTAGAAAAACAAACTAGAGTGGTTATTACACCTTTGTTTTGCTCATGCTTTCTAGGAATTACTTTTAATAACGTGAGAGATGGTTTGAATATCATTTAAAGGAAATGAAGTCTAGATATTTAAGTGCACAAACTGTTTTAGATTAAGTATTAAGTACGGATGCCCTGAACTTAATGATTATATCACTTTAGACCTACAACTCCTCTGATTTGAACAGAGAGTTGCTGGAAGCTTAACATGGGCAATATGATGTTCTTGAGATCTAGCTCATGCAACCGTGAGCTGTACAACTGTCAAGAAGCCGAGTCAGGCATGTGAACAGTATCTCTGAGTCCTAGGCTGGGGATTCTGTCCTGAAAACCTGACTTCTTTGTTGCTAAGTTCAAAGATAGGTAATCTTTACTTTCTGCTCCATTTCTAGATCCTGCTTGTGATTTTCTATTCCACAAGGAAGGCATGTGACAGGAATCACGTCTGTGACAGAATATGTCACTGTGCTCATGTTGACTAGTGGGACAAATCTGGCAGGCCACAAATGTCAAGTCCCTAGTTTATCTATGGATATTTTTCCATCTTTATGTATTTGATTTACCTATGTATCATTTGAATATGTTTTGTACCACTTTTATGTGTTTTTAAAACTTATTGGAAAACAGAGAGTATTATAAAACATGATGGAATACTATAAACCATTTCCCCCTCTGCTTCCCTGTTCTAACAGCAGAGCTGGGTGATAACAAGATACCCTGGAAAATGGATGACTCATCCGGATGACAGGTAAGGTGACAGGCTATGGACAAAGGGGTCACCTTGTTTTTTGCTTCTTTTCCATTGTCTTACTTTTTAAAAAATAAATCTTTATTTACTTTTGAGATTATAATTACAACATTTCTCCCTTCCATTTCCTTCCTCCAAACCTTCCCACTTAACCCTCCCCACTCTCCTTCAAACTCCCCCCCCCCCATTGTTATTACATGCAACAGTGGCACAGTGACCAAGGAAGGGAGGTAAGAGGAAGACATTGTGGCATGTGGTCTTTGGGCCTAGTCATGGCATGTCAAGAACGCATTTCTCTACAAGATAGCATCAATAAGGCTAGCCTGAGGCAGGATGAGTTCCAGAGGTCGGTGCTCTTCAGGACAGCCTGACTTCAGTAATTTTCATTTTATATGGTAAATAATAAGCAATATTATTTACATAGGAAAAGGTAAAGGTCTGCACCTACCCATAACGAAGTAGAACCTCAGGTTGCCATAATCAGTTGTATCCATGTAGGGGGTGCACAGCTTTCTCTCTCCGTCTTTGAGGAACACCAGTGAGAGTCCTGATTCTATGGTTCCACATTCTGAACCAACTACTGCACCCAAGATGTCCCATCTACAAAACAGGGAAGGGTCTAAGAGTTAGAATACCAAGTCCAACCATATATAGAAATTGTTTTATTTAGTGATGGATAAGTCTGAGGTGAAGATGTGATACCACACACTTCGGGCAGTGAATAAACCTTGAACACGCTGTTCAGTCACACTTCTACTATCAGCTTTAGGAAACAGAATACTTGCTTTAGTCTCTTATGTGTCTAGAGCCACATTCAGGAACAAGAAAGTATTTATTCTTTCTTGAAGGGTCTGAAAATGTCATACAAGGGTATAATGCAAATTGAGCAAATCCACCCTCTTCTTTCCGTTCTAATTGATCTCCCTACCCCACATATAAAATGTTTACTCTTAAAATTACTTACAGCTGAGTTGAAGAGTCAAATTAACACTGGCAAGAGTGAACCAGGGAAGTTGGCATTATAAGTGCTTTTATGGTGGCTTTATATTAAGGATATAGTATATATGTAATTATTATATATGTGTATTATAATGAAAAGCTGTAAGAGCCAGGATGAGTCTAGCAAATTTTCATAAAGAAGCTGAGATTTAAACTGGGTCTTGCCAGGCAGGTGCTTGGATGTATAGAGAGCATTAAAATATCTGACTTCTACTCAGTGCCAGCTCATGTGCTAGATCCTTTTCTAGGGACTTGGCACACTGACCTAATTTCAATCCCACAGAAACTCTGTAAGGCTGTAAGAACATCATGAGTTTGACTGGAAACTGAGACACACAGATGTTAAGGATGGTCAAAAACGGACAGATACTATATTCAAAGTCATGTAGTTGGACACCAGAGCTTGTCTCTTCTTTTAGTAATATAGTGGATTTGGAGTTGATAAATCATATGAGAATGGCTGAGACCTGGGTATAGCCCTGGCACAATTAACAACACAGATGTCACTAGATCTTCTTAAGAGTGTGTGCTGAAAGAAGAGTAGAAAATACATTTAAATGATACATTGGAAGAGAGTGTTCAGAAAAAGGAGTTCTAATCCTAGTCCATAGAAACATAGGGTGATTTTTTCAAATATGAAAATGTGATTATGTCTCTGTTTTGCTTAAGCACTTCCAGTGGCTCCCCACTGCTATCTGGACAAATTTCAAACCCCTTCATGTAGAATATAAGACCCTAATTGCTCTGATCCATGAACTCACGTCTGGCCTCATCTCTGTCTGATGCTCCATGTCTCCTCCTGCCTTGTACCAAACACCCTGGCTATGTAATAGGAATTTCAAGTCTCTACAATAACGTCCGTCAGGCCTCCATGCCTTTGCACACTGCCTCCTGAACAAACCCGGAGTCATTCTCTAACATGCCCTCTACAGAGCACTTCCAGTCTCCCTCATCCTGCCTGGACAGCTTCCCTGAGGCAGCCTCACCACATCTCATATTTGATCTTTTGTGGCACTATTTCCAATGCATATTTTTATTGTTGCTTTATACGCTTTTCTTCGTACCTGGCATAGCAACTCCTAAGGCAGTTGCCTTATTTTTGTGTTTATATCTTGATCAGGGTCTAATACCCAGAAGAAGCCTGATGATGATGGAGACATCAAAGAATCCAATACCAAAAGAATGTTTGAAGCATAACTCGGTGCCTAGCCTGGGCATCCTCAGTTTCTCCTGCCTTTGGTAGTCTTGTCTTTGCCTCATCATGTGAGAATTTTTACTCTCTTCCCTCTCCTAACCTTGGCCTCTCTCATCCTTCAGATTAGTGACCTGTTCTTTCATTCACAAATTCCCCATGTCTAATCTTAATGCCTGGTTACTACAATGACTTTGATTTTAGGGCCACTTCAAGCTCGTTTAAATTTGAAGACTGATGGTCCAGTTTTCTGCCAAAAGATCATCACTACACCATCTGCCCACTTAGATCCATCCCTGCATGGCCACCTGGGCATCAGCTTCTCCGCCAACCTTGGTTCTAGGTGAGAGCTTTATATTCATGTCTTCAAGATTCACAGACTTAGATGAGTGGGCTGATACATTTGCACCTCTCTGCTCCCAAATGCCTCTCCCTTGACTTTCTCCTCCCCCTTTCAAGTCTGTCTGAGGAACCCCTTAAGCAGAAAATTTACAATATATTTTTGGCTCTAATCAAAGCTAAGAGACACTTTAGGAGAATGACAAAAACCTGTCGCAGACTTTTAGGCATTTCCACTTTCCTGGCTATTACTAGAGATACTGCATGGAAGATCCAGTGTTAAATGTTTATGTCCACATGGGGCAGAGTTGCACTAGCAGCTGCTCTTTACTGATGTCCATGAGAGAGAGGGGATCCAGTCCTGTATACAATATATTCTATTAGTGCATTGGCTTTTGCTCTTGTGCATCTGCAATGCAATTACCTTTGTGCATCTTAGAATAATTGAAAAAGCAGCAACTCTGATAATAGTCTGTGTTCCGGGCTCCTACAAGACTTTCAGCTGACAAAGAGTCTGAATATATGTATATGTATATATCTGTGTGTGTGTGTGTTGTGTTCTGTAAGTAGAAGAATTATTGGGTAATATTTCGCCAACCTTTGAACTTGTTGGATAAAGTTATGTGCCATTAGGAGGATGTAAGATTCCTATTTCTACACAAGCTTGTCCCATCACTGATTTTATCAGCTTTTAAACTTTAGCCTGGCAGCTAGGAAGGAGACGTTATCTCACTTTTGCATCCCCATGACTCCTAATGACGGGGATGTCATCCATGCTCATGGCATGCTAGCTCCTTTACTGTTCTCAGGGTTGCTTCTCTCCCTTGTCTATTGCCCATTAGCATCTCAGTCTTGTCTCACCTCCTTGTGATTTGAAATCTATATATTTTTTCTAGATGGTAATTTTTCTTGGATATGTGTATTTTATTTTTTATTTTGCTTATGTCTTGGGTGTATTAAAATTTTTAATTAAATGGGTCTTGGAAGAAAGCAATTGCCATGTTCACATGTGGAGCAGAGTTCAGAGGCATGAGGTCCCAGTACCCACATAAAAGCCTGGCAAGTGTGGAAGCCGACCTGTAAGAGGGGGAGAGGGAGGGAGGAGTTCCCAGGGGCAAGCTGGCCAGATGGACTTGCTAACTTGAGATCTCTGGGTTCACTAAGAAACTCTGATCCAGTAAAATAGTAGAGAGCAACCTCTGGCTATCACATACCATGTGTACATATGTGCACATGTGTTATACACATGTCCCCATACATGACCATGCACGCACATATATATGCACATGTGAAAAAGTTTTAATGGCGGAACTCATCTTTTATTTCAGCTTGCATCGTTCATTCTATGTAATAAATCCTTGCCCCAAGGTTACAGAGATATTCCCTCACACGTTGTTTAAAGTTTAAAATTTTACTTTTCACATTTACATAAATTTAATTTATTTGAAATTCATATGAAGGTGAGGAATAAAGCTGAGATCCAACTTTCCTTTTCATATATAGATAACAAGCTGTTCCAGCACCATTAACAATTCTGTCCCGAAGTGACAAAAATGCCACTTAGTTATCTATGTCTATCTCTGTCAAAACTAAATTATAACTATGTTATTATATATTATATATAAATTATATATTATTCTATATCATACAACACATTAATTATTTATATATACATAATAAAACATATATATTATATAATGATATAGTAATTAATCAATATAAAATAATATGTTAATATATAATATATTAAAAATATATATTATTAAAAGTAGGCAATTTTGTAAATCACAAGGCAAAGCCTCACTAGGTGTTGAATATTAACAGCTCTCTTAGGTATGGCATGTGGTCTTCTAGAAAACGATAATGGCTATCAATCATAATTTCTCCCATCAGTACTTCTGAGATGCTGAAAACCATATCTAAGTAATGTATTTAAGTTGTACCTTCATCTCTCCACAGAGGAACACCAGTTTCATTAAATTTTATAAGGGAAATGAACTGCTGGAAATCCGTAGATGTCAATCGAATGACAGCCATTTCAGATAAAATGTTGAAGCATCCTAGTGGAAAAGAACATGCTGCCCTTATCCCTTTCACGGTGTTCCTCCAGTGCAGGTGACTGATGCCTTCTGCTTCCAAAGCAAAGACCACTCAGAGAAATGATTTCACTGACATCAAACAAACACACTATACAACGCAGTACCACACACTGACAACAGACCCTGAAAGTAATGGCTAAACTATTTAAAGGTGCATTACATCACTTGGTAAAGTAGCACATGCTTGTAATCCCAGAGCTTGTGAGTCAAAGGCCCCAGGACTATGAGTATGAGGCCAGTCTGAGCTACACAATGAATTCTAAGCTAGCCTTGGCTACATAGTGAGACTTGTATCAAAAATCAAGCAACAACAGAAAATTATGTATAAATATACGTGTGACTTTAGGGACTTTATGGTTTATTTTATGAGAAGTTTAATCTCTTCATTGGGTATTTAGATACTTGTTTCTCTAGTACTTATTTTTGATCATTTATTATTCACATAATAACATGTCAAAAATGGAGAAATAGGGTGCACATGTTAAGCAGTTTGCTTGGGACTGTTGGTTTTGTTTCTTAGTTTGTAGTTACTGAGTTATACTTCAAACCATGCCAGGGTGATTCGTGTAACTCTCCAGGCTTATTTACTGACTATGTGCACCTGCATGCCATGCACACATGTGTGGATGTCCAAAGACAGATCACGTGGGCGCTCTGGGGATTAAGCTCAGGCTGTCAGGCTGGGCATAAAGTGATGCTGAGCCATCTTGCTGCTCCCATTCAATTTTATAACAGACTTAAATCTTAGCAGACCTCCCTCCCTTCTTTCCTCCTTCTCTGCATGTGTTAACAGATTATGTCAATCATTCACAGTGCACAGGTAACTTTTCGAAATAGCTCTTCATGATAATGGTTCACTTGTAAATTAAGCAGGAGCCTCATGTGATGCATACATGAAGTCTCTACACCGCTTCAATGGTCTTTTATATGCTCCGTTTATCCCAATTAAACCCCTCAGCCTGCCGATCCACACAGCAACTTTAAGTTATAAATGATGCAGATGATAATAACTCTGTTTAGATATACTGTGTGGGTATTTTTAAATGAAAAGTTGAATTGAAATGGATGGGACTGTCATAGCCTGAGAGAACCTTCCATCAGTGTGAGAGAAGCGTCCAATGGCCACTTTCTCTTAGCTATCTGCTGTAAATTAATTACTTTCTTGGATAATCTACATGAGTTATTTTTACAACTGACCACAGACAATGCTATAATTCAGATTGTATATGGACTTTCAATTTTTATTTTAAGCCCAACTTCCCTAATTTACTCTAAATTAGTTTTTATGCCTCTTACGAAAAACAGCAGTAAGACAACAAAAGTGAAATGAAATCTCTTTTGATACCCAAATATTTTTATAATCAAATGGCACGGGCAGTTTTATCTACTTTGAACAGGAAGATGAAGGAAGCCATGTGCTTTTCTAAAGTTTTATGAATAAACCTTTTATAAAAGTCTTAATTGCTTTGAATAAATTATCTGTATTTGTTAAAAATTCATCAGGAGCTGTCAGATCACAGGCGCATTCTTTCATGAGTTTGTGCAAACCAGCTCAAGAGTGTTGAAAGGCAAAGGGCTCCTGGAGGGATGTGGAGCAGTGTCAGCTACCTAAGCCTTCAGGGAGAAGGCCTCAGCTCCCTGCGCTTGGTCTTGACTTGTATTGTCTCCAAACTGTGGTCATTTCTAGTTAAGAAATGACACAGTCCTGACTTTCTCCCATTGAAATAATTACATGAAATGAAATTATAACGAAATCTACTAGAGCCAAGCAGTGGATACCTGAGAAGTTGTACCATTTTAGCATTTTCTTGGATGGCATAGCAAGTTCCCTCACCAGGACTATTGATTCTCTGTGCTTTAAATGGCTTTCCCTGAGGAAATGCAGTTCTGTTCCGTGTGAACCGCATCTGAAGGAACATCTGCCTAGGGGTGAGCTCTCTACCACAGACCAATTTATATTTACCCCTTTATGACTAATTATAAAATAAAAAGCCCTATCTTATTTATTATAAATACATTTGTATCTATTATTTATTACAAATAGAGGGAGATGATGCTGAAGGGAAGAAAACAAGTTTCCAATCAATAAAAAAATGCCCTAAGACAACTTTGTTCTTCTGAAATACTAAGGTCACAATAATATTTAATTTATAGCTTTAAAATAAGACTATCTTTTGTGTGTCACAAAGAAACATAGTCTAGGAAGCAAAAGCAGTCTGAAGAGGTTTCATAGCTAATGGCCTTATCAGCTGTCCTAGGACGCCTTGTTAGGATTAATTGTCTTTTAATCAGTTCACACCCAGGTAATTTCTAGAATGATAGAGTTTCTGGAGGGCAGCTTGTTGACTGAAATTACACAATATACCTATATGTATAAGTACTCAGATATATCTCCTTTGATAGTCTAGGAATTTATCATCCATAAATACTTAACTAAGTCCACAAGAATGTTTGCTACAGTGTTCCTCAACTGCAGCAAGGGTTGGTTAAGAGGGGTACATCATCTTGTTTGAAATGATTAATATAAGAGACTTTTATAATGTGTTGCTATGTTTTGTAAAAGTTGAGTTGAAATGTAATAGAGAGAATGTGGTTCCTGCGATGCCTTTTGGTATGTGAGTAGGAAAATCTCTGAAGAGCATTTGCCAAGGTTTTAACAGCAAGAAATGGGGGTCCACAGGCCTGCTTTGGCAAAAAAAAAAAATTTCAGAGAAAAGCAAAGAAAAAGAAGAAACACCAGCTAGTTTTAAACTCAGAATAAAAATTCAAACGATTTCATTACAGGCTGATAAATACCAGTTTAACATGTCAATCAGATGTTTTCCTACTGAACTGCATACAGAACAGTAAAAGAATGGAACATTTATATTATGTACGAAAATTTGCTTTACTCTTCAGGTTAGACAAAACCACCTACAGATAGAAATGTTAGGCATGCTCCAGGACAGAGAACAAAGGCTGGTTAAAAGAGCCTGTATTTACCAAATCTATGAGTTTTCGGAGATTGAAAAAGTTCATTTCATTGGTAAAGTCTGTTTGGGATCCAGCCTCTGATATTTAATAAGGGATGTGGCACTGGTGGAGACCCTTCCAACCTTCATTTATATTCATGAGCTTTATCTCCAGTAGGGGTGTGTGCTTTCTCACCCTCACTGTGTTATAGATTTCTCCCCCTCTATCCTTCAGTCACAGGGGGGAGTAAGTGAGGAGCCCTGGCCAGAGGCTTCCCAGCATGCCCTGCACCCAGAGTGTCTTCTTCACCCCTTTCCCATGCTTGCTCACATTTAATTTTATTTCTGATTTTTATTACATGCCTCATGTTTTAAGCATACCCTTCTGGAATAACCCTGAATGGAATGCTGGTTTCACTATGGGTAGAAGACACACAGTTTGCTCACTACACAACAATAACACAGCCTAGACTGGAGGCTGCTTAGCGACTGGCACATACTAACTGGGACACTCCAGAGTTTCAGTAAATTAGCTTCAGTTTCTCCTGCAAAACACAACAGCATTCTGTTTGTTTTAAAATAAGATAAAATGTGATTCAAGACTTTTTAAAAACTAAGATGAATGTTTTATTTTTATTTTATTTTTTTACTAGAATTACTAGACTAACAATCATGGCTGATACGGTCTATAACAATCAAGTATGAGGAGATCTTAGCAGAAAGAAAATCTGTGTTTTATCTCTCTGTAGGTCTCTTATACTGCTAGAGTTTCTATTTAATTTTAGCACATTTCTTTTAGCCATTTTAAAATTAATGTTAATTTTTAAAAGTCTAAAGCAATTCTATTGTTATGAAAGTAATCTTAGGATGCAGACCAAATGAAAGACAGGATAAGAGGGGACAGTGCTCTGTAACTGCTCATCTGGATCTTTCTGAGCATCACTTTGTATGTCTATAAAACGTATTTTAATATGCTCAATTGTTTATGCATCATGTATTACAATTTCTCTTGGTTGATTACAATATCTGAATGGTACAATTACTACTGATGATGCCACACACTTTGGTTGTATGGCATAGACAGATCAGTCTCAACATGACCAAGAAACTCTCTCCTTGCTGGCTCACTTTTATAGTGTTGTGGTATCAAGATCTAATCCAGTACTAGACCCTGAATGCTAGGATACCATACTACCACCTGATGTAAGAGTGGCAGCACTGGATGAGTATAACCAGCATCTCTCTTGAGTAGATTTAAGGTCTGGGCATATAAAGGAATCTATGCTTGGTACTGTCAACATAGTTAAAATCCATGATCGAACCCACAGACCTGCGGTGGGAAGAGAAAATTGTTGTTGTTTTGTTAAATAGTCATGTTGTTAAACTGTGTTCTGCATACTGCTGCAAGGTTAAAATAGCACTTTTCTTGTATATATAACATATTTGCCTCCCCCTGTGTGTGCATGCTTGTATGTTCACACATGTACCTGTGCATGTATGTGCATAAGTGTAGACTGAGTCAAACTTGAGTATTGCTCCTCAAGAGCCATCCATTTTGTTTTTATGAGACTGGGTCTTTCACTGAGACCTGGAGCTTGCTGACTGGTCTAGAGTGAGTCATTAGCAAGCTCCAGGGATCCTCCTGTTTTCAACCTTTCCCTCCCGACAGTGGGATCACAAGTGTGTGCCACCATGCCTAGCTTTGGACATATTAGGCAAGCACTTCATCAACTGAGCTAGCTATCTCTATCTCCCCAACCCTCTAAATTCTTTTGTGTTATATGTGAGAAAAAATCTTGAGATTAAAATATACATTTTACTAATTTGTTTTTGAACTAGGCATATGCCTAGTTCAAATATATATACATATTCCCATATATATATATGGGAAACACAGTAAATTTGTGTGTGTGTGTATATATATATATTGTTTTTCTCACCTTTAATTTTTTTCCTCATAAATCTGTTCTGGTTTCACAAATGCCATATGTTCCCTCATCCCTCTGAGGATGACAGACAGACTTCTGAGATAGTCTGTATTCATTTATCCTGATATTTCACCTACTCAACTTTTGGTTCTTTAGATGAATGCTTTTATTTAAAGTTCTTTTTTTTAAAAAGAAAAATTGTAATTAGATATCTTAGATCATTTGTTGAAACTACTAGCGGTACTTGATTTGTCGGTGTAAAAATGCCAGCTGCCTGGTAGGTAATAGGCACCATGGGTGAGAACTGCCACAAAGCTGCCTGGTAGGCTAGGCACCGTGGGTGAGGACTGTCATGGACATGCACTGAAACTCATTTCCAGTTGTCCAAATTTGCTTTGCTTCCTGGAAGCAGGAGCCTGGGTTTGAAGTCACTCAGCAGTCCCTATGGCTGTGAATCTGAGCTACACCCTAACCCAGGACCCACACCTGGAGCGAAGCTGGGATGCCACCTAGGATGTGTCTTGTTCAATGCACATGTTGAACTGTGGTTCGGATTCCAAGCTCATACTCATCCCTACAGCCTCCATCCCCTCAAGTCTTTTATAATTTCTGGCCCACTTAGGGAGATACCTTACTGTTTTCTCATTCAACAGAAATTTACTTGCTCATTTTCTGTAATTTTCTAGGACTTGGAACAAGGATTTGGGGCAGGTGGTGAAGACAGGACCATGCTATATTGATTAAAATTTTTAATAGTCATTAATTTGCAGATTTCCACTTTGTCATGGACATACTGTCATGGGTAACAATAAAATATCTTCAAAAGGTATTTAAATAGTACAAACACATTAGGGCACAAGGCACAAATTCCACTTAGCAGCCACATGTCATTCTCCCTAGCCATTTCTCACCTAGCCTTAGCTAGGAGAGACACTATAGCTGCTAATTAAATGATGTGTGTGTAAGGTAAAGCTGAAGTTCAGAAAAGCTCACATAAATTATCAGTGTATCTATTAAAGCATCCCCCCTGAAGTAACAGATGTGTTTTCTTTAGAAAAACACCCCCCCCCAAAAAAAATCCTTTAACATTCTACTTCAAAAAAAGCCCATCAGCACTAGATAGCCCAGTGATGGGCAAGGCTCACACACCCTGGGATAGCCCAGAGACGGGCAAGGCTCACACACCCTGGGACAGCCCAGTGATGGGCAAGGCTCACACACCCTGGGACAGTCCAGTGATGGG
>JADRCH010000317.1:652111-690834 GCA_019843965.1 Rhynchomys soricoides | reverse complement strand
TGATGGGCAAGGCTCACACACCCTGGGACAGTCCAGTGATGGGCAAGCCTCACACACCCTGGGACAGTCCAGTGATGGGCAAGGCTCACATACCCACATGCTTCTGATATGAGATCAAATGTTTTGATTCTAGTAAGAAAACACGGGCAGTTGGGGACATGGTTTTGAAAACACTGACTTGCATTTCTTTCCATCCTGGTCATTCACACAAAGTGGTTTGAACATATTCTTAGGACAGCATGTGCTTTAACCTCTTTAACCACTACGGAAGGAAACCAGGTAAAAGGGATGAGTATGTATCTGTGTTAAATATTTAATTACAGTTTTGTCCTAAAGTTTCAGAATACAACCAGCTCAATCACTCTGGAGTACACGGGAGGATTTCCTGGCTACCTGTTACCTAGCAGGGGAGCCTCTAACGGTAAATTGCTTCTGGACAGTTGTGGATGGAGGGAGGACTGAGACCAACATGCTACACACATGGCAGAGAAGGGCGTATCAAGTGTTCATGACCCAGTGCTTTTCTTTGTCGCCTCTCACACTCCATATAAAATGCTCCACATGACAGTTTGACTTTGTGAAAGGATTTTTTTCCTGAAGCTCGAATAAAAATACATTTATCAGTATTCTTTACTAGACCAATAAAAACAGCATCTGGCATTTCATCAAACCATTGTTTTCAGCCTGGACACAGACAAGCTGGGTCCTCATCCCATGACCCTTCCACACCATAAAACCTAACCCAACAGTAAGTGGCTTCTTTTGTTTGTGATGATGATTTTGGTTTTAGCCAAAAATCCTCTTACATTAGTGTTTGATGTCTGATCTGTAATCAGAACACATACACATACAAAAAGTTATCTTTATATATTTATATACATATAAATATATTTATATTACATATAAACATTTAGAAATTTACCACATAAATATATATAACATTATATGAAAATAAATCAATATCTATTATATAAGTAAATATGTATTACATTTTATAAAGTAGGTTGGTTTCTTTAAATATCAAGTCGATTTCTGTTCAATTTTTCCCTTTATTCTGTTGCTATGATAAAAATATCCTGACAAAAAGCAACTTAGGGAAGAAAAGGTTTACCTGGCTTATAATTCCAGGGTACAGGCCACCATTTTGGGGAAGTTAAGGCAGAAACTCAAGCAGCTAGCTGTACTGCATAACAGTCAAGAGCAGGGAAAGACAAATGCATGCATGCCTCCTTGTTTACCTACAGCTAGCTTGCTCTGCTCTTATAATGTTCCCGACCTCTGACAGGGAATGTGCTACTTACCATAGGTTATGATTTTCTACATCAGTCAACAATCAAGACAATTCCCCACAGACATGCCCATAGGCCAAGCTGCTGTAAACATCCAGTTCCTTACATATTTAACTTAAAAGGAGAGTTCTGGTGAGAGCTAGAAAATTTCTAGAATTTCTTTCTATAAATATTGTTTGCCTCTCTGATTGGAACTTTTTACATTTTGAGCTTTGTGTCTTAAGATAGGACCTTCCTACACAGCCCAGGCCGGCTTGGAACTCATGATCCTTCTTCCTCAGCCTTCTAATCATTCCCTTTAAACTCAAAGGCTCTCTCCCTCTCTCTGTCTGTGTGCATATGTATATGGTGTGTGTGTGTGTGTGTGTGTGTGCATGCGTGTGTGTGTCCATGCACACCTGCATGCATGTGTGTGGAGGTATGAATGTACCGTGGTCACATACAGAAGTCAGTGGACAATCTCGGGTGTCAGGCCTCATGTTCTATCTTGTTGGAGACAGAGGCTCTGCTGTTTTCCCACGTTACCTGCGAGGCAAGTCTCCAGGGCTTTTTCCGTCTTTCTCCCCTCTCTACCCACCACACAAGTCCTATGACTTGAGACGTGCACTCTGTATGGGTGGCTTTTATGTGGTTCTGGAGATCCAAACTCCGGCCCTCACACTTTCATGATAAGCATTTTTATCTGCTGAGTTATATCCCCAGACAAACTGGAACTTCGGATCGTACTACTCAACCAGAGTGCGGTCATAGGCACTAAGGTCCCAGAACAAGGCAGACAGAACGAAATTTATAGAAAACACAAACCACCCTTAGTGCTTCGGGTCTGCCATCCTCCAACCTCAGTCCCAAATATCTCCTTTATGTGTCTCCCAAAGATAAGTTAGATCCCTTAAACAGCCTTTTATGGATCAAAACCACATTTCAATGAAAATAAATCTCAGTCCCTGGAGGAGAAAAAAAAATCTCAATATAATAGCGGTGGGAAGATTTTGTATTCTAATATTGAAAGAAAATTTTCAAGTAAAAGCTAAATAATATGGGATATACATGAGGTTATGAGGTATTTATAATCACAAGTTTTAAAATATCCATGAAAGTACCTGATTTATTAATAAATCCCTTAGGATAAGAGCCCCCTTTTGGCTTGCCTGTGGTAGAAATCATCAGTGTTGATTTGAGCTTGCTTTTGCCATTTCACAATATGCATAAATCATGCCTGTTAGAGTAAGGGTAGGCGGCATACACAGCATGGGAGACAACAATTACTTACCCTGTGGGCTGGCTCTCAAATTCTTCTGACCACTGCTCTTGGATATCCTCTGTAGAAAGATCTACATCCCGGGTGGTGGCAAAATTGAACTCGCTGCCTTCATTTCCATGGAAATAAATGGAGTTCCCATCTGATTGACAGCTATGCTGTAGATAAAATAGAGAGCATGGGGTGGCTGTTGAATTGGTTCTGTGTCTGTTTTACTCATGTATAATTAGAGTTTTCAGGGGAGTCATTACATTCTTCCCTCCTTGACGGACTCGCAAATCAAAAGGGCTTGTTACCTCCTTTTTGCCTTGCTTAATTCAATTATAATTTCTTTCTAACTTATTAAGTCATCACACAAAAGGAGTCAAGAGGGCATTTGAGCTTTGCCATTTCAGCCTTTAGTATGAGACAAGAATGTTTTAATTGGAATAATATCCCATCCACACCACAGTCCTTGTTGTGAGACCTAAGCCTGATCATGACTTGTCGTGTATTTTCAATTCTCTGGTTGTAGGCTAAATCACAGTGACCTTTTCAGTATTCCATACAGTTCTGACTTGCCATTCAAGTCTTTCACAATTTGTCTGTAAATGGAGTATGAGTAGAACAGCCAGCTAATCAAAACACGGGATACTGAAAAGGTCACAGTCATCTCTGCCAGGCCGTCTACTCTCAGCCAGATTTCAGCAAAAGTTTCTGACCAGAACTGAGAGGTGCATGATCATTTCAGTGGGAGGCCTGGGAATCACTAACTCCGTTACTCTCGGACAGAGCATTTGCAAGAGCAAAAAAGCATTTCTGGCAATTTATCTTTCCACATCTATTTCTCAGCTTGATGTGAATGGTCAAAGACAAGACAGAAATCTAGAGCTGAGTAGACTGAATGTCTCCTCAAAATTAGAAGTTTTCATTATGGCTGTTTTCGGCAATAAATCATAAAGGGAAATGCTAACCTACTTAAGATCAAACATCCATTTAAGCCTTAATATTCTTAAAATGAGGTAGAAATGGACAAAAACCCAGCTGGACAAAAATACCCATTATGCCAGAGACATGACCGGTTCACCAGGTCTCAACACAGTGCCTAACACAGTAGGTATTCAAAAACATTTTAAACAGCTGAATGTGTGAAAGAATTAATGCAATGGCTATGCTTTTTTCTTTTTAAAGTTAAAGAAAACCATATGTGTGGGGCTGGAGAGATAGCTCAATGGTTAAGAGCCCTGACTGCTCTTCCAGAGGTCTTGAGTTCAATTCCCAGCAACCACATGGTGGCTCACAACCATTTGTAATGAGATCTGATGCCCTCTTCTGGTGTGTCTGAAGACAGCTACAGTGTAGTCACATACATAAAATAAGTACATAAATCTAAAAAAAAAAAAAAAAAAAAAAAACAAAAAACCAAAACACCACATGAATTATACATGTGAATGTGGGTATGTGCGTGCCAGGGCAGGCACATAGAGGTCAGATCTGTTTTTTACTGCCAGACATCCCAAAGCATCCAAGGATTCTTAGGTCTCAAAATTCTTGCTAAGAGCTAGAGATGTGATCTGTGATAGAGTACTTGCTGACCACACATGAGGCATTAGATTCAACTCTCAGCATAACCAAACAACAAAAAACATAATCCTAGTTTGAGAAATGTCAAATATCAGATGTAGAGCCCAATGGTAGGCAGCATATTAGTTATGAAAGTATGTAAGAGGTGGTCAGAATCACCTCTAGGAGAGCCTAGACAAGCAGACTTTACAGTGAGCCGGTCTTCATAGGGCTTTAAAAGGATAGAGATTTATGTTGGATGACAAATATATATGTACACAAAGAAGTAATCACCACTTTGCTATAGCAGCATAATTCTGAACTGCATTCTAAACATATATCCTTATATCCACAGATAAGTGTAGCTCTTGCCCCTGGACAAAAACGCTTTGCTCTGTTACAGACAGAGACACAACAAAAATCACAACCGAAATACTGAGAACAAGCAATCATGTGTGGTTACCCAGCCCCAGCTGATGCATCTACAGACAATCCCAGTGGATCTATCTACAACACAACCCTAGCTGATCCATCTATAGCATAACCCTTGCACCTCAGCCTTGGGAGCACCTCAGAAGAAGGGTTGGAATGACTGTAAGAGCCAGGTGAACAGGATGTCTGCTGTGAGACTGTGTCTCCCAGAAAAGACAGGGGAACTACACTCATGAAGTTCCCCAAACCACAACTGCATAACGGAGACCAGAACAAGGACAATACCAACAGTCATGTTATTAGAAGGGGAAATCTCACAGGGCCCCGAGCACAGACAAAGAACTACAGCAACCAAGGGATGCTGAGAGTGCAGGGAAATTAATCTGCCCTAGGGAAGAGGCCAATTGTATTTATATATTTAGAGAGGTGTGTGTGTGAAACAACAATTAGGAAAGAAGAGTCTAGAGAAAACAGGCCAGAGGCCATGAATTTTTGGGCAAGGTGGAGGGTGGAGGCAGAATAGCGAAAAATGCTGTAATTATATTTTAATTTAAAAAATTAAAAATAAACATTAAAAAACAAAAACCAACCAACAAACTAATCAAAAAACACAAAGATGTTTTGTTGGCCTAATTTGAGAATTAGGCTGCAGACTGGCTGCCCAGGTCATAACAAGTGCATCAGGAACCCTGACTCAGTTGTTTTAACAATGGTCTTCTAGAATCTAAACTGGCTATAGCTGGTAAAACCAAGAGTTTGCAATAGGTTTGCTACTGAACTGGAATAGTAAGTAGTTTTCAGAAGTTCAAGCAAGCAGCAGCATGGGATCTTCAGGGAGTCATTTTACAGCACTAAGACATATGCATGTCTTCTGGACCTGTCATCATGTTATACAATACTTAGCATGTGGCATGCGTTGACTGCTTGAGCTTTTCTTCACATGCAATGAATACAGATTATTCATGGATATTAAACTGAACTCATTTTATGCGATATGCACAGGTATATTGATCAAAAGGTAGAACTTAGCTCCTTTCACAGTAAATAGAAACTGTCAGTTGGTGATAAATTTTAAAGATTTCTTCACCATGCCCACCTGAAATGCTATCAAGAACAGCAAAGGTTATTTTTCTAAAACAACCCACTGAGTCCTAGGTATGGGCCTTCATGATTTTCCTCACAGTCAGAAGCCTGATCAACTGTGGTCTATGGGTATCTGAACCTAATGCATAGATTCAGACATCAACAGGAATGACAATAATCCCAGGAAGTGGCACACAAAATACCTGTACATGTGAAAACAAAGTCATTTACATTATAATTTGAATGAGATGTTTGTATAATTAAAGAATGGATCACCTAATAGCCTTTGTCATCTCTGGCCAGACATCCATTTAAGAACATAAATGCTGGTTTCATTTACTTCATGAATTTTTGTTAATAATTTAAAATTCTATGTAATCTTTCTGCCCTTCTAAACCTTATTATTAATATACTTGATGTGCATTTGAAATTTATCTGAGACAGATTTTATATAAAACATAAAGTCATTATAAAATCTGATAGCTTATTGCTAACTACTTTCACAAAATAAACTGGCGTAACAGAAAAATGAAAGCATCTTCCAGTCACTGAGCATATCATTTACTGCTGTATAACTACTGAAAGTTAGTATCAAAGATATGTTCTTTCATGGTAACTACACTTTTGCCAGCATGTGAAACACAAATAATACCCACCACAACAAGCATGAAAATAGCAGCCTGAGTGAATTAGTATTCACTTACATGACTATCAGCCAATTTTCATATTTGTTGTCTACAAAACGAGTCTAATATGTCTTCAAGAATGTTTTAAGAGATAGAATGTCATTATTTTGATGTAGTTTTAAAATTTCTTTTGTGCTCTTGTAACCAATTCACAGAGTAGGTAACCAATCAATTCACAGTAGGTAACTAATACTCAACACCAGAGCTCAGTTCAAACAGAGAGGGGAGAGCTCTGTATGTCAGCTTCTAGGCTTGACCTTAGAATAATCCTACCAGCTTTAAGTAGGAAACTCATCTCTACTCTCTCAAATGAGCCAATATCCTTGTGGTTATGCCAAGGGATGAATTCTTGAGTTATTTTAGACAATGGACCTACTGAGTCCCTGCTTTCTAAGAAGTTGGTCATATACAGGCTTGTGTACATGACTCCTGGGTAGGTAACCAGACTAGTGTGTCCTTATTTGAAGATCTTGAAATAGATTACAAGAAGAGTTTGAAACTCTGGAAATCATGGCTTGAAATCATCCTGGGTCCCTAGAAACCCTCCAAACTTAGAGCTGAAGCCTAGATGATCCCATGAGACAATTTCTGAGCTTACTATGAGTTTCTTTCTATATCTCTGCAGAGAATCCAGGGTCTGCTTCCTTAAGGGCCGTGTGAACTTCTCTCTCCAATCTGACTCAATCAATGAAGAATCAAGGAGGTCAAGGCTAGGAAGAACATACCAGTGGAACCCATATATAATCAAGATGAAAAAGAAAGAAAACTTGATACCGTACCCATCCTCAAGGGCTCTGGAGGTGGGGATTAGAAGGCACACTTTCCCTACCTGATGGTTAAGGGCTGGCACCAGCCACCTTTGCCTCTGAAGACCTTAGCTTTTCACAATGAACGAAGAATGGACTCAAAAGTACCTGCTCTCTTGATAGGTTGTGAGAAGTTTAGAGATTCAAAGCAGTTTTTAAAAAATTTCTAAGTGTCAACAATATCTCTGAACATGTGCTCTTAAAAGACATGCACTATTTACTTTCTAAAATAAATTGAATATCTTTATTTTCAAAAAAAGACACTATTGTATTTCATGGTCTTAGTAGTAACTGGTAGGGAAATAGAATATTTAAATATAATTTTTGTTTCTCATTATAATAGTTATTAAAATTACTCAGATCAAATTAAAACCTTTAGAAATTTGTACAAGAATAAGCCCCCACAATAAAATGTAGTAAAAAAATATACTGCAAACATTCACACATTATTATAGCAGATAAAACCATCAATTAATTTAAAAGCCCTCCACATGTTGGACATTTACCAAACAATCTCCTAACAGATACAAACTCAAAAATAGGAGATGACAAATGTTGTTTTTCTTAACAGATGAGCTTGCATTAAATGACATCAAACTCCAGTATGCTAAAACTCAAGTGCAATATTTATTGAAACTATTAAGAGTTTCAGAAAATTGCTCTCAATTTTAATACCCAGCTCTTTTGTTCAACAGCAATTCAAACTCACTTCACTTGTAGGAATTAACAATTAAAAACCTAGACAACTTCAATAAACAAACATAAGGTAGCTGAGCATGTCTTTGGGCTAAACAAGGGATAAAGTCTATGGCAAGTTCTAATTTTCTGATTTAGACCTTCTGATGTGTGATCAATTATTGCTTTAATTACTTGTTTCATCAGTTTAGCATTGGTAAACCACATATACTTAAGTACCACAGATCTCTAATGTTGATATCCCTAAGTATTTATGTGTTTTCCTCAGCCAATAAAAGAGTATTTCTCTGTTTTGCTGCTAAATGGATTTTTTTTTTTTTTTTTTAAATTTGACAGGCAGAACACAGTGTAACTAAAGGACGAAAAATTCGCCGTTCAGAAAAGCATCAACAGGAAACATCAGTGCAAATTCCTCAATATAACATGTCCTTGGCCACAATTCAGGTTGATATTTTCTAAGCTTGCTCCCTCTACTCTGTGGAAAAGGTTAATGGCTTCACCTCTGCACTTGTAAAAAGAACTTAAATCACCTCCACTGTTGTTTAATTAGGCCTTCAGAAAGAACACCAGAGCAACTCTTAATATTATCTCTCTAGGGCCGAACTACCCTGATGATTCTTTTAGGGGTCTACAGCTGTACAATTTACTTCTTGACGATGCCCTCTTTGCTGAAGGGAGTACACTGGGCATTTGGGCAATGCCAGCTTGTAGAGGGCTAGCGGCAGATGGAAAGAAATCTGCCTGGTGTGCTGTTCCCTCCACATGAGCAGAGAATCATCCATTTCCTCCATTAAGAAGTTGTCACTCAGCCCACCCAGCTGGAAGACCATTTTTGATAGCCAAGCTGGCTGGTGGCAGACAATCCAGATACAAAGTGTGCTTTAAAAGGAAGCTAAAACATCATCTGTAGGCCAACTGAAAGGCATGCCTTCCACCACAGCCGATCTTTTAATGACTGTAATATTTTAAGTGATTATTTTTGCCACTTCAGATTGCTCCTTAGAGAGGAGAAGATTTTTAATTAAAATCTAGGCAATGCAAACAGATGAGATATGAGGAACAGAGGAAAGAGAAATACGATGAATAAAATTAATTAAAATGGCATTGTTGGCAGAGCCGTAAATTAGCCACTGTCTGGCTGGAAGTAAAATATATCGGCATATGAACTTGTGGATGGAAGTAGGAGGTGCTGTGTGGTAGCTGGGAGTAGACGGGCTGGCCTGCATGTTGTGTTTCCAAAGCCTTTTGTTACATATATGCTATAGATTTATCACATATTTTCTACATTCTGGTTCAGTGTTTTTTAAAGAGTCAGATGTCATCCCCCCAAATAGAAAGAAAACCCCCTAATAGGAAGAAAACTATGTTTTCTCATGAGACAAAATAAATTTCTATTATTTTCCACACATTCGATTTCTAGGTAATTTAATGCCAGTTACAAACCTGCAAACTTGGCTGTGAATGGAGTCCAGGTGCAGGAGAGCTGCAGAGCATTTTCTTTAGTCAACACAATAGCGTCAACTCTGGCATGTGGATTTTAGGGAGCTTAAAGAGTGTGTTTTTTTCTCATTATTTTCTGGGATCATTAAACAATCACAGTTGAACCATACTGAACTAGGATTTACAAAGGTTCAACTTTTGGTATATTTTGTGACAAGTGTATAATTACTTTGCAATACTACATATCAACTCTGAAATGGATATAGTGACAGATTTGAGCTAGAGTAACCAGAGGAGGGGTAATAACCACATGGAATTCCACCGGACAGTTGGTAGCCTTGTCTTTGGTGATCTTGATTTTCACAGTGTTAGGTTTTTGTACTTGTCTTCTCAAATTAAGGCCAAGGATGCTAGGCACAACACAGGAGGCTACAGCACAGCCTGGCATGGAAAGGCCAAATTTCATAATAAAAGAGAACTGGCTTCACAGCTCAAAGCCTTTTGAGATGCTGGAGCCCTTGCTTCCTCATCTTCGAAATGGGGATGATTATAAGGAATAGATGAGAGACCACAGGGAATGTATTTAGAGAGAGCAATATCAGGAACCCACACACACTGCTCTTCGCTTTATTTTTGTTCTATATCTTTAATCATTAACTTAAGAAATCTTACTTCAAAGAATGTTACCACACAAGTATTTCATTAGGAGTTGTGATTCATACAAAGATGACGATGTTACCATATATAAAGAAGAGAGATAAAGTTTCCTTATCGAATACTGTGTTAGCCCAATCAGCAATTAGAAATGTCACTGTCAATCCCAAACAAAACAATACAAACACAGAAGGAACATGAGGCTCTGGGGATTTGTCTGAACGGTTATCTTCTGTGGAACTGATCAAGATTAGGTGTTTCTATGTTATTGCCGCTCTTGTTCTGGTGACCTGGCTCAAGTCCACATTTCACTGATGCTATTCCATATTAATTACTATACAAATAAACCTCACTGGGGGGGATTGTGAAAAGCACACTACCACATTTAACCCTTCCTCCCCAAAGTACTCTTATTAGCTTGACAAATTATATTCTGGCGCATTTTGTAATGTGTACCCACCTCTTGGGGGAAACACAATAATAAAAGCAACACAGTCCGGAGTGAAGCATACCCCAAGCAGAGGGAATCTGGGTAGACAGCATGCAATTAGCCAAGCTGGAATCCAGCCAGGAAATCATAGTTATCATTCAGACTCCTAATGGAAGAAGGCATGGGAACACGGCTGGCCACAAGTCTTACTGCGCTCAGGTTTATCCTCATTAGAAACCCAGAACACAAGTCCCACAGGTCCCATGCCAAACAGTTTGCAGTGCAGCAGTCTGCAAAGCATTTTTTTTTTTTTTTTGCCAAGCAGACCTGATTGTTTCCTAATTGTCCTTTACCTTGTAAGGAAGCAAAATCGTGAAGGGAGCCAATGAGCTGCTATCCCAGGGTACGGAATGGAGGGTTACACAGAAGACGGCCCAGGCATGTTATCAGAAAAGCCTTGCTTCCAGGGGGTTTTCTTCCCAAAAGACAGGTTTAAAACGATCCGGCTCCTCCCTGATTTTCCCTTTCACCACTGTCAAAAACTATTTTTTTTCCCCTCATTAGCCTCAATTTCCATTAAGATTTAAAAATTTTCAGACAAATTCATTTACATGTTTTTTAATTTGGACATGATTTTTCTTCTTCTCTGATGATTCAGCTATTTGTGAGAATTTACAGCATTTGAGGGGTGACATCAGACGCTGAGAAAGAACCTACAGTTCTGACTGATGTGGGATGGAGACTTGCCTTCTGTCCAGTAGAACAACGAATTTGCTAAGTTCACTATGTATAAGGGCAATTAGAAAACTAACAGACTCTCTTGCTCTGATTTAATGATTCCTCTTAATGGCCTGTTGACTTACCTAAGGGCTACTGCCTTCATTGGGGCCTTTTGTTGTTTGTTTAACTAGAAGAACTGTGGCCACTGCCTTATAATCAGAGGTGAATGTGGCAAAAGAGCAAACTAGCTAGATGAGAGAAGAGGCAGAAACAGGACTCTTCTAAAGCTTGTAATTTAAGTGATTGCAAACCCTTAGTATGAATTTGCAAATTCCAATAAATTGCTTCTTAAAAGAGTTTCTAAATACATGTGTTCATAGCCTATTTGCAAGGGCAATCATTCTAACAGTCTTGGTGGCTATTAGTGTTGACTTGCTTCTCAGCACAACTTGACATAAACACGTACAAGGAGGGATCTAGAGTTCTAGGCAATTGGGTAATAAATAGCAAAACATCATCAGGTGCAGGTAAGGTGATCAGAATGCAAAGGTTTCTTAAAATTTGAGGCATGTGGGATAGCACCTATGTCCCAGTGTATTTAATCTTAGGCCAATTCCAGTTTTGACAGAAACCAGTGATTTATGTCTTTGTAAACTCAGGGGAACCAGGCTCACTGAGCAGGCAGAAATACTTATAATGGACAGTGAGCAAAGCACTCTCCGTCTTTTTGCTTGTTTTATACACATGCATGTGCACGCGCTCGAGCACGCGGGCACACACACACACCTGTGCACACACATGCACACACAGTGGCATGCACACAGGAGACAGCAAAGAGTCATGGATGATTTATAATTTCAAGGTAAATTTTGCACCTGCCATGAAAGATGTTCACAAAAAGACATACAAAATGAGACAGTGGCTCGACCAATACATGACCGTGCCATACTGATTCATTCAGAAATTCTACTTTGTGGGCTACTGTTAAAGGATGAGGGGAAGAGAGAGAAAAATTCTCACTCAAACATAGCTCTTTCTAGCTCAGTTATCTCCGGTTCTCCTGGGAGTAATTCACTGCTATTTGCAACCCTCCTCTTTTGATGGCAAAGCAATGGAAAGCAGGCAGCTGTAGCTGCTCTGACTGACCCTCCAAACTTACAGAAAATACTCTCCTTTGAGCCTGATATTATATTCTTAAATTGCAAGATGCAAATCTGAAAAGGTGAGACAGATAGCTCCTATGAACTTGTGAGCCGTGTTTTCAGTCGCCGAGTGCTGATCAACATGACTCAAGACTGCCGAGGTCTTCCCTGCCTGTATCTACGAGCCTTCACGAAATCCTCACAACAGAACTGCTGCTATAACCATCGTTCATCACAACCACGGTCATGCTATTATTATTTTCACCAACTATTGTCAAGAATCCACGTGTTTTCATGAAACTGCAAGCATCATTCCTGAGTGTGAGAACCTTACCCAGCATGAAATGCTAAACCTTGATAGTCTTAAATGGAAAGAGGCAAAATATTCAGCTCATATCCTTTAATCCTTGATTAAACCAAAATCACTCACAGCTGGTGCACAGAAGTTGACTTGAGATTACTCATTCTCCCTCATCAGGTGGGAAGGTGGGACCGCTGACTCTACCATGTCTGAACACCCACAGCGTCCAGACAGGCGCCCTGATGTGGTGACGGCAGCTATCCTAACAACTGCACCGGTGAACCGATCCTATAACTTACTCTAGCATAGTATAAACTGATGCTAATTCCGTACGCTTGTAGAAAAATACACAGACGTACAAAGTCTCATTCTTTGAAAGACGGCAAAATCACCGTTGCCAGCAAATGAAACAGGTGATTAATGGAGAATGGATTTCAGACTCTTCCTGGGCTAACATGATCTGTTTGTGCTGAGCACATGCAGTGTGTGTGGGATGTACGGGTGTGTGGCGGTGTTGCTACAGAGGCAGCACTCTGAGGGGACTTTTTCACTTGCCCAGTTTATTTACTGGCATTTAAACCTTAAGGTACTTGGTAGTGAACAAAGGGTTGCCTCAGGATTTATCAGAAAATGAAAAATACTGCTGTCAATTAGAAGCACAATAGAATGTGGTACACCTTTTCTTCCATGTGCGTAAGTTCTCTGGGATAAGCCTGGAAGATAAGGCAGGCAGGGCTGTGAGCACAGAAGAATTGAAGAGAAACTACCTTGGAAGAGAAACCTCTTACCATCTACTGAATCAAAAACTACAACAAAGGGCTGGGGATGTAGCTCAGTGGTAGAGTGTCTCCTCACGTGTGCATGCAAGGAGGCCCTGGGTTCACTCCCAGCACCACGTGTCAATCAAACACAAATATGAGAGCAGGTTCTAGAGTAAAAGTTGGATTCTTACAGGTGCAGTTGGCACTAATTACTAAAGACCCAAGAATAGCCATGACCTTCTACAGCCCAGAGATTTAAGTTGGTGCCGTATACCTACAGTGCCCTGGGTCATGTGATACCTTAAGTTAATTACTCTGTCTAGTCTTTGGCTACTTTTGCTCTACTTGGGATAAACAATGATAGTTCAGATGAAACTGTAAATATTTTCAGAGAAATTAAAACATCTGGAGAAGATGAGAGAAATCCAGCCTGTGAGTGACAAGGACTCATTTCTTTCTTTCCTGTTTGACTGATTAAACATGGTCTTTGAGACAAGCAGCCGGACAATTCAGTCAGAACTGTGAATATTCATAACAGCTTCACTTTATCAGCAATAGTATTTACGAGACTTTTTCAGGCACACACACACACACACACACACAAAACACATTTTTCTTCTCTTAATCATGGGTAGGTTTTCTCTTTGACTTAATTAAAATGTAACTACCTTGGAAACATTTAATAAACAAAAAGATAAATCATGTTGAGCAAACACATATAATCCTTACACTTAAAGTCCAAAATAAAGCGACATTTAAAACACTTTCATGACCCATCAGGGCAACTGAGATGGTTTCCAAGTAGTTGTATTCGGTTTTCATCTCAAAGGACATTAAGAAAATAATTAATATTTGACAAAGGCATTTCATATAATTCAAAACAACTTTCATTTTATGATTCTGAATCATCTGGTCAAAGAAAAGGTTTTCATTTTGAGGTATTTCAAACAAAAATCAAAAGAGTGGTTATACAAATGAGTTAAAAGAACAAATTCTTAGATTTGACTAGGGCATGTATTTCAAGTTTTCAAAAGAAACATTGGAGTAGAACTCCCTTCTGGCAGGTGACTTAAAGTCAATAAAATAAATCACTACCACAGTGACTTTTTTCCTCAGTAGGCCAAGGCCCCTAGGTAATTCCCAGCTGTGTGGTTAGTAAGCTTATGAGTGGAACAAAAGACGAAAAGGAAGAAAGCATTCCCTACCCAAAGTTTTAATTTAATTAAATTTCTTACTGAAGCAAAAGCAGACTTCATGCATTTTTATCATGGGTGGAACCAAAGTACATGCCTTAAGAAACCAAGTAGCTAATTAGATTAGTATAATAGCTTGTAATAGGAGGCAGAAATTCACATCCACTTAGTAGAGGACATGAGAGTCAGATGATAAAGAATCGTGCTGGGGAGAGGCTCAGACCTGCTTGTCAGGGTAGAGACAGCAGAAAGCCCTCGTTCGAGTTCGACACAGTGGCAAGAAGACATCACCCAGAGAACCCTGACAAAAAGATCTCTGTACAAAAGGCGTTTGTGGACTCTTCTTAAGGCAGCTGCAGCTTTGGGCGGTGTCAGAAAATTTTCTATAAGAGGTCTCCTGGGATGCTTTCCTGAATGGAGCAGAGAGGACTCCTGTTTCTAGGAGCAGTCTACAGCTGTAATCTCATCATCCTGTGCTGAAATGACTACAAGTTCTGACTGCTTGAGGAAGGAGAGTTTCTGGGTTGAGACCAATTTGTAATCCTTTTTCTTGTATAGTACTGAAATAAATTCTCAAAAGGAGGTAAGCAAGCTGCACCCTGTGGCCAGGCCTCTCCAATCCTAGATACTGAAGAGGTGGAAGGCACAGAGGCACAGAGGCAAAGAGGTATAGAGGCATAGAGGGCAGAGGGCAGAGGCAGAAGCACTGTAAGTTAAGACGTATTTGTATCAAAGGTGAATTCAAGGCCAAACTGGGCGTTGTAGTTTGAATGTGCTTGCTTGTTTCAGGGGGTGGCACTATTTGGAGCAGTTGTGGCCTTGTTGGAGTAGGTGTGTTACTATGGGTGTGGGTGTGGGCTTTACGACACTCTTAAGATCTTAGCAGCCTTTCCAGCAAGATGTTGAACTCTCTCAGCTCCTCCTGAGCCATGCCTGCCTGGGTGTTGCCATGTTCCTGTCCTGATGATAATGGACTGAACCTCTGAACCTGTAAGCCAGCCCCAATTAAATGTTATCCTTATAAGAGTTGCCTTGGTCATGGTGTCTCTTCTCAGCAGTAAAACCCTAACTAAGATACTGGCAATTTGGTGAGAACTTGTACCCTTGCCCCAAATAGTAACAAGAGAGCTGGGGATGTAACTTAGTGCTAGAACACTTGCCAAGTACATAAAAGGTCCTGGGTTATTTTCCCATAACCCAAAAGGGACTCAGAAAAGGGACCTATTTTAAGCCTTTATAGTCTCTTCGTTACCCTTCTTGTGGTTTTACCTCTAACACAAAATTGTTTCGCATCAGTAAGTCATATCTAAAAATATTTTTAAAAAATCTGTAAGCTAAATTTTCAACTTATTTCTACATATTAGATGTGCAGGGATCCAGTTGAAGGTTAATGGCTGTTTTTGTATTGGTTCTTTATAACAGAGTCTTTCATCAGGTAAGCTTGTAACTGCTATCCCCATCCAGGTGACAAGTGCCATAACTTCTGACCCACTTCCTGCCACCTACTTGTCACTTGACCCTGAAGCCAACCTTAACCAGTCTTGTGAATTTGTCCCTCCTCCTGTATTTCTTGTTTCAGCAAATAACACCCTTGCCTGTCTAGCTGCCCAAACCTTGTCCTTGACATTCACCACTCCTTCCTCTTCTTCATCAGTACCCAACCTCCTCCATTCCCTGGTGACAAAACCTGAGCTATGTCTCCATGTCTCCATCCTTAAGTCTGCCTAATAAGATCTCTCATTGAACCATTTGTAAACAGCTCCTTGGTCTTTCCAAATACTCCTGTCACTCAAGAGCTTTCTCTTAGAAGAGCAATTTCAAATACCGATGTAACTACTTCTGATTTAAAGTACTTCAGTAGATATGATCTCCAGGCATAATTCCAATACTACAGCAGCTAGTAAATCTTCAAGTTCTTCCCACTTGCCACGACACCAGAATTACTTACCACGAGTCTCACATGGGAGAAAGGTTTTGAACTTCATTGAAGGGTTTCTGTTTTATGTGTTCACCATGTAGACCAGTGGTTCTCAACCTTCCTAATGTCCTTACCCATTAATACAGTTCTTCATGTGGTGGCGACCCCCAGCCATGAAATTATCTTATTGCTACTTCATAACTGTATTTTTGTTACTGTTATGAGTTGTAATGTAAACCTCTGATGTGCAGGTTTGGGGCTTAGTTTGGGGCTGTTGTTACAGAACATCATAGCCTGGAATTTAAGCAGGAACATCCATTTCTAATAGTTTTGGAAGTTAGAGTTCCAAAATCAAAGCACTGGAAGATTTAGCAAGGGCCTATGCATCCTTAGTCTTGCTGTCTTCACATGCTGAGGGCCAGAGAGTTCTCCTTCATAAGGACACTAATCTCCCATGCACAGAGGACTCATACTTATGACTGAATGACCTCATGGGGACTCTATTTTCTACTCCACAGGATAGTATTATAACATACAAATGGGTGGAAAACATGAACGTTCAGTTCAAGCCCTATGTATGAAACCTCCAGTTCTTGGAGTGCTACTCCTCCTCCCACTGGGCAACTTTCTGACCACTCATTTGCTCACATTCACCATTTTCTGGATAACATTCTTAATGCCCCAAGCCTGGATTTGGTGCTATCTCAAACCTCTAAGCTTTTCCAGAAAATGACAACTGGACTGTTCTGTATTTGCACAGCTAGATGCCTATCTGCTTACCCTGAACTGATAGCCACAAACAAGAGAAGAAATGCATTTGCCTTTTCCTGTTCACAAGGTTCAGCCTAGTTGGAGTTCTCAAACAACTGTTGAATGAATGAATAAACAAATGTTTTGTTTTGTTTTGTTTTTTTAAAGTGATATCACACTCTTAAATGGCACAATATGTGGTATAAGAGCTGCCTTGGAAAAGTTATCTTTTCCAAGTGAGTTATCCAAGTTATCTGCTTCAGTGAGCCTTGGGTTGTAAAGGAAGAGAGGAAGAAAACGTTCAAACCTTGACTGTTGCTCCAGGGAAGAAGAGCCAGTTGCCCGTGTCTACTGGGTCGAGACTATCCTCCAGAATGACTTGTCTGTGGGCCGAATTGATGACCAGAATGTTATCCAGCGCCCAGCAGGCTTCATACACCTCACCTACCCGCAGGCTGTCCTGTTTCCACTGGAACTGCACATTCTCCCCTTTGGCTTCCTCAGGAAGGTAGAGGATGTGGATGATTGTGCTCACATTGGAAGGGGCTCTGGAACACGTGTGAGAAGGGAAGTCAAGCACATAGTTCAGACCACAGCCTCATGATGAACATATAGTGCTCATTAGAGATGAAATGCAAGCCCATGCTCCAACTTTAGTATCTGCCGCTTGTTACAGTTTTCCTTTTAAAGCAAGAACTAAGTGCACTCAAACAAGCCAGGAAAAGAACAGTGGCAGGAAAGGTGACACAAGCTGCTATAATAATACAAAAGGAGTCAAATTGTATCTAGAAGAGTTTTGGCACATGGTCGATACCCCTTTAAAATCATTAATTTGGTAAGAAAAAAAAGAAAAAATTGAAATTAAGTAATGTTGATTCTTACTTTCAAATTATGTATCAATTGGAGGTCATTGTATGTAATATGTTTAGATAAGTGTATATGTATATATACTTATATGTGACATGTTTATGTATATATATGTATGTATGTGTGATATATGTGCTATGTTTAAGTATATATATATGATGTATGATATGTTCAAGCGTATATACATATGTATATATGATATATAGTCATTAGATAGTCATCAGTTACATTTTTACAGATTTGTAGAATTTAAAGTATTCACTTATAATTATTTACAATTGTATACAGGCCAATCTTTAAATCTTTTAAAAACTGATATAATTTAACAAGCTTTTTATATAACATCTGTTAGAATCTAGCTCTTTCTGTTATATAATACAAGTTTTATTAATCACTTTATTCTACCCAAGTAGAAATCTGCTGTTGTAAAAATGATCGTTTCAGCTGAGATTAAAAAATGGGGCTAAAATGCAAACTAGTGGTAGGCTGGGCTGCTATAAATCAGGTCTGAAGGGCTGGGGAAAAAGCCATATTTCTCACTCACCAGCGAAGCCCACATGTCTTCAGAATTGTCAGTGGGGTTATAGATGGTGGACCTTACCTTTGGGGGCAATCAATTCCCTTCTCATTTACTGTGTTTTATGGTGAGTATTTTTTTTTTTTTAAGCTCCAAAAAGAATTTAAATTGATGAAGAGAATGCACTTTCGTTTCAGATGGTGGTTAGCAAAAACTTAAGTGCTGATCACCAATGGTAAGGGCAATTTGCATGCATGAATGTGGTGGTTTGGGATGTAGCCTAAAATTGAAAGTGTCATGAAAAACATTTAATGTACTCAGCTGAATGTGATGTTCCTTTGTGCAATCAAACGTGTACTTTCATTCTTATCACTTCAAAGCATATAGCTCTTTTCTAGCCAGAAATATACATTATAATTTACTTCAGTTATGATATAGTAGAAGGAAAGCTGTAGAGATAAAGGTGAAATTTCTGTATGTATGTTGGTTTGATTACATCCATTCAGATGCTTAAGTATCCAATGTGAATGCATTTTCAAAACTTAGAAAATATGAAGACTAGCAAATACTGTCATAAAGTTGACACAGGATGTTAAGAGCTCAGTGTGCAGTAACTACCAGTAAATTATACCCATCCAGGCATGGGGGAATCATTTATTAAAATCCTGACTTAGAATTACCTTTCTCAGTTTTGTTAGACTAGAGCTTATGTGGGTTTTTTTTTAAATATACCTCTAGAAACCTTGTACAAGTTGGTTAGTATTAAAGATTATCAACCTGATTTTTCCTCTGCTTCCCTAAACAGATCACTGTCCTTTTAATATAAAGAAAAGAGCTAATGGAAAACAAATGTTGCAAAATGGATGGAAAATTTACTACCTAGAATGTTTCCAACTTAAGAACTAGCCCAGACACCACGATCCCTGTGATATGGATTAATTTAATGTGGGGCTATGGTCCTCAGCGCGGCAGGCGCCGTGTCTGTCTCAAAGTGTGGGGTATTGGTTTGCTCTTCATTTTACGTCTGTAATCAATCATCCACTCAGAATTTTAGTTCCTGGTTAAAACTCCGCAGATGTGGCAAACATGGCTTGGTATTTTGTAAGCCTATCAAATCTTTCCAATGTTAGAGAGTTCCTTTAACCTGGAACATCCTACTTCATTTTCTCATTGGAGAACTCTTGAAGTAAAGAAGATACAGGATTTAAAGATGGGCCTGTGTGATGTTAGAAGTTAAGTGATAGATGATGCAAAAGGCCTAGTGGCTTTGAACCCCTATCAGCATGGACATGGATGGACCCAGGCGGTTGTTACTGGTCATGCTCTCAGGTCTGGATGCCAGGCACAGACAGGTCACTTCCTGCCTGCCACAGCTGGTGACATTATGTGGCAAAGGATGCTCTCTCAAAAGTTACGATCCCAAATGTGCTGCAGGCCAAAATAGGTCAGTACAAGGACAGTAGGAAGTTATGAATGGGAAGGTTACAATCTAGCAACATTTTCCTCAAGCAGACAGGCTATAATAATATACTCATGATTTGAGGAATGAACAACCAAAGTATTTTAACCATAAAGAAAGAAAGTCCGGATAGAATGAGGGCAACTGGAGGTGCAGAAGTCTACCTACAACAGATTTGGAGCAAATACTTGAAATGGTAACAAACCTAATTTTCTCGAGCTGAATCCAATTGGCGGTATTGTTCTTGGCATATGACACAATGATGCTGGGGTCAGAGTAACTAAACCGACATGATCCTGACCCTATAAATAAGAATAACAACAAATTTCATGGTTAAAAGACAATGTATTTATAGGCACTATCCCTGTAAACATTTTAATTTCCCTATAAATATTCTCCTGTAGATATCTTCAATATTTTAAAGACATCTAAGTGTTTCTTCCATTCTTCCATTATGCCGAAGTTTCCTGTGTTCTGTTATAATGAATATAATCTAATAAACAACCTTAGGAACTGGAAGGAAGATAAAAAAAATACAATTCAGGTTTCTTTAAAGACGTATGAACTACTTAAATTAGATTAAAATAAACAGTTCTGTGGAAAGAAATATCTCAATGTATAGAATGATTAATAATGCCATTATTGCTCTTGAAGGTTAGTATCAATTGATAGTGATTCCTTTAAATGGT
The DNA here is from genome assembly GCA_019843965.1 of Rhynchomys soricoides. Taxonomy (NCBI): domain Eukaryota; kingdom Metazoa; phylum Chordata; class Mammalia; order Rodentia; family Muridae; genus Rhynchomys; species Rhynchomys soricoides. The sequence continues at coordinate 670,201 of JADRCH010000317.1, read as the reverse complement.
GTACGAGTCATTGCACCGGGGGAAAGACACCTTTCTCTGTACATGTGCTAGCTAAAGGATGCAGCAGCATCTGGGGAAACAAGCATTGTGAAAACATTCTATTCCAAATGCATACAGACTGTTGGAGGTGTGACAGATATTACTTTACTACAGCTCAACACTTGATATTTAAGACAGTGACATAATATCTCACTGTGACCATTTGGCAGTTGCTTCTCATCATTATTTCCAACACTGGAGTATGAACACCAAAGGAAGTTCTAGAACTGATGAAGAATTTGAGTCTCCATTTTCAACAAGATGATATAATGAAGAATGGTCTGAGTGTAATTTCAGAGATCTCAGAAAATCCCAGCCATGAAGCATTTGCTACAAGTTTACTGTAACTAATATATCAGGTTTTTTTTATATTGCAATAAAAACAAATGAACCAAAAGGAAAAGAAACAGTACAATTTGTGTTTAACTTCCATCCATCTGCTAGAAGGGCCTCTGTTTCAGCAAATAGCATCTGTTGATGGTTTTCCATTTGAAGTAGTCAGGGTGCCAAGCGTTCATCAGACTAATTTATTTCATTTCAGTGGCGTTTAGAAAACTGGTTAGTTTGAAATTGCCAAAGCTGGCAATGTGCTAAAAGGCCAAACAGATTTATTCTCACAGCTGAAGTGCAGGTGAAAAGGGGTGAAAGGAAGGGGTACCCAACAGGACGCACCCGGCTACCCTGTTCTACATGGAAACCTGCCCTTATGCCACTGCTATTGTTGCTAAACTCTACCTTTCATGAGCAGCTGGTTAAAATAAACATCAAACTGCAAATGGAAGATGGCAACATCTGTGGGACAAACCAAACAAGAATAAGGTCTGGTAGGGAATGACGTTTCAGGGCAAGTCCAGATTAGGCTGAAGATTTAGATTCTATTTGCATGCTTCTTTTATATTCTGCATGTCCCGAGGACTTAAAAGTCAATGAATGGGGTGAATCCTTGTAAATAACAAGAATAACAACCAGAAAGTTACACACAGAATGCGAAATCTTGCAAACTGTTTATAAAGCAAGCAGAGAAAGAATGTTGACACACACCAAGTAGATATTCAAGACACCCTGATAACAGTTATGTTTTCTATCAATTTTCTTATGCTGCCTTTTCAGTATTTTGAGATTAAACTTATGGCATGCCTGTGAAACAGAGACACTTGACTCTTGAGTCACTTCTCCTTAGCCACTGGATCATAAAATTCTCTCATCTAAAATGAGTTCTCTAATCCATTGCCTCCTCCCCACAGTCTAAGGGGTCCTCATTAGCTCTTGCTGGCTATCTGTAACTGTGATTAGCTCAGTAGCCCACCTCTAGACCCCTTTGACCTCACTTGTGTTCATTCTATAAATGAGTGATTTCTCCTGTACCCTCATTTAGAACGTTTACTAATTTCCCAGTCTTCCAGCATAAAGAGATCAAATAGGTACTCTCAGGAAAATAACTGTACCCCGGGTATTACAAAGGGTTACAATGGCGGGGTGTTCACCTGGGAGACCATGACTTGGGTTCAGGGTCCAAGTGGCCTGCCAAGGGAACCAAGATGAGAACTGCCAGCTGGGGGAAGCACCTTCTGGAGAAGTGTTTATCTGAGATCTGCCTTTCTTAGAGGCTATTCCTGAGTCACTCTTCTAAATGGCACCAGTCCAGAGGATGAATCATGCCCCATACATACTCAGAATAAAGCTGGTACCTGCTTAAAACTGTTCCCCTATAAACTCCTTTGAGACCGAAATCCCCCTTGTCACATAGATCCCAGTCAGTATTGTGAGATCTGTTCTTTCCCAGACTCAACATGGCTTATTGACCCTTGTGTAGGAGAGGGGAGGAGTTAGTAATTCTTCATTGCATTCTCGCATACTCTGGTGTCTAATACCACTTCCAACTCCCTGTAACCAGATGTGATATGCAGAGTTACTGCTTCTACAAGACTCTGTCATATGGATTGGGGCACCTGAAACATACAAGTCTACGTATGTCACACTGCCTTTATATCGTGTTTTCTATCTTTGCCTGGCTATAATGCGCTACTTTTCCAACTGAAACTGTACCCTTCTCCTCATGTCTCCTTTACCTTGCCCTCCATCCCCACCTTCGGTTCTGGTGAACACCATTTTACTCTCTACCAGACCCAAACTGTTTTAATCCTTTCTTCTCTCTGCATTTACTCATTTTGGTTCTATTACCTCCTTCACAGGCACTTATTAAAATCTACCCTCTGAGGACCCAGTATGATGGTTAATACTCTTTGTCAAGTGGACAGACAGGATCTGGGATTACCTAGGAGACAGACTCCTGGGCATGTCTGTGAGGGAATTTCTAGATGGGGCTAAGTGAGGTAGGAGAACAGACAGTATATGTCACTGACATCATTCCGTGAGCTGAGGATGCTGACTGAATAGAATGGAGAAAATAAGTGAGCTGAGCACCAGCCTTTGTCTCTGCTTCCTGATTGTGCATGCCCGGTAACCGGCTACCTCACGCTCCTGCTGCCATGCTCTCCCTGATACAATGGACTGCACTTCAGATTATAGGACAAAAGAAACTCCTTCTTAATTTGCTTTTGTCAAGTGTTATTTTCATAGCAATGAGAAAAGTAACTGATATATCTAGGCTTATCTTTCCCAAGAGGAGGTTCCTACTTAGAGATCGAAGGGCTACTGGCTGTCTACAGTAGACATCTAATATTTAGTCAAACAAGAGTAGAAGCATTGTTTTCCCACGTTTTAGAGTGAGATGGTCTCTGATAAATTGTCTACAGTTGCTATGTATAGGGGACAGGAGATATGAAAATCCGTTCTATTCAAACTTTACAGTGCTTATCAAGAAATAAAACCCATCAACCTAAAAAGACCTTCTGTGAACAGCCAGTTCTACTCCTTGCACCCCACTTCACGAGTGCCCGTGACAGCTCATAAATGGGAATCGGAACCAGGCAGAGCAGAACCCAACCCACAATGCTCTTGGTGCACAGAGCGCTCACTCCTGTTTCTTTTGCTTTTCTTTTAAAATGCATACATTGTCTGAAATGCCTTCCATGTTCACAACATGTTGGAACAGGTCTCTGTGGCTTTATTTCTACTTAGGATCATCAGTTAATAAGACTGTTATTGCTTTGTTATTAATAAACAGAAAAACACAAATACTCAAATGTGTGTGTGTGTGTTCGGAAGCAGGAAAGAGAAGGGGAAAATATGTAATTATATTATCAAAATTAAAAGAAATAACTTTTAAAAGATGTTAGTTAACCTGGTATGGTATTGACATTAAAATTCAATGTCAGATTTCAGGTTAACTGCACTTGTATCCTAAGGAATGAATTCTAATGGTGACTTGAAAAATCTACCACTAAGTCATGCCTCAACCTTTATTATTGCAATCCCACCAAAGATGTATAGTCAACTTGGTCTGAATCTCAGTTAAAAGTTGTAACTAAAATTAATCGTGGGACCATATCCCTGGTCCTATGTAAATAGTAGTGTCCCTATTATAATTTGGAAGAAATAGACAGGTAACTTTCTGCCTTTGTTAATGACAGCCAAGCCACAAGGATAAGCAATCACTTAACGAGTCAACACTATTAAAAAGTAAGCACTAATGTCAGGGCCATGTGGGAATTCAGAATTCTACTTCCTTATGTTCTTATTCAGTCTTATTTCTCCTGACTTTAGCTGTCATTCTAAAAAACAAACAAACAAACAAAAAACAGACCCAAGACCCACCCTTCTTTCTTATGAGGAAAAGCATTCTTTATTATCACATTTACACAGGTTCTATGGTAGCCAGAGATCTATCTGCATGGCTTTGACACTGTTCATTCATTCTGTTGGGTTCACTCATGGTCACACTCTCAGACTCCTGCCTTTACCTGGCCACCTTCAGTAAGATTCTCTCCCCCTCCCCCCCCACGGACTCCAGATTTAATTCCCTACTGCACTGCTATGTCCACAGTCATTCATTTGATGATGTCCTCCCCCTTCCAGAGCTCCAGCTCTACCAGAGCAGAGATTTCATTTCTCAGATTCTGTCCCCATCTCTCACTGAAGAGCTGATTGAAAATTTATCAAAAGAAATAAATGCTCTCCAGACTTAACTCTTGAAGGTCATTTGGAAATGTATTAACAGCATTATGGTGTCATCACAATTGGCTCTGTGCAGCTCCTCTTTCCTCAGGACAGGGAAGAGAGAGGTACAGCCTCCGTCTACCAGCATGGAGACTGAAACTCATGCTGTCTTCTAAACTTGCACTGAGACAATGCCAATGCTGCCCCTTTGTTCTTGTTTTAACATCACCGTTTGGTGACACAAATCAACAACAGGGAAAGTAAAGATGCAGCAACTACTTCTGCATTTCTTGTGTGGGCAACCTTAACTAAGACAGTCAACATAGCAACCATGCTTCCTGATGTGGTGGTCTGAATAGGTCTGGCCTGCACACACTCATGTTCAAAGGCTTGGCCTATAGGGAGTGGTACTATTGGGGGTGTAGACTTGTTGGAGGAAGTGTGTCACTGCAGGGGCAGGATTTGAGGTCCTCTGTGCTCAAGCTACAACCAGTAAGACACACAGTCTTGTTCTGATGTCTGCAGATCAAGATGTAGCACTCTCAGCTCCTTCTCCAGCACCCTGTCTGCCTGCATGCCACCATGCTTGCCGCCATGACAGTAATGGAGTAAACCTCTGAACCTGTAAGCCAGTGCCAATTAAATGATTTCCTTTATAAAAGTTGCCATGTTCACAGTGTCTCTTCACAGCAATAGAGATTCTTACTAAGACATCTGACAAAATGCTTTCCTGGATACCCTGTGGCTCATTTATTATACTCAGTTCTAAGATATTATAGTACAATGACAAAACATTTAAGCGATAATAAAAACAGGCACATATTTTCCTTCACTTGCTCAATGGTGGGTGGAGGGTTCATTTGGCATGAACATCCCCTCTCCCCATGATTCCTCCTATTTATATGAACATCAAAATTTGTGTGTCAACATATACGCAAGGTAAAGTCTCATGCTATAGAACATTCTGAATGTAAAAGAAGATCCTTGGCTTCAAAACCTACATTAATGTGTATAACTTATTAGGAATCAGAATACAAAATATAGCAGTATGTAGAAATCTCCATGGTCCTTGCAGATGACTGTGATATGGGCAAAAGCAATAGAGTAGAACGTGTTAAAGATGCCATGGGAACTTGAAAGGAAAAGCAGAGGCAACCAGCAACATGTTACATGATAGTATTTTAAAATATCTGCTGTCTCCATTCTTACGCCCCTCATGCTGCCTCTCATGGCAGCCTGGGGTGATGGCAGCAATGGGAATTTTGCTAAGAAAAAGCTGATTTGAAGATTCATTCATTGTGGATTGCTCTGACATGCTTCTGTAGTTTTCTCTATTTTAGAGTAGAGTTAGTACCAGTATGAAAAGGGATACTAGGAGCTCCTACAGCCCACTGTGCTGACGCACACAGCACCATGACTCAAAGGTAATGATGACACATTGGTTAATGAATGACATCAGTTCAAATATTAGTTTAAGATTAGTGACTGCACAGAGAAAGTTAAAAGTTCCCTGAAGTCTAAATGAGATTTTTTTCTGTTTAATAATCATTCCCAAAATCTAAAATGACATTATTAATAAGAAGTAGGGATGTTAAAATATTAAACATCAAAATCTAGAGGCAGAATTACCTCTGTGCACTTGATTGAAAACATTACAAAATGAAATATCTTAAGAGCATGTAGCCAATGCACAAGGACCAACATTTTAGGGTCACCACGAATTAACAAAGAGGTTTATTTCTTGATTCTGTAATGTCTACAGAATGGTAAGTTTCTAAAAATCTGACACTGGTGGAAATTTTCATTCTAAATGAATAAACAGGATTTTACCTTATTTTAATTCTGTGGTTTTACCTTTTTTTCCCCTAGAGAAACTCTTCCCATGCCCCTCTAAACTAAATTAAATGTACCCACAAGCCCCGACCTCCTCCGGCTGAGAACAAACACAGCAGGTTTATTCCTGAGTTTCACGCGTGCTGAAACGCCCTAGTACCAGAGGCTAGCAAGTCACACCCCCAACTTTATTTTCTCCTTTTCTGAGCAGGGTGCGACCCAGTGATAAATTATTTTAACAATAGAAAGAGAGTGGGGAATGTGTATGGCCGCGTGCAGCTATTCTGGGATGTGTAGAATCTACATTGTAGGTGCTTATTTTTGTTTGTTTGTTTGTTTTTTGAGATAAGGTCTCAATATGTAGCTCTGATTATCCTGGAATTAACTCTGTAGACCAGATTGGCCTCAATCTTACTGAGATCTACCTGCTGCTGCCTCCTGAGCACTGGGATTAAAGGTATGTACCACTATGCCTGGCTGTGTAGATACTTCAAAGCAGCATGCTGTCCATGGCAAATGCATATAATTTTATCTGCCAATTTTAAATAAATAGGTATACAAAAATGTTTTGAAGAATGAGATAGAACTTAGAATTTCTAAAATTCTTTTCTCTATTACTGAATCAAAATATTCCAACAAGGAAATGGATTGCATTGCCATTGGGTTGGAATTAAAGAAATTATTTTTAAATAGTTGTTTGCTTACATAAGAAATATTCAGCTTGGGAGTTGAGTCTGAATAAGATCTCATGAGCCTCAGACATTCACTAGAAGCTGAAGAGGAGCAGCAGGTCCCAGGACCTGCTCCCTGGAGTGCTTCTCTGCTACACTGACCCACTGGGGACTATACAGAGCTGTTATAGAGTCGATGTTCTCAAGGACACACTAGCCCATGAAACGACAGCAGTTGTTAGCAGGAGTCATCTGAAGCGCACTGGACACTGACTGGCTCGGTCTGCAGCCACTGAGCATCCTGTACACACATGGAGGAGACTCTAAGTATCCCCTGGAACCAGCAACTTTTCAAAATTCATAAGAAATGTTCATTTCTTCCTATCAGTTTTGATAGGTAACATGAAATAAGCAACTTTATAGCTTTTGACATATCAAGGCCATTTAAAACCAGAAATATTAGTAACCTCTAATGAACACTGACGAGTGACTCCTCTCTTGGGAAGAGAGCTATGTAGGCCTTAATTCCAAGAGGCTTAGTGGATAATAGACTTCATATAGTTTATGAAACTTACAGATTTCAGGAAGGAAATCTTGGCAACATATACTATATAATATGCCACGCCCCAAGCAAAGCTGTGGCAATGCTTTCTAATCAAATACATTAATATTTCTGCAGTGAACGGTGTGCATATTCACTTAAGTAGTAGAGAGATAAAGGCTGTAAGTGGCTTTAAGACATTCAGGTCAAGTCTTGCTGGCAAATGAATTCAGGTCATGCCAGGTTTGCAACCACAGATATTAAAAAACAAGCCTGGCTTATGCTTTTACTCTTATTTTTTTTAAAATTTGAAATTGTAGATTGGGGGACTGTGAGTTTGTATCTCTGGCAGCTCCCTCTATTTCTTCCTCCCTTTATCATAACAGGATAAATCAGCTGGCATTTCATGTCTCAAGGCCTGGGTAGTTTTTTACATGGTTATGCCCTTTCCCACTAATCTCAGAACTTTCTAAAGTAAATCAGAGCACAACACAGTAGAAGGAGGTATTGTCCTCTTGGGGATTGGTAGTGGTTACAGAGAGCAGACTCCGACTGCTGAAGTTCTGCCTTAAAAACAATCTGCCTTTTAAAATGCAGCACTGAGCCACCGAAGGAGAAGAGGACTGATCTCATGGAATTGATAGATGGGGAAGAACACTGGGAGACATCATGCCTCTAGATAACGTAGTGAGGCCATAAATACTACAGGCTCGAGGAGTGTCTGCACAGAGCCCCGTGGAGGACTCCGACCGATGGCAAGAGTGCCTCTGCTGCCATCACTCAAACCTCAGCCTCTGGGATGAGAGGCGGTAGGCGCTGCATGTAAATGACAGCATTTGATATAAAAACATCAAAAAGTTATGGAGTGCATGCAATCTGGCCTCTTAGGGTTCCCTGCTATGATTGAAACAAATCTTAGCAGGATCAACATGCCCCTTCATCTTTCAAGATGGGTAAATGGAGGACAGGACCATTAACTCGAGATTGGAAAGGAAGAGATGAACGGGTGACTTTGAGGAAAGCTTTTAAAAGGTGAGCCAGTGCCCCTCCTAGGAGCTCACCTGCTACCCTAAGCTGCAGCAATCAAGAAATAGATGTGCCTCACTCTAAACTGACATTAGAAAATGTGATGGGCAACATGAATCTACTGCCATAATAGCTACACTGGTAATTATATTTAATGCTTTAAAAAGTTTTAGCTATGAGTAATTTTTTATGATTCACTGGGGGGAGATACCATCACAGTGGCCCCAAGGCATCAAAGAAAATAGCAAGCGCTTATTTGCTATTTTGTGATTTTTCTTTAAAATAATCCCTCCCCAACCAAGACTACCATTATCTACACAATCCATTTTTTTGATAGTGAAAGTCTGTTTAGTTATTTCACTGGAGGTAGCTGTGCATATTTATCCATCTTTTAACAGTTTAATAGCACAGAAAATGACTATCTTACACTAAAAGTTTTATTTCCATCTTTATGGAACCTACTAGAAACATTCTAGGAGCCCTCGTTTACTTGTTATGGTAACAAACTGACCTATTCTTACTATGAATAATTCTTACTAAACTATTTAACTTACAAGCTGTAACTAAACTATGTCTCCAAGTCTCAACATTAAGTATTGTCATTTTCTGGTTAGATTAGCATCACTCAGTCTTCATGTTCTTTTTTGTTTCTTTCCTATTCTAAGGAACCTACACTTTTGTAGCAGTTTTCTGTCTGTGCATATTGCTCTATCTTGTTACATACTGATACAAATTTACATAATTTATAAATTGTATAAATTATAATTAGCTCTTCTCTAGTAGAACTCTAGCTTATTTTCTAATACTGCTCCAAGTAGGCTGTTCTTATTCTTGTTGTCATACTGCGTATCAGCTATCACAGAATGCCATGGAGTAAATGTGGTATTCAAGGCACGAGGAGATCTATCAGGAAAGATGACGGTTTTGCCTTAAGTGTGCTATTTTACCAGATCTCAGTTAAAATAAATGCTAAGGAATGGATGCAGAGGGAAGACAGTCCTTGGCTGAGTCCTTGCTCTATCTAGCTCTTCCCCCCCTCCCCCCACAGGCATGCTCTTAACTGCAGACTGCATGTCCAATGGTGTTACACATCCTTAAATGCAGGACTGCTCCTGGATTTCAAGAAAGGCAAGCTTGATCTCTCTGTGCTGTGCCTTCATGAAAAGCTGGCAGCTTATGCCCTGCTGAAGCTCACGGGCTGAGGCCAAAGAGGCAGTGCTTTGATTCACGGGTAAAAAGCTGGGCAGGGAAGAATGCTTACTCCATCAGATAATGCTTTGTGGCAGCCCAGGCAGGAAATGTCCTGGGGCTTCTAGGTTCCAAATGACATAGATGGGAACCATGGTTGAAAGGACGCTACAGATAATCACTTTAATTAATAACAGTTCCATTCTGTACAAAGGAAAGTCCTAGAATTATTCTTGGACCTGTTAAAAACAATGAATTCAATTTTGATAAAACAGGACAACCAAAGTTAGTAGGTTTGATAAATAATTATTATATTAATTGAAATCGTTAATTTAGAGAAATGAATGTGTCCATAATATTTGGTCAGCACTGAATTATCAATTACTAATTATTTAAGCATGGAAATCTAGAGTTTAATGTCTGCATTGCTATTGTGTCCACTGAAAATACTCCTGGGGGGAAGCTTGACATGTTTATAATTTATAAATATAATTATATTTATAATTTATAATTGAGGAAATATAATAATATAAAAAGAATTATTATACACAGGAAAATTAATTTTAAGTATCTACTTAAAATGATATTAAGGACTAGGAGCAGTTAAAGTAGAACATTCAAATTAATGACCTCTCAGAAATACTCTGTAGGTGTTAAAACCATGTTTTTCTGAAATCTCCCAAACGTAGGAACACCATGTTTTAAGAGCAAGTCTTCCATTTTCTGTTTGGTGTCTGTTTATTCTTAAAGTGAGGATTCCATGGAGTGATGACTGCTGCTTTGGGTTGAATCTGTCAGGGAACAGGATCCGTGCACACTGCACAGAAATGTGATGGTGTCTGACCTGTTCACATCTCAGTCACCATCCTGGTTAGAACCTCGCTAGAGGACCTCTTCCTGCTCACAGCAGATGGACAGTGACCACAGGGGAGGAGTGAACAGCTGTTCTCCCCTTAGGTGCCTTTCTCTCTTTCTGTCCTAACCCCCCCTCTTCACTGTAACAACCCCACCTCTCAATGGAAGAGGCACACTGATTCTTTTGTAATTTGTATACGTCACAGATGCCGTGACCGCCCCCAAGCCTTCCTATCAACTCTTTTTCAATGGCCACAGAACAGAGACTTTGCCAGAGACTGTGATAAGGAAACTCATGGACAAGAAATGCAAAATACGTCAGGTTTGCCAAGACTTCCTCCTTTCCCCGGACCAATATAATCAATGCCTCAGTGCTCATGTGCCTGTGCCCTCCCCCCAAAGTACCAATCTCTACTTTGGGGGGTATCAGCCATGTGCCTTTCCTTGCATTATCAGCCTTGTTTGGCTCTGACCTTGGTCTCAGCTCTCAGAATGACTTGCAAGGTAAAACCCCTTTAAGTGTGGTACTGGCACTAAGCCATGGTGCTGTTCATGCTCCTGTCAGTCTCTCTCTGAGAAAAGACACCCCGCCCTGGACCTGCCTCTCTCCTGGATGCTCTGTTAGGATGCATTTTTAGTTTCTTCTGCTCGGAGTCACATAACCATCATTGCTGTGTACCATTCAACTTGCTTTATTTTTACAAAGAAACTCCTCTTGCCCAAAGGATTTGGTAATCATTTAAGGGATAGCATTTAACCTCCTGATACATATGTTTGATTTGATAATTTTTTTAAAAAATCTGGGGCACATCACAAATTTTGCTGTTCCCAAATGATTACAGGTACAGTGCACCATATCCAGCAAACTTTCCAAGAGATTCTCTGTGACAGAAGGGTTGCCTATCAAGTCCCTTGGTTAATCAACAGGGGTCTGGAGATTGCTGGTTCCCATTAAGATCTGAATTGTCCATGGATTTCCCTCAGCCTACTCCACTGCCACAGAAATCAGGAATGGGTATGGTCCTGGGTATAGTGTGGAACACCACTCAGTCACGTTCCTCAGCTATGAATTAAACTCAATCTATTTCCCATGTATACAGAGCCAAAATAGACATGCACTCCCAGTCCTTGGTGGTCATCTAAGCAACAATGGGTAAAAACAGATGTATAGAAATGGCCAGTGTATAAATAAAAACAGAATGAAGTAGACATCACAAACAAAACTCTGAGGACTTGAAGGTCCAGAGACATGAGGACATTTAGCTGAGTTTTCAGCTGTGTGGTGCTGGAGAGACATTGTTAATACTGAAAGTCAACTTCCCACTCTGCACCTGCTTTTGAATTCCCTGTATGAGGAAAATCCCTGATAAACACTAGGAGAGTGTAGTTATGAATGAATTAGTTATGAATGAATTGCTGATGTTTATTATTTAAGGACCATGAGATGAATGACAAAGTAAACATTTCAAGAGAAAGGACATAATCTTTACTTTCCAACAGTGAACTTGAATTTAGACAATGTTCATCTTTTATTTAGTTACTGGTTCTAGTAATTAAAATTTAATCTAAAAAGTTTCCCAGAAATTTATGCTTAGTATAATTTTACTGTAGTATTTAAACTGATAAAAAATTCTCTGTAAAAATAGCACTTAATTCTTTGGTGTAAAAAGGATTTAAAATATACAAATATATTTCAAAATGAACTATATATATTTTTAATTTAAACTCATCTTTTAAGATATATATACCACACAGGCACAGGCCACTCCTGTAATGAAAGAGCAGGTTTTCCAGGGCCAAAATCAGCTCCACGCAGTTATTTATTAAGTTAAGGTAATATAGAAGTATTTTATATATACATATTTAGGCTCATGTGTGTTAATGTATATCCTTAGAGGCATGAAAAATCAGGTCATAAAATTAATTTTAATGTATATTATACCTGAGAATTTTAAAACAAAAACATGTGTTGAACTCCAACTTCAGAAAGCATAAGCATTAAATTAATTCTGCTATTAACCATTTCTAAAATTCCAATTTTTATTTACATTTGTTTTGAGCTCAGCTTACCAGAGATTTCATTGGTACGACACGATCTCCACGTGTCAGGCAAGGTTTTACTACTCGATAACAACCTCTCCAAGGTCTTACTTAGCAAGGAGAACAAAGCTTGCAAAGCGCAAGACTCTAAACTACAGCATATAATTCCAGTAAGTTCATGGAGGAAATGCACAGTAATTCACACAGAGGTACCGAGGACTCAATTTCTCCTCCCTCTCAATTACCTGCTCTAAAAGAACCGAGAAAATTTATCTACTGAATCAAGTTCTGTGTAATTAGGATGTTTATGAATTGGGCTCAGGGGGAAAATGAACAGCTTCACTGTGCCATACAAACTATAATCTCTCACACAAGTGGCATTTTATTTCTTTATTTAATAAAAACATGAAGCCACATTCCTTTTTTCATAACTTTCTGATTAAGCTAGGAGTACCTCAAACTTTGGATTATTCTGGTGGCTAGTTTTCAAAATATGGTCATACAAAGTAGGCAGCTCTTGTTTATCTCAAAGATACTTTGGCATGTGTTGTACAGAAAGCAACTCAGGCTGAAGATCTTTCATATATTATTATCTAAATATAAAGCATATATGATCTAATGATGTTCCCTATGTTTTGACATTATTAAAGCAAACCAAAAGCAATACAAAACATAGACTCACATTCCTCTAACAGAAAAAACGCAAGCATACAAACAAGGTCCAGTGTAAAATACATACTCACAACCTCCCAGTATAAAAGCACATTTATACAACTCACCAATATAAAGCACAACAACCTCCAGACACACAACCATCCAATACAAAAAACAAAACCAAAAGTCCCAGACATTTATTATAAATAAAGCCAAATTTAAAAGGGTAATTAATTTAATTTTATGAATTTCCAACAAACAACAGATTCTAATTGAGTTCAATAACTCCATCCTGCTGAGCACATGAGTATATATTTCTGCCTACTCCTGTCAGTAGAAGCAATGCTTATTGGTGATTCCTAGTTTTCTTCTGAATCCTCTCCATTCACAGACATCCTCAGATCATTTCTCTGAAAACCACTTTTGTCATGAAAGTCTACATCACACCAGCTTAACATGTATCTTGATGCTACTGGAATCATTACCTGTCACTCTGGCAGAAAAGTCTCTATTTGTGTGTCGCTGGCTTTGGAGCTAAGAACGACACACTACTAAGTCAGATCTACTCAAGTCACACCATCTGTTTTTTGTTTGTTTGCTTTTGTCTTTTGCTGTGTGTGTACACCCACATGCTCTTGTGCTCCTGCACTCTTCCGTGTCTGTGCATGTGTGCAGGTGTGTGTGTAAGAATGGTGTGTGTGTGTGCACGCTCCTGTGTCTGTGTGTTTGTGTGTGTATTTATGCATATGTAAGTGAATATGCACGTGGGGGATTGAAGTTCATGTCGGGTATCTTCCTTGCTTGCTTTCCACTGTATTCATGGAGTGGAATTGGCCTACTTCCTGAACCTGGAGTAGGCCAATTCCTGCTGGTCTAGGTGGCCTAGCTGGCTAGCCATGGGGATCCCCTATCTCTACATTCTGAGTGCTGAGGTTAAGAGTGGCTGCCACACCCATTCTGCTTTTTAAATGAGAGTTCAGGTCTAAGGACCAGATCACAAAGGCTTTATCCACTAAGCCACCTACTTCCACAGCCCATACTATTTGTTCTTTATGGTGTCTGTTTACCTTCAATCCTCATTTGGCAAGTGATTTCCATTCATCTAAAGAAAGAGCTGTATATTCTTATTGTTCTGGCTGGTTTTGTGTCAACTTAACACAAACTGGAATTATCACAGAGAAAGGAGTTTCAGTTGAGAAAATGCCTTCATGAGATCTAGCTGTAAGGCATTTTCTCAATTAGTGATGGGGGGGGGCATTGTGCCTATTGTGGATGGTGCCATCCCTGGGCTGGTAGTCCTGGGTTCTATAAGAAAGCCAGCTGAGCAAGCCAGAGGAAGCAAGCCAGTAAGTTACATCCCTCCATGGCCTCTGCTTCAGTTCCTGCTTCTTGACCTGCTTGAGTTCCAGTCCTGACTTCCTTTGGTGATAAACAGCAATGTGGAAGTGTAAGCTCAATAAACCCTTTCCTCCCCAACTTGCATCTTGGTCATGGTGTTTGTGCAGGAATAGAAACCCCAACTGAGACAATTATAGAGTAGCTCAATGCAAGTTTCTTTCAAGGAAACTGTAAGTTCAGTCTTAACCCAACCATAAAAATAAAATTTTTGAAGAACTCAGTTCCATCATTGTCTAGTGTGATTTCTCTTATGATAAACACCATGGCCAGAAGTAATACGGGGAGGAAAGGGTTCATATGGCTTCCATTTCTGGGTCACAATCCATCACTGAAGGAAGCCAGGGAAGAAACGAAGCAGACACCATGAAGCTGCTGCTCAGTGAGTCACTTGTTCCCTGGTTTCTGCTCAGCTGGCGTTCTTACATAGCTCAGGTCTGTCCATCAAGGATGGTACTGTTTGAAGTACTATGAGCTTTCCCACATGAACCAACAATCGAGAAAATGCCCCACAGGCATGCCATAGGCAAATTTTATTTGTGCAATCCCTAAACTGAGATTCCTTCAGCTATATCTGGGTTGAGCAAGTTGACAGTTGAAGCTAACTAGGACAATTATATTTTCTTCTTGTTTAAGAAGCCCCCTTGTAAGCCCTCTGTTAAAACCATGCCGTTAAAAATTATTAATATTTTTTGAGACAGCATCTGACTATGTATCATAAGCTAGCTTTGAACTCACTATGTGTGCCAGACTGCCTTAAACTCTCAGTCCTCATCCTTGGGATCCCAAGTGTGGAGTTTATGCCATCTTAAATAAGTTCAATTAATTGACTAACAATTCTCACTTAGCCTGCCATTAAACATTAAAATATTCACCCTATTTGAACTAGCTATTTAGAGCACCCAATTTTATCTGACATTGCTCACATCTGTCCAGGCTAGTCCTGGCTTAGGAGGCATTCCTGTGCTTCTCTTTGCTTGTATTCAATCCATGTCTGGCTCTGAAAGCCTCCTCCTGACCTGTTAAGAGACCCTGGTTGTTGGCTCTTAGGATGCTACTAGCTAAGAAGATCCCCACAACCTCTGCCTTTGAATTATAGCACTGTCAAGACCCATTGGGCTCTGGCACCCTGAGACCTGCACACACCCGCTACCATAACAGCTTAGAATGCCACCCACTATTGTAACAACCTGACATTGGAGAGTCCTTGTTGCAAATGTGTCAAGTGCCTCCTACTGCCCCAGTTGACTGCTGTAAAGACATCTTCTCACTTTTTCTTGCACAATAGCTAAAGTTAGCGCAAGACAATGAAGAGCAAGTGTCCAGTTAGTCTGTTAAATGAATGACAGATACAAAGATCCACCAGTTTTTCCCTTGGAAGGAAAATTCTGTCTGGGCAAACAGCTTAGAGAAATCTGTAGGTTAGTGGGTTACCAGGGGCATCATCTCAAATCTCTCTCCCATCCTAGAGGAAATCTACAGGGAATGGGTAAAGACCCCTAAGGCTGTAGCCATAAATTCCACAAGTTGAATCTAAGGACTCAAGCGAGAACCATAGCAAATTGGTGCCTCAGCATCAAAATGCAAACGAGGTCTTTCATAGGAATGGAGAAATGAGAAGTTCTTAAGAATATCTCAGGACACTTTTTAAAATGGCTTAGTTATTGATAAAATGATGAATTTTAGTCTGTAAAACTGGGCTTTCAGAACACTGTTAATGTTAAGAATGTTTCAGTATATCCATATGCATGTAGACACAGGAATAATACACATATACTACTTTAAGTATGCATATGATATTTATCCACATCACATATATTTGAAGAAACTTTAAAACATGCCTTAGTAATGTAAGCAATCTCCGTATACAGATCCCTGAGGTGCTTGGGGCTCCTTTCAATTATATTTGTAACATACTTGGAAGTGCATGTAAGGGCAACTTGAAAATTCCTAATTGTGAATATAATTCATCATTGGGCTCATAAATAATGATGAATTTCCTTAGAAATTACCTATACATCACCTGAGTGATTATATACAATGGGCACTGAATGTGTTACATGGCTTCCTAAACAGTGGCACTGAACTTGACTAACTATATTAATAGTATAGATTGGAGAATTCTAAAATATATAGAGAAATATAAATGTTGGGTTCACATCACGTAACTGATTCTGCATGACTTTTAAACTGAGTATAGAAGAAATGCTTATTACATGGAAGTTACTATTTTGATATTTTATTACTACAGACGTGTAAAGTCTGAAATGAATCCACACATTTATGACACATTTGGGATTTATGTGCACGCTTAGATGTGCCCCGCATACCATCCCTGTCAACAGAGGGGTGCTAGTGCCCTCTACCTCACAAACATTCACATAGATGAATAACCACTAAATCCGTTTTTGGAAATCGTTACTACACATTGTACACAGGTAGGTAATGGTTGATTACTACATTGTTTTAACCCCAGAAAGCTTCTAGTCTCAAAATGCAGTAAACAAATTTCCCAGTTAAGTTTCTAAGGAATAAACTATAATTTCTCTGACTATACTGGTTCCTTGCCAATGCTACGTTATCTTTATTGTTGTGTCAAAACCATCACCCAGGAAGATTTTAAGGAGGGTACTTTGCAGGTTATAAACTCAGGTCTTCACCTCTCTCTTTCTTCTCTGAGCCATTCCTCTTTGATTCTGTTATGCTTCCCATCATTTAAGGTAAAATTCAGGATTCAAGTCCATGCTCTAAGTTGCAAAATCTGGTTTGTATACATGTAGGAAAATCAAAGTTTGTGCTAAGTCAGACACTAGGTCTAACCGAAGGAGTTCAGCCTGAGTTAGTTTGTTCTGAATGCCATCGTCTCATTCTCTAGCCAACCCCTAATGCTCCCTGCGTGGCCCCTCTTACCAGTTCTACTGAATTGATACTGCAATTGGTCTGACTGAAAAGGTAAGGAAATAGAGACTCTATATCAGATTTGTTATTCATAAAAGTAGACATTTTTCCTTCCTATAATAAAAAATAATTTCATCGATGCTAGATCTCTTCTCCCTTGCATAGAATGAAAACCTACTGGAATAATGGATTCTTCTATGGCACTTCATTACCTCAATATAATATTTGAAATTAATATTTATTTCTAACAAAAAGAATGCTCCTAATACAGAGACACTAGAAACCATTATTCCTCTTTATTTTGACTTTTCAGTGGTTTAATAAATAGACCACATTAATTCTGGTTAAGATCCATGAAAGTTCCTGTTAAGCTATAGTTTAAAAAAATTTGTTCTTGTTAAATTACAATTATAAAAAGAACTCTGTTTCATCATGATTATAAAACATGATTAGTATGGCCATGCTGACAGATTGAGAAAGTCATTTAAACATGCACCTTTTCTCATTTCACTAGCAAGGTTTTTTCAGTAAATATGTACTTATGGTTTGTACATAAAATTCTGTGGGCCAAACTGTTAACAGGAGAAACAATCCAAACTATAATTGGGCAGTTTCCTACACCTACACAAGGTTGCAAACCTACACAAGCTTACACACCATACAAGCTTACACACCTATACAAACTTGCTTACACATCTACACAAGCTTACACATCTACACAAGCTTACACAGGATACAAGCTTGCACACCTACACAAGCTTGCTTACACACCAACACAAGCTTGCTTACATACCTACACAAGCTTGCTTACACACCTACACAAGCTTGCTTACACACCTACACAAGCTTGCTTACACACCTACACAAGCTTGCTTACACACCTACACAAGC
>JADRCH010000317.1:615210-652101 GCA_019843965.1 Rhynchomys soricoides | reverse complement strand
AGCTTGCTTACACACCTACACAAGCTTGCTTACACACCTACACAAGCCTACACACCTACAAAAGCTTACACACCAACACAAGCTTACACACCTACAGAAGCTTAAATGAGGCTTGCTGATGAAAGAATAACAAGCATACGAGGAGAAACCCTTGGTGGTATAGTCAACCATAGTGGGCTCTACTGTAGACACTGACATGTGTAGAACAGGAGCTGCTGAGGAAGATGACCTTCTTTCTGCCAATGGCTGCTCTCCAAAGAGAGTGCAGATGGTGGAGGATCAGGGTGTGACTACCATATGCCAGCAACCTCAAGACTTAGATAAACCTAGGTCCCATTTAGAGGACAGGCTCTTTCTGTAGAACTGTAGAATATTCTCTTTGGAAATGTGTACAAGTTTCTTACTGATTCATATATATACATATATATAGAGACATACACATACATATTTATGAAAATTAAAAAAGAATAGAATAGATAGCAATACTGTTGCCATCTCATTAAAAGGCATCTTGTTACTGGATATTTTATTAAAAGGCATATTGTTACTAGATATTTTGGGTAAGAACTTTTGCTTTTCAATAGTTTTCAGATGTAGTGATTGTTTTCATTAGCTATATCAAAATTAAACATGGATTAGTTATGTCAAACATTAAATCTTACTTTCTTTCAGCCACTAATAATCTTCTACTACAGTCACAGCTTAGGAAATTGAACACATTTCTATTTTAAACTGAGCAAACATAACTATAGGGTATTTCTGTCACAACAGGGTAACTTAATGCATTCAAAATCCACATGTAAATCATTTATAAAAAATATTTCAGGAGGACTGGCAAGTTGGCTCAGGGGTAAAGGTGATGCTGTCAGTCCTGAAAGGTGAGTTTGATCTCTAAAATCCACATGGAAAAAAAAGGAAAATCAGCTCCATCAAGCTGTCCTCTGTTTACACGTACATACATACATACATATGTACATACATACATACATACGTACATACATACATACCATGGAAAAATGGGATGTAACACAACATCTTTAAAACATTACAGATTACTTGTAGCACTTATAATACCAATCAGTACTGGTAAGGAGTGTAAATAAAGAACAGTATTTTAAAATGTTTAATTCCACTTTTTAAATTATTTGCTACAAAGACTTAACCTTTCCCATTTCTGAAGGCACTTGGCACAGTTGTATACTCTGATTAAAGCAACACTTCTAAGTTAAATTGTTACAGTTGCTGCCAGACACTTACCAATGGAAAACTGGAGGACAGATGCTGTTGTTGTGTTCAGGCATGTGGTGGTCTAGAGAGAAAACATGCAAGAATCAGAGCAGGAAGACAAGAGAAGAACATGCTTGGAGGCAGAGCCTCCCAGAGCTGCACTTTCTCAGCCATTCATCCATTCCCAGCCCTATGCCAGCGCATAGACAGAGTCCTTACTCCCCTTTGGGGAGCAAGCTACGAGGAGACCCTGACTTAAGCTTATACAGTGAGCTTCTCAGAGTGCCTCGGAGACAATCCTCCGGGTCATCTTGCAAAGGCTTTAATAGAACTACACAGCCCACGTCCTCTGTCTACCTGACCACCAGACTAAGAGCCGAGGAGACGTGCATAAAAAGACAAGCAGACAAAAACTGGGAGGTAAGAGTAAATGAGGAGAAAAAGATCATTTGTAAAAGCAAATAGAGAGGCACTGATCTGATCTGAGTCAGGTTAACGACACTTGGTAACCTGAGTCTGAGTCCAAGCTCAGACCTCAGTCGACACAAGGAGAGAATTACTCTAACAAGCTGTCCTTCAACTCTGTATCCTCGCTGTGCTATCTCCATACCCTGCCCCCATACGCACAAAACAAATGCATGTAACCAGAAAATATTTAAGTAAATAGAACCAAAACAGCTATTTTAAATGCCATAATCGTTGGGGAGTAATAAAAATATTATAAACTGATCATGATAATAATTACAGTTTTGTAATTGAATTATAGAAGCTATGAACACTTCTTAAAATGAGAGAGGGAGAGGAGAAGAGGAAGAAGGGAAGAGGAAGGACATGAAGAAAGAGTGGGGTGGATAACGGGGAGGGAGAGGGACAGACATGAATAAGGGTCTGGAATCTCCGTGTCATGAAGTGTCATTGATAAACTCTCCACTTCTGAAGGAGAAATGACATGGATCAATTGTGTGTAAAGTTATTTATTCTTTGGAGTAGACATACCTCCCTAATGAGATGGACGTTAAGTTCTCCTTTAGCTGGGCTTTTGAGCTCCATATACCGAGGTCTGGAGGCCTCACAATACCTCACTCTTGGAAACAGCCACTAAGTGAATGCATGCTCAGCATGGCAGCATAGCATGCTGTCTTACTTCTGCCTTTTTCTAATCTGACACCTTTAAACAACACATGAGTGTAAAATCCAGTGGAGAGGCAGCCAGGGTAAGAGGGGATGTCCTGGGACATTTCATAAGCCCTTCAGCCATTGAGTCAGTACGAGTTCCCACTTTATGCCAGATATAAATCACCAGAGTAGACTGACAAAGAGAATTCTAGCTGTCTTTAGTCTGAATCTACCCATCATGCTCACACCTCACTTCCTGTCTTCTTCCTTCCCCCAGAGACATCAGAGAAAAATGAACAATAAAATACTTTGAAAAGAAATCTGCTTTCCCTCCATAGCTTTTTAAAGTAAGTTTAACTTTCTGCCTTCATGGATTTCCCTTTGGATAATTTCATATTAAAATCTAAAGTTGTGCACAACCAACAGAGAAATTTTCTTTTAAATCCACATAAGTTGAATGATTTTATGTAACTGAAGAGATCCCCAGATGAACTATAAAACAGCTCTGAAAGCGGATTCTTTGAAATAGTGGTATTACATCAATTAAAGGCACTGTGGTTATTGGTACTGCTAATGCACAGAGCATCCCAGAGGGTCCTCCACATGTTGTCCCCTGCTGATGTAACAATTGATGCTGGGTCACCTGTCTGATCAAGTCACACAAGACCTCTGCTACTGAGTAGTAAGTTACTACAAGAAACACTGCTGAGTTTCAAGGGTAACGGAGGTGACAGTAACCGTAGTGTCTGGTTAGTCACTGATTCTACATTTGTTCCTTCATATGGGATGCTGAGACTCCTGTGACCTCTGATGCTCATCTCATTATTGTACCCACTCATATTAGTAAAACCAACAGCTACAACAAATAGTAAGAAAGCCTTGGAAATAAGCGAGGTTAATAAAGTGAGTTACAAATGTGAGGACCCCCCAGTTCAGATCCATCTAGAAGTGTGAACCTGAAGGGGCTAATCTGCAGCCCAAAGCTGGACAGGGCAGGCGAAGACAAGTAGATCCCTAGAGCTTACCAGCCAGCTCATTAAATGGAATTGGTGAACTCCAGATTAGTGAGAGGCCATAACTCAAAGCATAATGTGGAGAAATATAACCAAAATTGACCTCTGGCCTCCACATACATGTACACACATGTGGTTATACACTTACTTGTATGTGTGCACACATAAGCACTAGAGTACACAAAAAAAGAATAGGAAAGATGAACGCAAAAAAAGATATAAAATCCACTCATCTATGTGTGTAATTGGGTTTTATAAATTATTACTCCCGAGTTCAAGCAGGGTTTTGACAGACAGTATAGTAATTATGAAGTCTTTTTTCTCACCATATATCAGTGCTCGTAAACAACCATGTAAGTTTCAAACTGTAGCAAATTCAAGGGCAATTTAAGTAAATCTGGATAACTTGCTAGACTGAGGCCCTTTATTATGTCCTCCATCCTTGCAAATTTTCACTGAATTTAATAGACTTTTGGTCCAGTTTACCACTGTAACTAAAAAAACATCTCAAGTCTATGAGAAAAATTCTTTTTACAAAGAAACAGCAGGAAAGGGACACAGCTCGGTGCTCAAGTGCTCACCCAGCATGTGAGGCTCTGTGTCTGATCCTACAGCACTGCAAATAAATACTTTTCAAAGAGAGGAGCACAACTAATTTCAAGTTCTGAGAATATATTTCTCTTTATCTTCATTTGACACTAGCAAAATAATGAAGTGTCACCCCCTAAAGTCTGGAGATTGAACAACTAACAAAGTATCTGAGGACCCCACAGAACTTTGTGATGGGTGGAGAAGATGCTCCCATAATCTATGTGTGGAACGGCATGGTGCAATAACCTAAGTCTGAAGAATGCAGGCTTAAGAACAGGTCCTTTGTGACGTCGTTTGTTCTCCTTTTAGCCTCATGAAGGAGGTCCTACTCTGTTCCAACTAACTCAATTTTGCTCCTTTGGCTAGTTTTTTGTTTATTTAAAAAATTCTTTTCTCCATATTCTCAAGTACCAGGAGCAAGGAGCTTTGCAGGCAAACAACTTATAACAGGACCAAAATGGCTCCAGGAAGATATTACAGTTCCCTCAGTGCCAGCAGGACTCACACCACCAGACCTGAGATCACAATGACCAGAGGACATCCCAACTAAGACAGTCAGCTATTCTGCCATAATCTTCTTCTGCAGGATCCTGGAGCGACTGCCAGCAATCCACAGAGCACTGAACATCCTGCCTGTGTCCTTGGCATTGAATCAAATGCCTTCTCCGATTCTCCATCATGTGTGTCTTTATTGTTGGGATGATCCTTGGGGAAAGAAGCGTGACCCAAGCCTAGAACTCTCACACTTAGACCTGCACACTTAGACTTACAGATAGAGAATGCCCTAACCATCCAAGACTCTTGGCTTGTGGTTCTTCCTCTCAGTAATCCATAGAAACTGGGTCACGAAAACCAAGCCGGTCTGTTGCTTAACAAGCAAAGATCTGGGGCTGGCATCTTTCAGCAGTCCTTGTGTACAACAGCATAGACTGAATTCAGTTTTGAAGTTCCGTAACAATGTCCAAATTTTAGCAACTATATTAACTGACAATTGAATCCCTCACTTTTCATCTGACTGGACTGCTTTCTATGGCCACAACTTGGATACTATGTATACGTTGGTCTCTAGGAGAGTAATGCAATATAAAACTTACAGATAATTAAATAGTTGTTATTGCTAAATTCTATAGTAGCCAGGCATGGTGGCTCATGCCATTAATCCCAGCACTCAGGAGGCAGAGGAAGGTGGATCTCTGAGTTTGAGGCCAACCTGGTTTACAAAGTGAATCCAGGACAGCCAAGGCTACACAAAAAAACCTTGTCTTGAAAATCCAAAACAAGCAAACAAGCAAACAAAAAACCTGTATCTCTTTGGCTCTACAAAACACATTTTTTGAGAAATACTAATGATACAACTGAATACCACCCTTATATCTTATAACATTATTTTTATTTAGACATTTTGAGACAGGAACTTGCTATGTTTATATCCCAGGCTAGCATCCCCAGCCCTCTGTCCTCTCTGCCTCATGCTGAGATTATAGATTACTATGTAAGAAAAGATTAATATCACATAACAACTCAAAACCCACCCATTGGGATATCAAATCTAATAATAAACACACTGGGATACAGAAACAATTCATGTTAAGTAAAATAGCTATTTCAGTTTTTACTTAACATAAGAATTTACAGAAATACAAATTCTAGCATTATATTATATAAAATATTTTGATTTCCCATTGCCAATATTACTGAATGGAACTCCCCCTAAAACAGGCAGTAATTCTCAGCTCAATTAACTATGGTAAAAATTAATTTTATTTTAAGGATTACAGATAATTAATTCAACCAAGGTATATTATTTAAAGCATACTAGCAAATTAACTTTTTTCAGAAAGAATTTCACTACCAGAGTTGTATTTGTCTGACGGTATTATAATACCTTGTGAGACTCGACTTATAAGCACTTATTATTTTAATTTGCATCTCATTAATTCTGTTTGTGATCTAGTTGCAATTGAAAACTCAATTCATCAATGTTCTGAACTGCATATCCTTAGTAGGCTAAATATATCTATTGCCACAAAGGGGTATTCAAGCAGAATAAAGTTAGAACATGTTGCAAAGTTAATTGGCTTCCACATTTTGACAAATCATCTTCAAATTGCTCATAGAGGGGTTACCTCTTCACCATGAAAACTAATCTTTTGACAACTTTTAAAGTTAGTGACTGTGAAGTACAATGTGTGACATGGAGGTGAAAACACAAGTCCCACAGAAGCCTGGGCAGCAAAGAGCCTGACACCAGGAAGCACGGAGCATGCTAGAGGCAGAGCAACTGAGTCAGGATAGCGCTTCTTATCCTTTACAGGGGTGTGAAATGAATGTAGCCTCATGACAGAAAGGAGGACCAAGTCAAAGCAGCAAAGGCTCACGTGCCATACACTGTGGTTAGAGGTTGACTGTTTTTAACTTAGAATGCTCACTGGCATGCATTAATTTCAGCTCTTACCCTCTCAAGCAACGGCTAGTGCCCTAAATTAAATGGGAGTAACTACTTTGGAGTCATTTGGCATGAATTACATTTAAGACAAGCTCAGTTATCAGTATATTCTTTAGAAAAAAATCCATCAAGGTTCATCTATTGTTAGGAAGCAAAGTTTTAAAGTAATGTCATAAGAAATTTTTGTCTT
Organism: Rhynchomys soricoides; assembly: GCA_019843965.1. NCBI lineage: Eukaryota > Metazoa > Chordata > Mammalia > Rodentia > Muridae > Rhynchomys > Rhynchomys soricoides. The sequence goes on along the minus strand of JADRCH010000317.1, from coordinate 645,518 downwards.
GCAAAGAGAAAATAATGATCATGAGATCAAGGCTTTATATAAGAACTCGGAAGGTCACAATTTGTTCAAATGTGACATGCATTATGCACAAATAATATACAGAATCATATGTGTATTTTAATCTATCTAATCATAATGATGAATCACATTTTGTAAGACACTCCAATGTTGCCAGTTTTATCATTGAGCTTATTACCTATCCCAATTTTGAGATATGAAAATAACACAGATAATATTTCAAACTTTCATCTGAACTCCTAGAGAATAAAAGAAAAGTTGGTTGACAAAAGGCACATTAAGGACCATAACAAGACAATGTACTTTGGTAGCACAGACTTACCAATTCTCGAGGGCCGTATGGCTCACAGAAGGTGACAGCATTGCCATGCATGATGGTGCCACACTGTTCTCCGGTCTCACAGTTGCTGCATTCAACCCTGCAGGAACACAGAACGCACTCTTAGTCTCAGGACTAAGCAGTACACGTCGGTTTCTTGCTCGCATAGTTAGTTATTCAACTAATTGCCACTGTATGGGAGGGACAGTCATGGTACACTGGATTCTGACAAGATTCAGAAGGCACAAAGCAAGAAAGGCTTCAGTGTAAACTTTAGTTCTGTCAGTCATGTATAGTGGTGGGAAAGTCCTTACATCTCCCAAAACTTCAATTTGCTCATGAATAGAATGAGGGTAGCATACAGGCCCAAGTCTCAAACAGCCACTGTGACAATTAAATGAGACACTATCTAGAAACTGACAGTGCAGAAGCAGTCCCATAACAGGCCTTAATAATGGAACATGGTATTACCAATAGTTACATAGAAGAAACAAGCCCAGTGAACAAGAACAAGAACAGTTTCAAGGGTTAGAAATACACAAAGTAAAATTCTCTTACATAATGAACTAAAATTCTACATCTCTATAATGGAAATATGTCTCACAAATAGTTTGTGTTATGGTCAGTATAAAAATTTTAAATAACTATTCTCAAGCAAACTTACATGTTCACATTTCACTATGTTAAAAACAATGGAACCAGATGTAAGATATATAACTAAGATATGTGCAGGAATTCTAATCCATGCAAATTTTGATACTGACCCATGTTAACCTTGAATAGAATTTAATCCTCTGCTTATTTTATTATTGTAAACTGAGGTGGTTAATACAAACATAAGACAGGATCAAAGGTTATTTTTTCATGTCTGTCTAGTAGAAACTGGAGGTATGCCTACTGTGGATCTGACTTTGCGTATGCGCAGTAACACAATGCTCTTCACTGTAACAAATTCTCCTACAATCACTGCACATCTAACATGTAGGAAGAAATCTATATGTTCCCTGTCTGGCCCTCAAACCACATGAGAGCTTTATTTGATGAAGAAAGAATATTTTCAAAGACCTTCACGTTCCAGGTGCCAAACGCCGTGGAAAGGGCACCGTGCCCTTTGCTTGGCAGATCACTGTGTTATCCCTCTCTATTGTTTATGCTTTCAGGAAGGGGGCAGCGACTCCCCTCCAGACAGGAAGATGGAGTGTGAGGAGAGATCACATGGCCCCTGAGGGCAAGAGGCAGAAGCACAGTGAGTATAAACTTGGCAGACAGATCTAAGTACCCTCTTCTTCACTTTAACATCTCGGGCAAATGGCAGCTAACCTGGCCTTCTCGGCCATGCCTATGCTACAAGATCAGAGATGCAAATTATCTTCAATTGTTTTCAAAGAAACAGAAAATTTCTAATAAGGATTTATGGTGTAGTTCACTATATCATAAATCTTAGCAGGAAGTTGGAGTCATTTCTTGATTACTATGATACAAGAGTGTGATAAAATGTGCTTGATGTTAGAAGAAACCCAGTAGCTTTGGAAGTGCAAAGAACCAAATTTGTATTCATTTTTGCATGTTTATTTACTATATGTAGTATTCATAAATACTGGTTGAATAAATAATTAAACATCAACTTTATAAGCAGAATTATTTATTCTCAGGGTCTGAAGTCCTAAGAAAACCTCTCACAATACTGTCTGGCATATATTATATTACCTTATTATTAATAACATCATTACAACCATTAATTTCTCATGATTTCTACCCTTTTGGCTGCTACAAAGCTGGTATATTTGATTCCCTTCTCTATGATACAGACTATGTTATATGAATTGATCCCTATTGTCTTTTAATTTAAAAAATGGAGTATAAAAGAAGCATAAAGAAGTAGCATAAAAATTTTATTGGGAGAGAGCTGAAGAGATGACTCAGTAGTTAAGAACACCCATATACTAACTCCAGTCCCGGGGCATCTGATGCTCTCTTCTGACCTCTATGGTCACCTGGAACACACATGGTGCATAGACATACATCCAGACAAAACATCCATACATATAAAATAATTTTTTAAAAAAACTTTACTGGGATTTTTTCATTACTAAAGAATTAATAGGCTTCTTTTATTTGTGATAGATGAGGATTATTTAAAAATTATCATTATGAAACAGCTTGAGAGAAACATCAGGCATCAAACTTGACAGAGGTCAAAAAAAGAATATTCAAAACTCATAATAGCTATCTGCCAAGGACCGGCCTCAGCTTGGAGAGGGTTCCTGAGGAAGAGTGTTTGGGAGCAGTAAAAGGAAGGCTCAAAGCCAAACGATGGGGTATAAGCTTATAGCTTTACAGTCTACTAGAGATGGCTCTCTGTAGATTGCTCTTGGCTCTGTAGTTTGCTTGAGACAGCTCTCTGCTTGAGGCAATTCCTGCTCAAGACAGCTTTCTGCTAAAAACTGAGTTCTGTCATGCTAGAAAAAAAAATTCTTAAAGTTTTCTAGATAGCTCATGGGTTTTCCAACCAAAGCCAGAAAAACTGCTAGAAAAATTTCTAAAAGAGCTGTGTTCACTCTCCAACTTTCTCCAGACAGCTCAACACTTGCTGGAAAAAAATTCTAAAAGAGAACTGCTATTACTCTCTGCTAGCTCATTTCATGCAGACCAAAAGCCTAGTCTTTTATTTACATATCAACTCCATCCCTTTAAGAAGGTTCCCTTCTGATTATCCCATGAATTAGCATTTTATAACCTTAGCCCCTTGATTCTTAGAAGAAGCAGCAAGGACACTTTTTTTTTTTTTTTTAAATATGGCAAATGAACTAGAGATCTACCTGCTTTTGTAAGCACAAACAGTAAACTTAGCTGGGTGGAATCTTGTCCTGAGATCATCATTTTCACCATGCCTGGATCTAAATTCATTCTGTCCCAGGCTGACCTTGAAATCAGGAATCTGCTTGCCTTTGTAAGCACAAACAATAAACTTGGTTAGGTGGGAACTTGCACTATGATCACTACTCCCCATATCTCTTTATCTCCTTCCTTAACATGTTTCGGAGAAACTGGCTCATAGTGAAGCTTCCCCTGTTCTTTGGATCTGCAAAGCCCCTCATATATTCCCACAGCCTTAAGGGTTGTCCTGAAAGTCAGAGTGTCTAGCATTTTTTTCTAAGAACATTAGACACACCCTTGCCTCAGAGACTTGTGCTGCCTCTGATTATCGCAGGAGTTAACCTTGGCAGAGAGGACACTCCCCAAAGGAGGAACATGAAGTAAAATATACAAACAAGCCTTAAGCCTAGCAACTGCCAATACTTGAGGCCCATGCCCTGCTGGCCATGTTTCAGGGATAGGAAACCAGTCAACACTCTCTCTTCCAAATGATCATGCAGGACTCTGAGGTATCTGCTACCAGCCTCTAGGACAGTGGTTCTCAACTCTCCTAATTCTGTAACCCTATAATGCTGTAGTGACTCCCAACCATAAAATTGTTTCTACTGCTACTTCATAACTATAATTTTGCTACTGTTATGAATTGTAAATATCTGATATTTCCAATGGTCTTGGGCAACCACTATGAAAGGTTATTTGACCCTCAAAAGGGGTTGGGACCCACAGGTTGAAAACCACTGCTCTAGAGACACTACACTAAAAAGATCATTACTCATATGAATCTGAGGTTGGCTATTTAAATTTCTATAGTAACCATTTCAGCTCTATATGTTCAACAGGAGTTCTCACTCAATCATATATAAGGAAAACAGTTATTTAAATAATGCATGCATTCAGGCCTCCTCCTCTATGATTTTGGTTGAGTAGGTATGGGGCAGAATCTGCAATCAGAATATTGTTTAAAGGCTGTGTCGATGTAGAGAGCCTAACAGCCTGGAGTTAGAGAATCAGTGACTAGACAGGAGGTGTGAAGTGTGTTTGGAGGATCCCTTCCATTTTGTAGAATAATGGGTGATGATAAAATAAGCTTAGGGGAAGAGGGTGCACCAAGAATGCTATACTTCCTATCTCCACATTAATTGTGTGTGTGTGTGTGTGTGTGTGTGTGTGTGTGTTAAAGGCATGCTACTCTGTTCAGACACTTCCAAGTGCCAGCTATCACTTACAGGGATGCTGCCTGGAGGAACAAAGGCTTCCCCAAGGATTGATGGGATAAATCAGTGGGCTCCCTGTCAATGCTTTTAAATGTCCTTTGCTTGATTTTTCCTCACAATCTGACTGCGTTTGTCAACATAATTTATTTTAATTTAGCCTGCATGACTATCCCTCCGGGTGGTCAGGCCTGGCCCTTCTCTCAGCTTCCCTGGGTGGTGTGGTTTATTTTCTCATCATTTACTAATGCATTCTTCTGTTCCACCATATTAAGGATTTGCAGGCACCTTGCTTAGCTTTGGCAGTGCAATGGCTGACACAATGCTTTTTATTTCAGCAGTTTATATTCCATATGGAAAGGCAGAAGAGTAAACAGATCCAATATAGGACACCCGTGCGATGGTAGTAACTGCAGTGTTTAATGTAGCTGAGTTCCCTAACGTGCATTTAAAGATTTCAAGATCTCTCTTGGGGGATAGAGGTTATTGTCTTCATTTTTACTAATGAGAATAATGACCTTCAGAGCGAAAAAGGACATTCAAAGTTATGTAGTTATCAAGTTGAAGCAATACAATCTGAACCAAAGGATTGTAATGTATTACACAGTTACTCTGTCCCTAAAATAGCAGTATACACTGACTGATGGGATCTCTTCAAAAGTGGGAAAGGAAGAGAAAGTTTCTAAGGAAGGTAGCTGCTGACCTGGTTCTAAGTGAGAATTAGAAATTAAGTAAGCAAGAAGGTGAGGTCAATGTGTGCAGGGAATAAAATACACAAAAATTACACCCCATACGCTGAACTTTTAGTTCAGTGGGTCAGTATGGCTGGTATCATACAGGTGCACATAGAACAAGATGGCAAATCACAGCCTTAGAGAGTAGAAGGTTGCATATACCATTGCCTGGGTGATTGACAGGGACTGTGCTAGGGAAATCTATAAACAAACCCCCAATCACATAAAACAATTGTCCTCAATTGTTTTAATTCTTATTCAGAGATGCCGAAATTGAAATTTAGAGATATTATTGTTCACGGTTGCACAACTACAAGTGAAGCCCAGCACCACAAAGGGTGAGACAAGCCATCAGTTCATGCTGAGAGAAACCAGATGCAACACTGGAAACTCAGAGTTTCTCAGAAGAGAATTGTGATCCACGTCTGAAGGACAAAGGTGGATTTTAAAACTCTACAGATGTAAACAGCAATATAAACTCCAGTAATCCCTGGCTAAGTAAGGCTTTCCAAACAGCTCGTATGTGCTACATGTTCGTTCCTCCTAGCCTCCTTCCTTAAAGAATCGAATCTCTCGATGTCTGAAATTTTAATTCTTCTGTGAAACAGTTCAAGTTTCCAAGAACTGGGGTTAAATTTGGTGATAAGGAGCCCAATGTCATGGAGACTCTGAGAGGGAAAATAAAAGGTGCTGTCTGCTGTGACATTTGAATCTATGGCCTCATCGCTGGTCTCTTCCTCTGAGCTCCTTCTGAGGAAAATGACGGGCTTTGTGGAGTCAGGCGGAGTAGTCTTCCAGATGTGTGGGAAGGAGGGAGTTTTACACAATCCCAGCTAAACAGGCTTTTGTTTCCCAATTTAAAAAGGAATGTGACCCCCAGGCTTGGGAGTAGAAGTGAATTCTCTCTCTACCTAATGGCAAAACTATGGAATGTTTCGCTAATCTAAGAAACCCTTTCTCCTTTTTCCCATTTCCCCAGTTTGGAAAAGCTGTACATAAGAATTTAACCGACACCATGATGCATTATACAAACTGTTCACATCAAAATATATTCCATTATGAACAACATGATTAAGACACATTTTAATGGAAATGCATGTAATGTTCAAAGATATTGTGAGACTGGAATTTATTAAACCTTCTCTGGGCCTATTTATTGCAGGCTTAGGTTCCACAGGAGTCTCTTCTATTACGGGAGTTTACAGATGATCTGGTTAAAGGGGACCTGCAGTGTCACTGAATTTCATCACCCTGCATTTGATAAACAATAAAACAGGACTAGAATTCGGGTTGCCATAGTGGACCCTGAACCCAGCCGGCAAGAGACAAGACCTCCAGTTCTACAAAAGGAATGTGTGTTGCAAAGAATGCTTGCCTTTTTTACTGGCAGTGTTTATTTTGAAATTAGGTAATGATTATTTTTTTCATTTATAAAATAAAGAGATCTGATTTCACTAATAAAATCCTATAAAAATAAGGTAATGAAATGGATTTCATGGAAAAACAGTGAGTTAATTCACAGGGTGGGTGTAAGAATGAAGTTCTATTGGTCTTTGGCTGCCAGATATCCTTGGATAACTAATCAAAACCTGTTTTATGTTTACACTTTCACTTCCTCCTTCCCCTCCCCCTTCACACTTTCACTTCCTCCTTCCCCCCCCCTCCCCCTTCACACTTTCACTTCCTCCTTCCCCTCCCCCTTCTATCCTTTCCTATCAAAAACAGGAAACAACCAGTAAGTACAAAGACTACCCAACAAGACTGTGCAGGCTTGAGCCGTGATTAGGAGAGACGGAGATGTCCTTTGATGGGGTTTTGCTTTCACTGTAATCAACTCTGAGGCACCTTCTAAACTGGAGATTCTCTCTCTCTCTCTCTCTCTCTCTCTCTCTTCTTTTAAAAAAAGCAAGAAAAGTACTCTTTAGATGTTTATGTTTTCATCTTGAAACAAAGAATTTTATAATGTACATTTGGGTAGAGGGAACACTTCTAAAGGTATAATTATGTCACTTATTTTATCTGGTTAGGTACGGCGATGACACACTCAGCCACCCAGTTAGCACACAGGAAAGTCGGGACTGCCATGTGCACAGGAGTCAGGGACCCTTGCACTGCAGTGACTGGAAGGGCCTTTGGGACACAGGAAAGAGGGGAGTACCAATGAGAGAATTGAGCTCGTTTGCACAATTGCAGAATTATGAATGCTTGGTGCTGACATCATCCCGACAGCAACAAATAAATAGCTAGAATATCATTTCCTCAGACTGCCAGATGACGTGACTCATTCCTCTCTCAGGTCAGATAGAAACTGTCCAGTCTTTGGTCAGGCACTGAGTTAGTAACCTGAAAATTCACTGACAATCACTTATCATTAGATTCTCATTTGAGATACATGGCCTTTGTCCCCAAGGGCATGGCGTTATCTGCCCATAATTTACTACTTCTGAAGAGGTCAATCCTATACTCGGCCCCATAAAGAATCAATCTGCCATTTAGTGAACCAGAATTGTTTATTCCCTAGCATTTTTGTATAGAGATATTAAAATAATCTTAATATTTGTTTTATTCATAAAAAGTTCTTTAAAACTGGCAAAAGAAAGGGAAATTATTATAATTGTTTGGTGCAAAGATAATGTATCTCTACCCCAGTATAGTCCACACTGTGTGCCGATAGAGTCTTACTGTGATTTCACAGAGAAAATGAGATTCCATAGGCCATCTGTTGCTGATCAATCTCTGAGCTGGTCAGAGATCCCAATGCTACCTGGGTCTTCTCATCAATACTGCAGTCATCGGCCTCATTTTATTCTCTCTTTTGTTTTGTTTTGATATAAGGTCTTGCTAGATATCGCGCATGGACCTAGTACTCACTGTGTAGCTCAGGCTGGCCTGGCTTTGATCTCATGGCTATTTCCTTGCGTCTGCCTTCCAAGTGCTAGAATCACAGGAGTACATGTGTACTGCATATAACTTTATTTTCTAACAAATGTTTTACACTAGAGAGAGTATGGCCAATTAGCTGGGAATTATTTATATAACTATTTTGAAGAAATTCAAAATCAAGCTTATAAAAGTAATTTCCAGAAGCGTTCATTTCTTTTTGTAACTGTAGAATAGCATTAGAGGAACGTTTACTCTGTAAGAATAATCTCACCTTCAATTATCGCGGGCCTCTTCTTCTAAGGAGGCAACATGCCTTAGAGGTGAAAATGACACACTCCATTTATAGCTCATTCTTTCTCATTACTTCTCACCGTGGAAGGCAGGAGAAGTCTTCTGATTTCACTAGGGAGTTGAAAAACCTGATCTCTTCTTCATTAACAGGTACAGTGACAAAAAAGGTTAAAAATAACCCCTCCGAACATCCTACTACTGCAGCTGTGTTCTTGTCTCCTACTATGGCAGTCTAAGGCGTACTGCTTCAAGAAATATTTTCTCACTTGCTTCAGATGCATTTGACATTCAATTCCACTGAGTGAGCCCTTGTTTCTGTCATCTCAACACAGATTTAAAAAGGAGGGAATAAGTCTCCAGGTTTACACCTTATTGTATTAGTGGGATACCTCCTGGTTAACCTTTCTATTGTGGAGAAAGACTGCCCTAGAGCAATTACATCATGTGAAAAAAAATCAGAGGAAGGGATTAATGCAAAAGAAGAACCAGAGGTTTTGTAATAAAAGGAAGAGGTTATTAATGGAAGAAATTAGAGATGAAATGACAATGTGAAGAAATCAGGAGGAAGAAGATAACAGGAAAACGCGCAGAAGACTCACGTCAGATCGGAATGCTGTTCTACAGTGTCCAACAATAAAGTTAGAACTCCCAACACTAAGTCACAGCAGAGCTCCTGGCAAGGCTATGCCAATAGAGTCTCCTTCCCCTCCTCGTCTGGTGACAATCCCTTCAAGTCACCTAGTTAATGCTGTGTGTGGTGTTTATTCTCTCCTGCCAGCACCACTGTCCTCTGACCTCACTGCCCTTGGGATTGCTGGACACTGAGCAATTCTGTCAGGCAAACCTGAGTAAAATAATTTCTCCCCATTTCTTTCTTTGTTGTTTCTGATTAACTTGAAACTCCACTTGTATTGTACTACTCACACCTGGTCACTGAGTGGTAGAGACCCCTTGTTTTGTTCTTTATGGAGTGACAGGGCCTCCTACACATTGGTGAATTACAGCATGGTGAAGTCACATGCCTGGCCTTGCTCTGTGTTGGCTAAGTGCTCAGTGATGTTGCTTCCACTGCAGTGACTCACCTCACCCGAACACCTTGGTGGTTTTATATTCTGTATTCAGACAACAATTTTCTCAGTGGAAAAGTACTGTAAAATACCAAATCACCACTTTTGTTCTATCCGATATTAGTAGCTTCAAGGAATTAAGCAAATAAAGTGGAGTCTGTGATCTTTTAGCTGTAAATATTGAGATTTTATGGATCATACCTAGCTGACAGAGGCCTTCCCACATGATAGGGTCTGAGACAACCTCTGTCTTTTTCTCTGTGCTACACATCCCTGTGGGCATCACAACATGCCCAGCAGAGAGGCATCTATGGAGAAGTAGCTCCTGATCCCTTACGGGTTGCAGGACAGACACACCTCGCTGTTATTATGTCTGTTGCTATGCTGGAGGGGAAACATCTGCCGTCCCTCGTTGTCATCTATCATTGCATCCTGTGGCAGCCCTGGACTTCCCACAACAGCATCCAGGATATTATAACCCCGATGCCTTCTGTAATCCTCAGAAAACAAGCTTTAAAGGAATAATGTCAGCAAAACAGAGATTCCTCCAGTCTTTACAGTTGCCTGGAGGAAAATGGCACTTCTAACTCAACTTAGTCATTAGTAAGAATTCATTTATTTTTGTTTCTCCCTTTCCCCCTCTTTCTTTCTCTTTCACTGTAAACTAGAAATGTACTTTATCTATTACTCTTCTTTTTGCTATCTTCTATTGTTTTATTCATGATAATTATGTGTAGGTTGCATGCCTCAGTGCATATATGGGAGGTCGGAAGACAAGTCTGTACAGTTATCTCTTCTCCCACCTCTCATGGGTTCTGGGAATAAAATGTGGGTCACCAGGGTTGTGTGGTAATCAGTATTACCTGCTGAGCTGTTCTGCCAACCCTTTATGATTTTTAAAACTGGGATATATTTATACAACTGAAATGCATATAGCTCTACTTTAACACATATGTACATCTACCCTACATATGCTTTCTCAAGAGCATCATTACTTCATAATAACGATGCCATATTAGTATCTTTCACAAAAGAACCCCACAGGTATCAGTGTGAAGTACTTGTGGTTTCTGGAGATACAGGGATTCAAATCTAAAGCCATGTGTGTGCTAAATAAATGCTTCACCTCTGAGCTAATCTACAGCTCTTCAGATTTGTGGTTTCTAATCTTCCTTTAAGTTTAAATTTAGTCATATGAAATTTCCACTCTTTTGGGGGGAGGGGGTTCAGAGCTTTGTCTCTGTGTGGTGAAGACATTGTGGATCTCTCTATCAGCGGTCACACAGCTGTCCTGAGCACTGATGGAGAACTGTCAATGGTGTTTGCTCCAGAAGCTAGCGCGTGCTCTCTCTCTCTGTCTCTGTCTCTGTCTCTGTCTGTCTGTCTCTCTCTCTCTCTCTCTCTCTCTCTCTCTCTCTCACACACACACACACACACACACTCCCATCTCTGGGTTCAGTGACACTTGCAAATTGCTGAGGATATTGCTGTCATTCAGAGGTAGGCGTGCATGTGGTCCATGATCCAGGCAAAGGGAAACTAAGTCTTTGTCAAGTCTGACCCACTCCTCAATCTGCCTGCTTTCTTTCTTCACTCCTAAGTTAATTCTCAAACAAAACAACCAGAAGTGGGCAGGAGAGAGGAGAGATAAAGGGCTGTGAGAGGGTCCAGGGACAAAGAACAGTGCACCCTAGGGGGGCAGGATATCAGCTGCATGTTGTGTAGGAGGTGTCTACACCCGCTCTCTCCTTTTCCCTGGTAAGGGGCATTTCCAAGTCCTTATGCAGGAACAGAAGCAGCAACTGGCCAGGAGTCACCAAAGACTAGAGCTGACCATGGAGGACTTGGTGGGCACATACAGAAACATGTTGGGGCACCAGAGGGGCATCCCTATCACCAGCTATGTACTAACATGACTCCTGAAACTTATCTAAAATCTAGACAAACAGGAGAGGGCAAACCAGAATTGTATGAAATTAAGGCTTAACGGGCAAAGAGAAAAACAGTTAAATGGTGCTACAGAAGAATAAAGAAAGCTTGACTTGTCTCATATCAAAGTTTGGGACTGAGATTCAAACCACTGTATTTCTAGGACAGAAAAATTACTACCGTAGACAGTAGCTCTCAATACTGAGGGAAAGGACTTATTGTTGCTGATACTCTTTTATTCATTGACTTTCTCACAAAATAAAAGGATCACTTCTTAAATCAGTTCAAAGAAGAGGATGCTTCCATGTTGTCACCAGGCTTCCAGCAGGCTTTTATTTTTGTGGCATAAAGAGACTCAAAGACAATATTACAAAGGACAAGGGTCTCATTTGAGACAAATATGTACCAAGAAAACAGATTTCAAGAGAGTGAAGACTATTCAGAACGCTTCAAATCAAGTTGATTTTGCCACTTTTCTTAAAAATATTAGACTATGGGTACCGGAGAGATGGCTCAGTGGGTAAAGCACTTGTCAAGTAAGCATGAGGACTTGAGTTCAAATCCCCAGTGATGTATGGCTGCAGTCCTAATGCCCCTACATCAAGATATGAGGAAGCAGGAGAACCTGCTGAAACTCACAGGCTAGATACTTTGGTATACTCCTCGGAGAACAACAAAGAAACCCTGTCTCAAACAAAGTGGGAAGTTAAGACCAACATTCAAGGTTGTCCTGACCTCAACACACATTACACTCTCATTACATGTATACACCTGTGCACAAACACATAAGCATATATGCATATATACACACTACTAAACTAGAAAATCTGATTTTACTGGGTGATTCGGAGTTTACAGAGCTTATATCTAAGGGCTCCCAGCCCCAGTGATGCTCTTTGTCCTTCCTGTGGATCTGTTACTATTCTGTTTCCATGCATTCATAGAGAAGGCAATGCAGGTATATTTAATTTGATGTTTGTTTTTTAAGCAAATGTGATAAATAAGACTGAAGAACTCCAGCAAATGAATTGAGATTACTTTTAGGACTTGTGTCTGGGTTTAGAAGAACCATAGTCTAGTGTATAAATGTCATCACAGAAAGAAGGAGAGGAATGTGTGTGTGTGTGGGAGAATATGGCAGATTGCTTAGAGGAAGGATACCAAGAAAAATACAAGTGGAGATGGGGAAGAGGCAAGAATAAAGGAAGGAGGGGAGAGATGGACTGGGGGAGGAATGGACCCTGATGAACGAAAGCCTGTCCCTTGTAGCAGCCTCTGTCATGCTCCCTCTTTCTGAATGCTTCCTTTTTTTTTTTTTTTTTTTCAGAAAATGGAGGTCTTGGAAAGAAGGGAGGTCTTTAGACTCCCCAGGGGGACCAGTTAGCAAGCTGTGTGCTCAGAAGATAAACCAGGCTGGCCTGATCAGAGACTGCACCATTTCTACCTTGACAAAATGTCATCTCAAATAGGACTGCCACAGTCTATGGGTTTTTTTCTTTTTTTAAAATTTATTTATTTATTTTCATACTTTATTTACATTTCAAATGTTTCCCCCTTTCTAGATCTCCCCTTTGGAACCTCCCCATTCCCTCCGCCCTCCCCCTAAAAAAAAAAAGAGGATATTCTCCAACCCACCTCCCCACCCCACCCCCCACCCACCATCATCTTCCCTCCTTGATATTCTCCTATACTGGGGGATATAACACCCTCAGGCCCAAGGGCCTCTCCTCCCCCTGACAGGTAACAAGACCCTCCTCTGCAGTCTTTGTGGCCAGCACTATGGGTCCCTCCATGTGTATTCTTTACTTGGTGGATCAGTCTCCAGAAGTATGGGGGGTCAGGCCAGTTGCCAGTGTTGCTACCTCCCTGGGGCTGCACACTCCCTCAGCTCCTTCAGTCCTTTCTCCAAGCCCTCCATCTGGGACCTCGTACTCAGTACTACTGTTCCTGCGAAGTGACTCTTGGGTATTTCAAACTTTTAGGCTAATAACCACTTAACAGTGAGTACATACCATGTTCATTCTTTTGTGACTGCATTACCTAGCTCAGAATGATGTTTTCAAGATCCATCCATTTGCCTTCGAATTTCATGAAGTCATTGTTTTTAATAGCGGAGTAGTATTCCATTGTGTAAATGTACCACATTTTCTGTATCCATTCCTCTGTGGAGGGACATCTGGGTTGTTTCCAGCTTCTGGCTATTATAAATATGGCTGCTATGAACATAGTGGAACGTGTTTTTATGACATGTTGGAGCATCTTCTGGGTATATACCCAGGAGTGGAATAGCTGGGTCCTCAGGTAGTATTATGCCCAATTTTATGAGGGTCAGCCAAACTGATTTCCAGAGAGGTTGTATCAACTTGCATTCCCACCAGCAATGGAGGAATGTTCCTCTTTCTCCACATCCTCGCCAGCATCTGCTGTCACCTGAGTTTTTTATCTTAGCCATTCTGACTGGTGTGAGGTGGAATCTCAGGGTTGTTTTGATTTGCATTTCCCTGATGAATAAGGATGTTGAACATTTCTTTAGGTGCTTCTCGGCCATTCGAGTTTCCTCAGTTGAGAATTCTCTGTTTAGCTTACTTCCCCATTTTTTGATAGGGTTATTTGTATCTCTGGAGTCTAGCTTCTTGAGTTCTTTGTATACCTTGAATATTAGCCCTCTATCAGATGTAGGATTGGTAAAGATCTTTTCCTAATCTGTAGGTTGCCGTTTTGCCCTAATTACAGTGTCCTTTGCCTTACAGAAGCTTTGTAATTTTATGAGGTCCCATCTGTCAATTCTTGACCATAGAGCATAAGCCATTGGTGTTCTGTTCAAGAACATTTCCCCTGTGCCCAAGTGTTCGAGACTCTTCCCTACTTTCTCTTCTATTAGATTCAGTGTATCTGGTTTTATGTGAAGGTCCATGATCCACTTGGACTTGAGCTTTGTGCAGGGAGATAGGAATGGATCAATTCGCAATCTTCTACATGTAGACCGCCAGTTGATCAGCACCATTTGTTGAAGATGCTGTCTTTTTTCCACTGTATGGTTTTAGCTCCTTTGTCGAAGATCAAGTGACCATATATCTGTGGATTCATTTCTGGGTCTTCGACTCTATTCCATTGATCAACCTGCCTGTCACTGTACCAATACCATGCAGCTTTTATCACTACTACTCTGTAGTACAGCTTGAGGTCAGGGAGGCTGATTTCCCCAGAAGACCTTTTATTGTTGAGGATAGTTTTTGCTATCCTGGGTTTTTTGTTATTCCATATGAATTTGAGAATTGCTCTTTCTAGGTCTACAAAGAATTGAGTTGGGATTTTGATGGGGATACCACTGAATCTGTATATTGCTTTCGGCAGGATGGCCATTTTAATTATGTTAATCCTGCCGATCCATGAGCATGGGAGATCTTTCCATCTTCTGAGGTCTTCTTTGATTTCTCTCTTCAGAGACTTGAAGTTCTTGTCATACAGATCTTTCACTTGTTTGGTTAGAGTCACACCAAGATATTTTATATTGTTTGTGACTATTGTGAAGGGTGTCATTTCCCTAATTTCTTTCTCAGCCTGTTTATCCTTCGAGTATAGGAAGGCTACTGATTTGCTTGAGTTAATTTTGTACCCAGTCACTTTGCTGAAGTTATCAGCTGTAACAGATAACTGGTGGAGTTTTTCAGGTCACTTAAGTATACCATCATATCATCTGCAAATAGTGATATTTTGATTTCTTCCTTTTCAATTTGTATCCCTTTGATTTCCTTTTGTTGCCTGATTGCTCTAGCTAGAACTTCAAGTACTATGTTGAATAGATAGGGAGAGAGAGGGCAGCCTTGTCTAGTCCCTGATTTTAGTGGGATTGCTTCAAGTTTCTCTCCATTTAGTTTGATGTTGGCCACTGGTTTGCTGTATATTGCTTTTACTAAGTTTAGGTATGCTCCTTGAATTCCTGATCTTTCCAAGACTTTTATCATGAAGGGATGTTGAATTTTGTCAAATGCTTTTTCAGCATCTAACGAGATGACCATGTGGTTTTTTTCTTTGAGTTTGTTGATGTAGTGGATTATATTAATGGATTTCTGGATATTGAACCATCCCTGCATCCCTGAGATGAAGCCTACTTGATCATGGTGAATGATTGTCTTGATGTATTCTTGGATTTGGTTTGCAAGAATTTTATTGAGTATTTTTACATCGATATTCATAAGGGAAATTGGTCTGAAGTTTTCTTTTATTGTTGGGTCTTTGTGGGGCTTTGGTATCAGTGTAATTGTGGCCTCATAGAATGAATTGGGTAGTGTTCCTTCTGTTTCTATTTTATGGAATAGCTTGAAAAGTATTGGTATTAGGTCTTCTTTGAAGGTCTGATAGAATTCTGCACTGAACCTATCTGGTCCTAGGCTTTTTTTGGTTGGGAGACTTTTAATGACTGCTTCTATTTCTTTAGGAGTTATGGGAATGTTTAGATCGTTTATCTGATCCTGATTTAACTTTGGTAATTGGTATCTGTCTAGAAACTTGTCCATTTCCTCCAGATTTTCCAATTTTGTTGCATATAGGCTTTTGTAGTAGGATCTGATGATTTTTTTAACTTCCTCAGAGTCTGTTATTATATCTCTGTTTTCATTTCTAATTTTGTTAATTTGGATACTGTCTCTGTGCCCTCTGGTTAATCTGGCTAAGGGTTTATCTATCTTGTTGATTTTTTCAAAGAACCAGCTCTTGGTTTTGTTGATTCTTTGTATAGTTCTTTTAGTTTCCACTTGGTTGATTTCAGCCCTTAATTTGATTATTTTCTGCCTTCTACTCCTCTTAGGTGTATTAGCTTCTTTTTGTTCCAGAACTTTCAGATGTGCTGTTAAGCTTTTATTGTATGCTCTCTCTAGTTTCTTTTTGGAGGCATTCAGAGCTATGAGTTTTCCTCTTAACACTGCTTTCATTGTGTCCCATAGGTTTGGGTAAGTTGTACTTTCATTTTCATTGAATTCTAGGAAGTCTTAATTTCCTTCTTTATTGCTTCCTTGACCTTATCATTAAGCAGTGCATTGTTCAACTTCCATGTGTATGTGGGCTTTCTGTTTTTGTTGTTGCCATTGAAGACCAACCTTAATCCATAGCGATCTGATAGGAGGCATCTCCTATCAGATCTCCTAACAGATCAGATATCTGTTAAACCCATTTGGTTCATAGTATCTGTTAGTTTCACTGTATCTCTGTTTAATTTATGTTTCCAAGATTTGTCCATTGTTGATAGTGGGGTGTTGAAGTCTCCCACTATTATTGTGTGAGGTCCAATGTGTGCTTCGATCTTTAGTAGAGGTTTTTTTTTTATGAAAGTGGGAGCTCTTGCATTCGGGGCATAGATGTTCAGAATTGAGAGTTCTTCTTGGTAGATTTTTCCTTTGATGAGTAAGAACTGTCCTTCCTCATTCTTTTTTGATGAATTTTGGTTTAAAGTCAATTTTATCCGATATTAGTATGGCTACTCCAGCCTGTTTCTTGGGGCCATTTGCTTGGAAAATTGTTTTCCAGCCCTTTCCTCTGAGGTAGTGTTTGTCTTTAACACGGAGGTGCGTTTCCTGGATGCAGCAAAATGCTGGGTCCTCTTTATGGATACAGTCTGTCAGTCTATGTCTTTTTATTTGGGGAGTTGAGACCATTGATGTTAAGGGATATTAAAGAATAGTGATTGTCATTTCCTGTTATTTTTGATGTTGTTTATATTGTTTGTGTGGCTATCTTCTTTTGAGTTTGTTGAAAGATTACTTTCTTTTTCTTGAGTGTAGTTTCCCTCTTTGTGTTGGCATTTCCCATGTATTATTCTTTGTAGGACTGGGTTTGTGGAAACATACTGTGCAAATTTGGATTTGTCGTAGAATATTTTGGTTTCACCCTCTATGGTTATTGAGAGTTTTGCTGGGTATAGCAGCCTGGGCTGGTATTTGTGTTCTTTTAGAGTCTGTATGAGCTCTGCCCAGGACCTTCTAGCTTTCATAGTCTCTGGTGAGAAGTCTGGTGTAATTCTGATAGGTCTGCCTTTATTTGTTACTTGACCCTTTTCCCTTACTGCTTTTAATATTCTTTCCTTGTTTTGTGTATTTGGTGTTTTGACTATAATGTGACGGGAGGAATTTCTTTTCTGGTCCAGTCTATTTGGCGTTCTGTAGGCTTCTTGTATATTTATGTTCATCTCTTTCTTTAGGTTAGGGAAGTTTTCTTCTATAATTTTGTTGAAGATATTTACTGGTCCTTTAAGTTGGGAGTCTTCACTCTCTTCTATGCCTATTATCCTCAGGTTCTGTCTTCTCATTGCATCCCGGATATCTTGGATGTTTTGGTTTAGGAGCTTTTTGCATTTTGTGTTTTCTTTGACTGTTGTGTCCATGTTTTCTATGGTATCTTCTGCACCTGAGATTCTCTCTTCCATCTCTTGTATTCTGTTGGTGATGCTTGCATCTATGACTCCTGATTTCTTTCCTGTGATCTCTAATTCCAGGGTTGTCTCCCTTTGTGATTTCTTTATTGTTTCTATTTCTTTTTTTAATTCCTGAATGGTTTTGTTCATCCGATTGATTGTGTTTTCCTGTATTTCTGCCCGTTTGATTGTGTTTTCCTGTAATTATTCAAGGGATTTTTCTGTGTCCTCTTTAAGGGCTTCCAGTTGTTTACCTGTGTTCTCTTGTATTTCTTTAAGGGAGTTATTTATTTCCTTCTTAAAATCTTCTATCATCCTCTTGATAAGTGATTTTAAGTCTGAGTCTTCCTTTTCTGGTGTGTTGGGGTATCCAGGGCTGGCTGTGGTGGGAGAGTTGGGTTCAGCTGAAGCCAAGTAGTCTTGGTTTCTGTTCCTTGTGTTCTTGCCCTTGCCTTTCACCATCTGGTTATCTCTGGAGTTAGCTGGTCTTTCTCTCTCTGACTGTGGCTTGTGTTTCCTTCAAGCTCTGATGTCAATATTCCTGGGAGACCAGTTCTCTTTTCCAGCTGTTCTTCAGACCCTGCGTCTGGAGTCCTCCTGTTGCTGGCTCCTCAGCACAAGTGGGCTGGTAGCTTTCTCCCTGAGCTACTTGTATATGGAGAGGCCTGTTGGCCCAGGCGGGGTTTCTGGCCACAGGTGGAACCAGGCAGGCTATTACCTCCCGGCTTTTCCTCAATCCCTGCCTTTTTTTTTTTGTTTGTTTGTTTTTGTTTTAATAGTTTTTTATTTTGATGTTATTTATTTAATGTATATGAATACACTGTTGCTGTCTTCAGACACACCAGAAGAGGGCATCAGATCCCATTACAGATGGTCTTGAGCTGCCATGTGGTTGCTGGGAATTGAACTCCTTACATCTGAAAGAGTAGTCAGTGCTCTTAACCATTGAGCCATCTCTCCAGCCCCCTTTTTAAAGATCATCTCATTAGATGCTGAGAAATCATTTGTCAAAATTTAACACCCCATCATGTTAAAAGTCTTGAAAAGATCAGGAATTCAAGGCCCATATCTAAATATAATAAAAGCAATATACAACAGAGCAGTAGCCAACATCAAACTAAATGGAGAGAAACTTGAAGCAATCCCACTAAAATCAGGGACTAGGCAAGGCTGCCCACTCTCTCCCAACCTACTCAATACAGTACTTGAAGTCCTAGCCAGAGCAATTTGACAACAAAAGGAGGTCAAAGGATACAAATTGGAAAGAAAGTAATCATAATATCACTATTTGTAGATGATATGATCGTATACATAAGTGACCCAAAAATTTTACCAGAGAACTCCTACAACTGATAAACAACTTCAGCAAAGTAGCTGGATATAAAATTAACTCAAACAAATCAGTAGCCTTCCTATACTTAAAGGATAAACAGGCTGATAAAGAAATTAGGAAAACAACACCCTTCAAAATAGTCACAAATAATATAAAATACTTTGGTGTGACTCTAACCAAGCAAGTGAAAGATCTGTATGACAAGAACTTCAAGTCTCTGAAGAAAGAAACTGAAGATCTCAGAAGATAGAAAGATCTCCCATGCTCATGGATTGGCAGGATTATTATAGTAAAAATGGCCATCTTGTGAATACAATCTACAGGTTCAATGCAATCCCCATCAAGATTCCAACTCAGTTCTTCACACAGTTAGAAAGAGCAATTTGCAAATTCATTTGGAATAACCAAAAACCCAGGATAGCAAAAACTATTCTCAACAATAAAAGGACTTCTGGGGGAATCAGCCTCCCTGACCTCAAGCTGTACTACAGAGCAGTAGTGATAAAAACTGCATGGTACTGGTACAGAGACAATGGAATAGAATTGAAGACCCAGAAATGAACCCATACACCCATGGTCACTTGATCTTTGACAAAGGAGCTAAAACCATCCAGTGGAAAAAAGACAGCATTTTAAATAAATGGCGCTGGTTCAACTGGCAGTCAGCATGTAGAAAAATGTGAATTGATCCACTCCTATCTCCCTGTACAAAGCTCAAGTCCAGGTGGATCAAGGACCCCCACATAAAACCAGATACACTGAAACTAATAGAAGAGAAAGTGGGGAAGAGTCTTGAACACATGGGCACAGGGGAAAGTTCCTGAACAGGAACACCAATTGCTTATGCACTAAGATCAAGAATTGACAAATGGGACCTCATGAAATTACAAAGCTTCTGTAAGGCAAAGGACACTGTAAATAGGACAAAACGGCAACCTACAGATTAGGAAAAGATCATTACCAATCCTATATCCGATAGAGGGCTAATATCCAATATATACAAAGAACTCAAGAAGTCAGACTCTAGAAAATCAAATAACACTATTAAAAATGGGGAACAGAGCTAAACAGAATTCTCAATTGAGGAAACTCAAATGGCTGAGAAGCACCTAAAGAAATGTTCAACATCCTTAGTCATCAGGGAAATGCAACTCAAAACAACCCTGAGATTCCACCTCACACCAGTCAGTATGACTAAGATCAAAAACTCAGGGGACAACAGATGCTGAAGAGGATGTGGAGAAAGAAGAACACTCCTCCATTGTTGGTGGGATTGCAAGCTGATGCAACCTCTCTGGAAATCAGTCTGAAGGTTCCTCAGAAAATGGGACATAATACTACCTGAGGACACAGCTATACCACTCCTGGGCATATACCCAGAAGATGCTCCAACATATAACAAGGACATGTGCTCCACTAGATTCATAACAGCCTTATTTATCAAAGCCAGAAGGTGGACACAACCCAGATGTCCCTCCACAGAGGAATGGATACAGAAAATGTGGTACATTTATACAATGGAATACTACTCAGCTATTAAAAACAATTGACTTCATGAAATTCTTAGGCAAATGGATGGACCTAGAAAGTTATCATTCTGAGTGAGGTAAGTCAGTCACAAAAGAACACCCATGGTATGCACTCGCTGAGAAGTGGATATTAGCTCAAAAGCTTATAATACGCAAGATACAATTCACAGACTACATGAAGGTCAAGAAGAAGGAAGACCAAAGTACGGATGTTTCAGTCTTTCTTAGGAGGAGCAACAAAATACTCACAGGAGGAAATACAGACACAAAATGTGGAGCAGAGACTGAAGGAAAGGCCATCCAGAGATTGCTCCACCTGGGGATACATCCCATATACAGACACCAGACCCAGACACTATTGTGGATGCCAAGAAGTGCTTGCTGACACAAGCCTGATATAGCTGTCTCCTAAGAGGCTCTGCCAGAGTCTGACAAATACAGAAGCAGATGCTCGCAGCCATCCATTGGACTGAGCATGGGGTCCCCAATGGAGGAGTTAGAGAAAGGACTGAAGGAGCTCAAGGGGTTTATAACCCCATAGGAAGAACAACAATATCTACCAACCAGAACCCCCAGAGCTCCCAGGGACTAAACCACCAACCAAAGAGTACACATGGAGGGACCCATGGCTCCAGCCGCATATGTAGCAGAGGACAGCCTTGAAGGGCATCAATGGGAGGAGAGGCCCTTGGTCCTGTGAAGGCTTGATGCCCCAGTGTAGGGGAATGCCAGGGCGGGGAGATGGGAGTGGGTGAGTGGGTGGATGAGCATCCTCATAGAAGCAGGGAGAGGAGGGCTGGGATAGGGGGTTCTGGAGGGGAAACTTGGAAAGGGATAACATTTGAAATGTAAATAAAACACCCAATATAAAAAAGAATGAAAGAATATAAAGAAGGAAGGAGGGGAGAAATGAATAAATGAATGAATGAAGGAATTAGGTGAGAGGGTTGTCACCATCAAGAAGAAGTGAGCTCACTGGAAGCACATATGGTAGAAAAGTACATGGTTCTGAAAGGCTAAAACGGGAAAGGTGTCAAAAAGAGTGGAAAAATCATAGCTTAAATAACAGAGACATAAAATCCATAATCTTGGCCAGGAAAGATCATACCCAATCAATCATGAAAATGGTTGAAGTAAAATCAATCACATTTCATTGATTAAAAAAAAAAAAAAACAACAGATTTTTGAATCACATAAAAGTCACATTTTATATTTGTCAAGAAAACTGAAGAAACTGAGTTAACTTGGCAGAAATAAGCTTTCCTTGAAATAAACAATCAGCCGCTACCATCTACACCAATGGAATACAATAACATAAATATCAAAAGAAAAGCAAGAACTTTCCTTGGTCAAACATGGTACTTAACATGTTTTATTTTTGCCTGTCATAATAAAATTTCTTAATAAAAATTTATATTTATTTCAAGACATTTATATTTGCATTTCCCCCAGAGAATATCAGTCTTGTTGATTTACTGTCTTCTTAAATAATATGTAAGTTAGGAGGCACTATGCATCTGTCTGGGTTAGCAGTATTTTAGTGTTTTACACTATTTAGGCTTATATCTCTTTCTAGAAAGGACATAAAAGTACCCTCCCCACTACTGAAGCTACAGCAATCCACGTGTCATCTTCAATGTTGAATATGAGGGCCTCTTTCTCTAAGAAAGTCCCACTGGGGGCATCGTTCCTCTTCTGGGTCCCACTCTATTACATTTAAGGATTTCTGTTTAAGGTTTAAGACTTTTGTATGATGTGTCTCTAAACCACTACTCAACTATTAATGACCCGAGAGAAATGCAACTTTAAGAAATTCCATTTAAATAATTACTGCTAACTATTTGTGTGAGTACAGCTTGCTAACTGATTGAGTCACTGAGGAGTATAAAATATTTGTTAAAACAGGAAAAATAAACACATGGCAGAGTGCTCTTATATACTGACATTCAAGGTAACTTGTCATTCACTTTCCAACCATGAGTATTACTTGGGTTTTCATTTCAGGTTCAAAGTTTAGCATTGTTTAAAAACTCTTATTTATCTACATAATCACATGCTGCGTTAAATAAAGCCCAAAATTCACACACTCCTCCAAATAACTGTGGACTGATGGACCTATACTAAAGTCAGCAAAAATGTAACACACTGCCAACAAATTTACATATCAAACTATATACAAAAGTTTCTAACTTGACTTTATTTCTTTGTCTTCAAAATCCCATGGAATTTATACTTAAAAGCCTTCTAAAGAAAGTCTGGAGTGTAAATATATAAGGTCTAGGTAATAGGAGAATTTTTTTTAAGTTACAATGAAGCCATATGTCACTTTGCTTCCCTTTCTCACTCACCACTAACTATTAGATCCATTGTAGCATGGTGATTTTGGATCTGTGATGGCTAATCTTGTCAGCTTGACAAGATGGAAAGAGAGAATCTTAGCTGAAGAACTGACTCTATTAGATTGACCTTCGGGGTAATTCTGATTACTAATTGATGTACAGAGCCCAGCCCACTGTTGTCAGTAGGATCCCTAAGCAGCCCACTGTTGTCAGTAGCATCCCTAGGCAGCCCACTGATGGCAGTATCATCCCTAGGCAGCCCACTGATGGCAGCAGCATCTCTAGGCAGCCCACTGTTGTCAGTATCATCCCTAGGCAGCCCACTGTTGTCAGTATCATCCCTAGGCAGCCCACTGTTGTCAGTATCATCCCTAGGCAGCCCACTGTTGTCAGTATCATCCCTAGGCAGCCCACTGATGGCAATACCATCCCTAGGCAGGTGGCCTCGCTATAAATGGCAGCTGAACATGACCCTGAAGCAAGCCTGGAGGCAGTGTTCTATCATGGTCTCTGCTTCAGGTCTCACCTCCAGATCCCTGCCCTGAGTTCCCTCTGTGATGAACCTGGAAATGTAAGCTTAAATAAACCCTTTCTTCCTTCAGCTGCAACAACAGCAAAGTAAACTAGAATAACATATGGAAATCTTATACAACTGAAATAGTCCAAACACATTCAAGAATTTGAAGAATACCTACATTTGATTTTAGGGAAGAAACAAAACAGGCAGTGTTTCTGATATACAAGTGTCATCCACAGTTAACCATTCCCACCAATATATTAGCACTTAAGAGCCGCTGAATATTCAGGAATTGATCCTTCAGGGAGAAACTTTTCATTAAACCAAGTCAGCATCATTTCACAACTCAAAATTCAACACGTTCTTGTAACTTACCATATATTGGGGTTCAAGTCCAGTTGGTGGTAGGAGTCAAAGTCATCTCGGAGAATCACACTGTCACTGTGTATTTCAGCTAAGAGAGAAAGGGAGGAGAGAAGAATTAGACTACAGAGAGGGATTGAGCGGTGAGTGTCAACATGCTGCATCGATGAAGAATACCCGTATTTTAAATGGGAACTGACTTTTAAATAAGTAATTGATTGTAATTGCTCTGTTAATGCTGATGGCAAAGGCTTTGCACTTTAGACTTCTTAAGTCTGAAACCCAGAGCCCCCAAAAGAAAAACCGATGGTCACAAGCAGGAAGGACAAAAAAGAGAAGTCACGCAGAGCTTGTTACTCACCCCTAACCCATATTCACCCACGTCTATGGACACACAGCCCAGACAAACCTGCCTCTGCTGACTAAGGCATGGAATAATGGAGTATTCTGGCTCTTACTGCAGCCAAAAGAGCGACCATGTACTCTTCTGACCCATTTTCTCTTGTCCTTCCTGTCGACCCTGTTTCCCTGGCTTGATTTTTAGAACTCCCTACATTCGCTCACTATTCATCTGGTGTGCCCTAGTTGCTAACTTTATTTCCCACCAGAATTGCATGGAAAAACGTTCTCTATATGTATAACTATAGAGTCAATTTAAAGTTTACTATATCAGGAAATTGCTGGGGTGGCGACCATGGTGGTAAACACAGAACCACTACCTTGCAGCTGTATTCGGCACCTGTACCTGTTTTTAAGCATTAGTTGTTTGGGCATGCCAAAGAACACCTTCATATGCTGTTGAGTGCCTACTTACCCTGACAAGAGGGCTGGCAGAAAGAGACAAAAATGATTTCAATGTAAGTGTGCTTGATTTGTGAAAGGAAAAATTAATCACTATTTTAACCATTCTCATTGGATTTTTTTGATGCTTGCTCAGGATGTTTTGGATAACATGAATCCTCTGGCTCTTTTCCTCACAATTTTGTTTGATCTAGTCCATTTTCAGAAAAATTAAAATCATGCCACCTGACTAGCAGAGACCTGTAACAATTTTTGTAGTTTTCAAAGTTGATATTTTCTGCTTGTAGGGGCTCAGTCTCACAACTCTCTGAACTCGCTGGGTAATTAAAATCTCTTCTAAATATCAGGGAAGATGATTTCAAATTCTCTTTGGTGACATCCCACCTATGGCAGTCTGTAACCCCTGAATACCAGGTATGCCAGCAGGCAAGCATATAATGAACCATGGAAACCAGAGAATCGGCATGCACTTAGGAGTCCTGGCTGTTCCTTCCCAAAGCCTGAGGCGTGAGAGAGTGGCTATACACTGGAGAGAACCCAGTGATAGACTCCAAGCATGGGTGTGATTTAATGATTCCTCCAAGCACTTGGATGCAGTGTCTGACGAGCCTACAGGGTACAGCTCTCTCAGGTCGCAGCTTGGCCAAGACACTGCTGCACCACTGCGGGTCACCAGCCTGTCGTGGCTGCCAGAAGGCATGCTTCTAAGCAGTTATGTTCATCTGCCAAGAGGAGCCCCGAGCTGTAGCATTACATAAAAGCAAAGCTTCTCAAGGCAGATTTTTCCAAAGAGAAAAATAAATTAATTGGGTTTGTAGGTTGAAAGGAAAAGCCCAAGAGACAAATAATGGACCTATCTGAGGCCCCACGGTAAGAGACGCCGGTAAGGACTGGGGCAGGCAAAGACGATTCCCTTCACTTTTATTAAATTGCAGAAGGTAGGAGATTGGTTTTTAAAATAAGTCTTTGCTGACACAACGTGGTAAATTTAACTCTTAATGGTTCCTTGTCCTGTGGAGACAACCCCCTTCAGTGGATAAGCACCTTTTGTATTTATCATCAGACAATACCATGCCTTTTACTCTATAGTTTGAAATTTCACTTAATCTGCATGACAACCCATGGAGGTTGGTACTGTTATTGATTCTATTTTACATGTGGGCACAGACAGGTTACTCTATCAATGTCATAAATTACAGCAAGTGGTGAAGATGAGATAAACGGAGGCAGCTCCGTTCCAGAATCTGTGCTTTAAACCATCCCACAATCACGCCTTAAATAGGTGGGGCCACAGGGCACACAGTACTGTTAGCAAATCGTGCATTTTCTTTTTTTTTAAGGTAAGAAATTACTTAACAGCTTCCCTTTAATTTTAGAAGAAATAATTAAATGGTTTATCTTTTTTCAACCTAAGGATGTGAGCAGAAATCTTAAATTTAAAATGACACAAATCTATCCACACCCATGGCTTCTGCCTCAGCGCTCTGATTGGATGGGCAGGGGAAACTCCGCCTTTGGATGCTCACCCATGAGGTGACACTGAACAGGCTTCTAAGGGTAAGGGCGATGCTGACAGATGGAACTCCTGAGGGGCGGTGCAGGAGCTTCCCCTGGGGCTCTCTGCTCCAGCACAGTCTGAACCTGAGTTCAGTAACGGTCAGAGACCCAGACCACTGAGACTTTCTCCTCCATAGAATGGCCAGAGAAGGGGTGGGCTGGGCTGGGCAGGACCAAGTAGAAAGCTAATGGCATCAGAGTCTTACACACTTACCGAGGTGTGAGTAGGCAGTGGCCTCTGTGGGAGCTGGAACAAAAGAAGAATAGAGAAGAATAATGACTAATTGGTGGCAAAGCAAGATCCAGTGACCAGTAATCCCAAATAAAGCCACAGAACTTAAGTTCATAGGAGATAAATCACACACCCAGGGGCTTTTCATTAGGGAGGAAATGCTAACAAACATCCTAAAATAACATGGCCAACTCACTGTTCATTATATTTAGAAGTTATGGTTCCTCCTACAATGAATAAAGCCCCTCATTTTACAGGCATAGTATCTCGTAAGCTCGTGAACGTGACAGTTAATGCTGAGCTCTTTCTCAGCACCCATCTGGTGGAATGAGCTGTCTGGGCCATTCAGATAACGGAAACAAAAGTCTACCCCATGCTCCACCCCCTAAAACAGGTCACTGTCAGGGGCCATGACTGATGGAGTGCACTGTGTTCAGAGGGTGCTAGGGTGGGGCTGGGGGAGAAGAGAGGGATTCTAAGACTAGGCTGACAGGAAATGAGGAATATCTGGGGAGGCTTACTGAGAAGACACTTGCCCTGCTGAGCTTTTAAATACTAGCAGAGGAAGACAGAGAGAGATAAAGGAGGGAAGAAGACGGCCCGTGGAAGACCCCAGGTGCAGCATGATGATGAAAATGTCAGAGGAAGGGTCGGAGGATGAAACACTGGGCGCACAAGATTATGGGATTGGAAGCTAAGGCCATACGTGGGATTAATGCGAAGTATACGATGATCTTCTGAACCTATATGAGAGATGGGTATGTTCAGATGTGCATGCAAAGGAAGGCCAAGTCACAAGTACGAACAGACAGGACCCTGCCCAGTTCACACTGCTGACAGTTCCTTCTTCTCTGCCCCACCATGATTTCCAAGTTTGAGGGAATGTCAGTTCACTACCTAAATGTAAGACTTCATGACACATACTTAAAAGTCTTTTTTGACTTTCGAAGAAGACTTTCAACTAGATATAAAAATCAATTTCTCCCACAACGGGCAGTAGGGCAGTTATGCCAGATTAAGAATCCAGAATTAACAGCATTTTAAAATCAGACCAGTGTGTATCATATTGCTCCAGATTAACATATGATGCATACTGAAGATATCTCTGTGGGTTTTTAAAGGCAGATTCTATGATGATGCCATGATTAAATGTATTAAAGTCATTTGTGGATCTCTTACAAAATGGAAGATAACGTATTTCA
The DNA here is from genome assembly GCA_019843965.1 of Rhynchomys soricoides. Lineage (NCBI taxonomy): Eukaryota > Metazoa > Chordata > Mammalia > Rodentia > Muridae > Rhynchomys > Rhynchomys soricoides. The sequence continues at coordinate 617,910 of JADRCH010000317.1, read as the reverse complement.
AGGTTTTGTGTTTTGAACTGATACTCATCGGTTAACTTGCAAAGGTTCTAGAGTGGCTCACTGAATTCTTAACTCTGAATGAAGGTTTTCTTCAAACCAAAGGAATATTTGCCATATATCCAAGAATCAAAGATGGAGTGTAGCACACTGATGTCTGTTCGCCCGTGTAACACTGTGTCTGAACAGGAAGTCTCCAGGTAGCAGGAATACTAAAAAAATCGGGGTTGAAACTGAATTTGTTTCTGGTGTTCTGGAGACAGTGTCTCAGTTTATAGTCCAAAGTACCTGGAGTTCACCATGTAGCCCACTCTGACCTCAAACTTATAGCGATCTTCCCGTCTCAAGTTACAAATGTTGGGATTACAGTTATCTGCTATGATAGCAGGTTTGACTTGGAAACTTCAAATCCAGAAATATATAGGGCTAGGAAGATAGCTCAGTGGATAAGGTGCTTGCTGACCAAGCGTAAGGATCTGAGTTAGGCTCCCCAGAAGCCATATAAAAAGCCCATTGTGGTGGTACACATCTGAAACCCCAGCAATGGAGGAGGGAGAGAGGCAGGTCCCGGGCACTGCACAGCCAGTGCAGCTGAACAGTGAGTTCCAGCTTCAGTGAGTGACCGTATCTTAAAAGTAAGGAGACAAGTAATGAAGCCAGACAGCTACTGCTGGCCTCTGGCTTCCACATACATGCGTATACCACACACACACACACACACACACACACACACACACACACACATACACACACACAGAGAGAGAGAGAGAAAGAGAGAGAGAGAGAGAGAAAATGAACTAGAAATATACAATGACTGCATACATTTCCTTACCTGAATCAATGTTAGCTTTTAATTTGTACATTCTAGTGTTAGCTAAACTGTCACAAAACCTCAGAAAATAATCCTGGCTTCTTCCTGTTATATTGTTTTCAACTCATGTCTTATCCCTATAAGTTACATATTAACAATACTAGGTTGGTAAAATAAAAAAATCATTTGTACATAGTTTTGAAATACACACATGCTCTGCTTCAACGTGAAATAAACTTTCTTAAAAAAGCAAACGTGAACAAATCTTATCACTATGTGAACATAAAGGAAAACGAGATTTCTCAACATTCAATCCAATTTTCTAAGAGGTTAAGGGCAGAAGGCCTGTAATGCGTTCTACTGTTATACTGAAATGTTTATTATTTTATATAATCTGTGTTAAGTAGACATATTAACTATCTTACTTTTGTTTCTTACATGTGGGCATTATAGGATTTAAAATTACATAAGGCTCACATTATATTCTACTAGACAAGGCTGCATTAGCAGGGAGCTCTCTACTGGGTGTCTATTAGGGAATCACTGCTACTCAAAAACTGGGAACAGAAACTAAGCCACTCAATGTAGCAAAAATCAAAGCTTGAAATCTGTTCATACTCTTAAAGCTTGGGCCTACCAGGAGCCTAGGCACGCTAGGAAAACAAGGTTGTACTTAATTCCCTTTTGAGGACTGTGTTACTCTTTCAGAGGTTTATTTTAAAATAAAGCTTTTATGTCAGCATGTGTCTCCAAAGCACTAATAAATTCCAGCCCATTTATTGAGTGGAGTTTTCAGTACAATGAAGACTTCAATACATTGAGAAGAAAAAAGAGATGTCTGAATTTGAGCTGACTGTTGAAATCACAGGGTGCTTAAGACCATTTTTAAATCAGGTAAGCAATCACAGGCACACATGCATGAGCAAGTGTGGAGCACACACACGCACGCACACCCATGCACACACACACACACACATATACACACACACACAACAGGCAATTCACACACATACAGGCAATAGGCTATCAGAACTTTACCTCCTAAATCATTTTGGAATTCAAAGGCCCTAGGTAGTTTTGTCTCATGTATCTTTTCACCTAATTTGAAATTCTAATGTATTAAATTTCTAAAGCTAAATATGACAAATTAGCCATGGTCTGTGAAGTCGGTATTTAATGAGCTATGAACCGAGACTTTCATCTCCCCAGGAATAATTTCTTTATTACTTTTTGTATTTTACTGCAATAAAGCACCATTTGACCTTCAAGTATGATAATTAAACTTCCAAAAATGTTATAAATTTGGAATGAAAATACTTCTCCCTATATTCAGGAAATAGTTATGATCAATATAAAAGATTACTTAATATCTAAAGCAGCTAAATTATCCACAGAAGCCAGCCATCTCTTCCCTCCTTCTCATTCCCCACTTCAATGTGATTTGTGTTTTGCAGCAGCTTATTCCTATTCTAAAATAAACTGAATAGGATCAGAACAAAACTATATCTTTATGACTTAGAGAACTCTTTCAGGTAAGACTGAGTCTTTCATGAGCTCTCAATAACAGGATCTTAGTGACTAAACCTCGTGACTCACTGTCCTACCGTGTTCATGCACACATATTTTTGGAGAAAGTCATGTACTTTTCAAAAAAAATCAGCCATGCTATGATTAACAATCTTGAGTGAAAAAGAATGTAAAATAATATACAGTTGTTGGTAGATTATCTTAAAATGTTGTTTTGTAATTTAAAAACATTCTAGACCTCTGTGAACTCAAAAAATTATTAAGTTAACCAGAAGTCCAGAGATAACGATTTAAATAAGGTTTTGAGATTGAGCAACCAGGAGGAAGACAAGAATGAGAGGAAGTGGAAGAGGAAGGGGCAGGCA
>JADRCH010000317.1:600189-615200 GCA_019843965.1 Rhynchomys soricoides | reverse complement strand
AGGAGGAAGACAAGAATGAGAGGAAGTGGAAGAGGAAGGGGGCAGGCCGGAAGAGAGGTGAAGGGGAGCAGAGGGAGGGGGGAGCAGGGGCAGTCTGCAGAGGGCCTTGAAAGCCACACTACAATGGGAGCGGGGGTCACATGATTTCAAATGCAGTTTGTGTCAAGGAATAAATGAATGGATGAAATGATTGTGCCAAAAAGTGGCAGTGGTTATAAAAAGCGACAGGCTGCTTTAAGTAATACTAAGAAGATTAAACAAGTTGCTCTTCAGCACACTGGTGTGAGCATGGAAGACTGGCAGAAATGAGCAAAGCATGGTCCCTGAGCATCTGCTTAGTGTCTGAGTGTCTGGGTTGATTACTAAAGCACAGAACTGTACTAAAAAGAGGCAGAGCCAAGGAAAGAAAAAGCCCAGCTTAGAACTGAGTTGAAGGTACTAAAATGGCTCCTCAATGAAAGTCCTCCATGACAGTTAATCATGACTATCAACTTGATGAGATTTAGGATACAAGGAGTCTTACTTCTGGGTGTTTCTGTGAGGAAGCCTGTAAATTGGGTTAATTTAAATGGGAAGACCTAACCTTAGTGTAGGTGGCACCATGCTTTGGGCTGGGGTCCCTAGACAATATAAAAATGAAAAAGTGAGCTGGACACTGGGTATTCATCTCTCTGTGCTTCGTGACTGTGAATGCAGCATGAGCATCTGTCTCATGTCCCTGTTACTGTCCTTTCCCCACCATGATGGCCTGCAACCTCAAACTGTGACCAAAGTAAGCACATCCTTCCTTAGGCTTGTTCTAACAGTTAATATGTCGTGGTGACTAGAAAAGTGACTAAAACATGCTGATAACTAAGGATGATAACTAACACTCGCTAAGGTGCCAGCCATTATACCATGCAGGCCTCCGTGGTATTTAATCCCTTCACTGTATTCCTTTGGGATAAGGATTAGAAGACCAGGCTCTTCAGGAGGAGATGGGATGACTGGAAAGGCGAGTACTGTAATTCTTCCCATTCAACTGACAAGGGCATCAAGATTCAGAAAAGCCACACAGTTCCAGAACAGAAATTCACATGCAGAGTGAGATCCACATTCATGTTCTCAGTACAGAGATTTCAAGTACATTGTAGTCCTGCCTCTGAGTCCACATTGAACAAACAGAGTTCCAGAGATGAAAACCATAGGTGTGACGTCATACCTGGTGTGGATACAGAAGTATGAGGTCACATGAGTGTGATAAGCAGCTGAGGAATGGAATCCCCTGCAGCCCCAGCATGAACACTATGAGGCAGAGGAATCATAAAGAAACCAAGAAAGGAGGAAGTCTAGCAGGGCCCTGGACTGGCTGGGTTCCTAGTAGACTACTGGTGCCCCGGCAGATGTCAGTTCCTGTGGCACTGGCTGGGAAGCCAGGCAGCAGGGTTGGGTGTGTACCCTGAGGACACATGCTGCTCTTTCAAGAAGCTGAAATGTGAGGGAAAAACAGAGGGACGCATGCAAAGTTGAAATTCCTGCCCCCAAGGAGTGATGGCCTCAGCAATGTGTGAGACAGAGAAGAAAATGGCTGAGCAAGGGCCTCAGAGGACATGGCATGATACCTCTCCATTGACTCTGCGTGTGTGTGTATGCTTTTTAGTTACGGGTTTGGACTGGCATCTATATACTACAAACTGAGAACAGGGAATCAGCCTCCTACTGCCACACAACTCCCACGGGTCTGGTACAGTACCACATATGCCTACTGATAACAGAGCACAATAAATGCTAATTAATATGAATACATTCCAATGCCTAAAAACTTATAAAAACCTATATTAATTTATAACATGACACAAGTGTATTTTCATACATATATCAAAATAAGAATGAATTAACTAGCTGCATGAAATAATATTTCACAAGGAAAAATGAAAATATGATTGATGTATGCTGACAGCAATTTCACTCCCAAGTAATTACATACACTCAAAACTAGGTTATGTCCTTTAAAATATGAGGGAATCCAGCAGATTATATAGCAGTTTTAGTAGAAAGCAGGTTCTACGGGCATTCAGAGGCAGCTAGTGTCAAGTTCATTTCAAGCATAAATCTTGGTGTTTTGACTTTAGACCAGATAAAGCTGTCAAATGGGAATGTATACAGCCTCCAGAACTAAAAAGAAGGCTGTTTACACCCTTGTTCAATCACCTTGGAAATAAACAGCATCAGTCTAAAACACCCTTTTTTGGGAGTCTTAAAAAGCAGCCCAACACACCCAGGGGCACTCACAGGAAGTTTTACTGTGGCCATATGAGGCGGCTCTGTCATTCCCCTTATTCTTGCCAGTCTTGGATCACTCAGAGACACTGTGACTGTCAGAGCCAGAACGGCTTCAGTTCTCTCCTCTATGGGGTACTTTTTCAGACCTTGAAGGAGGACTGGGCCCCTGGATAGCTTCCCCAACCTCTTATCCAGCTCTTTGTTGTAAATCTCAAGCCTGGGGATGCCAGGAACACGAGTTGTAGCTGCTAAAGTGAAATTCAAGCCACAGAACAGCTGTCAGAAAACAGATGCCTTTGACAAGCAGATCTTTAACACTGGGAACATTCAAGTGAATCAGTCCTCCTTCCAACAGCGAAGTCAGTAAGGTAAAACATAACTCTGACTAACACTGTGAAAGGAGACTGGTTTAATAAAGATTTTACCTTGTAGGTTATTTTAAAAATATTTATTAATTTAAGCTATTGACTAACAAGGGAACCGCTGAGAGAAGAATCTGGTAGATATGACCTATAATGATATTTAAAATATTACTGACTGACTGACTGCACTACCCTACACTGCAGGAACTGACCTAGGGCCTCATGCAGTATTAATACCATTATTATTAGCTCTACCATTGAGATGTACCCCACCCTGACAGGCACATTGAAAGTTTTGGAGAAACATCTAATTTAAATACCTGGTTTACTTTGTGGGTTTGATTATTCACCTTTGACCTCCCTTCTACCTTGCAGTTTACATTTCCATGATCCTTCAGACAAATGATTCAAAAATTAAAGAATAAATTAAGAATTTGGGGTCTGGGCTGATGAAATAATAGAGCCCATGACTATAACCCAGTGCGCATAGAGAGCACTCAGTCAGGAGGGTCTTGGTGCGCGTAGGGAGCATTCAGGCAGGAGGGTCCTGGAAAACAAATCTGCTGGAGTTTCTCTGCATCAGCTGTAAGCCTGAGCCAGTCCACCATCTACACAGCAGCAGAGGATTCCAGCATGGTTTGTAAATGCTGTGCGTCTTTGGGGGCAGTACAGGGCATGGCTGGGTCAGGCCACTAAGCTTGCCATTTGTCCTTGCCAAATAGCCAATGTGTGTTTTGAAGAGGGCATGCTCAGAAGCTCAGAGCCAGGGAACACACATGTACACTTATTCTGCCCAGTCCACCCTTGGCCATGCCTTGTGAGCACCACTAACCCAGTGTCAGCCCTACTCACATGGACACTTGGATACGCCTCTAAAGAGTAAGAATTTTTCCCTAAGTTTTCGGTGAAGGTCGGCAATGGTGATTTTTTTTTTTTGAAGTGTATGTAATTCACGTGAATTTTCAAAGTTTAATTTTCTTTTTTTTAAATCAAAAACATTCGTGGAGCTAGATGTGGAGACATAAGACTGTAATCACAACACTTGTGCAGTGGATGCAGGAGGATCAGGCAAATTTGAGGACAGCCTGGGCTATGTAGCTAGCACTAACTTTATGTGATTCAGAATATATTTTGATTCTGTCTCTCTTTAGATAGTCTAATAGTAATTCTTGTAGAGGACTAGTCTCTTCTACTTCCTTCCAAGTTTTTGACCAATTCTGAATTTGCTTATTTACTTTGATGACCGTAAGCAGTGCGTCATATCACCATTTCTGTCTTTAAATTCTTAGTGACATTTTGGGCGGTCACTTGGAAAGTCACATGCTAATTCCGTTGCTCTTCCTTGGTGTTTTGCTCCAGTATAACCCCCTCGGTGAGACCTACCTGACCTGGGCCATGCCTTGCAGAGCTGTAGACTCCCTTTCCCCTGCCTCCCACCCAGCTGAGCTCTGCCTACTGACCTATGCTAGCATAGAAGCTGGCACCCACAGTGAGCGAGCATTCAGTAGTCCCTGGGGAGGACTGTTAGATGAGTTCTGTTTTATTTTTTATTGCTAATGAATGAACATAAGCATCTTCCACTATAAAACAATTGTGAGTATATAGCCCCCATTCCCCATCCCTACCCCTGTCCCAAACAGCAGTAGCTCCAGCATGGTGAAGAGGATATTCTTGCCCCGTTTGCACTGTGACCGTCAGAAGGACCATCTGTGGACTGTTTACTGCTACTTCTAGAACCTTAGAAGTTAAGAGGATTTAAAAATACCAATGTGTGACCTAAAGCTATTCACTAATCAAAATGAAAATCTGTGAATGATTTTCAGAATTTCAGTTTTATTTATTTACATACACATTTATCTGTGTATATGGTGAACATGTGTGTGTGTGTGTGTACATGTGAGCATGTGTGTGTACATGCACATGTGTATACATGGGTATATTGGCTAGAAGCCAATGGCAGCTGTCTTTGAGATAGGATCTCTCTGAACTTGAAGCTTAGTGATTCAGCTAGGCTGGCAGTCCAGTTAACTCTCGAGATTTCCTGTCTCTGTCCTCTGCCACCCTAGCACTGGAGATGAAAACACATACCATGCCTGGTCTGCTTTGTGAGTGCTGGAGATCTGAACTTAGGTCCGCATGCTTGCATGGCAGGCACAGTTCTGACTAAGCCATCCCCCCAGTCCTAACTTACAGAGCCACATTTTACAACCCACATCAGTTTAAGGTCCACTGTTTTGTGTCAGCCAGGTTGCCCACTGTGCTCCATGTTCAAAGGGAAAAGGTTCTCGGGAAAGGCAGTGAGTTTTCAACAGTAAATACTTGAAGTTGATTCTTCATCATTTATCACCTGCATGCTTTAAGTCAAGCTTATTATGTGTTAAAGAAAAACAAATTAAGGCATGATTCCTCGCTCCAAAAGCTCCCAGGTGGGGGAAATGAACATTCGGCAGATAATGAGGATCAGAAGGAGAGAGACCACATTAAGAGTCCAGAGAGTCCTCTTAAGGGAGAGACTAGGGCGCTCTGCATTTGTCTTCAATTCTTGAGAAATAGTTCAGTTCACCTGCTCCGCAGAAGCCCCTCCCTCTTCACAAAGAGAAGCGCATACCTCTAACTTGGGGACAGGGAGAAGTTGTGTTATTTCCTTATAAAATCAAATAACGCATTTCATCGTAAAATTTAAAAAAATCAGTCAGGCTTAAGAAGAAAAGAATTATTCACAACCCCCTCACGGTGAACAGCTTGGGCACACTGTCTCACGTCGGCTGAACTTGCTTGTTGGAGTCTTCCCTCTCTGATTGCTGAGCATGGCCTCTGCCAGCATCTCTAAAGGGGAAGGGCACAGTTCCAACCACAACTTCCTGATTGCAAAGGACTTGTAAAGCCTGAAACCTAAAAGTGAATGACTGCTCCCTAGCTTTCTCTCCTCAGCTTCAGGAGAGGGAGGGAGGGAGGGAGGGGAGGGGAGGAGAGAGGGAGGGAGAGAGAGAGACAGAGAGACAGAGAGAGACAGAGAGAGAGAGAAACAGAGACAGAGAGAGAGAGCCAGAGCCAGAGAGAGAGCCAGAGAGACACAGAGAGAGACAGACAGACAGAGACAGACAGACAGAGACAGAGAGACACACAGAGAGAAACAGAGAGAGATACACACACACAGAGAGAGAGAGAGACAGAGAGAGACAGAGAGAAAGAGACAGAGAGAGAGAAACAGAGACAGAGAGACAGATAGAGACAGGGACAGCCCCTGACATCCAGCAGCTGTTCTAACCCCGCAGCTGGGCCTTGGGTTCTATTGTGGAATATAAATAATCAGCTTCAGACAAGGTCACTCTGTGCAGACAATGGATGGGGACAGATACAGGGCAACTTTATTACCGCCTTTTCTTACACGTGAATTGAAAAGCCTGAGTCAGCCAGAACAAGAGACATCAAAGGTTCATCTGAGTAGGGAAAAGTGATATTTTGGGTGCAAGTAGCACAGGGCTTATGGGAGGAGGCACACTCAGGGGTTTTAGGGTGTGACTGACAGGAGGATGAGTGAGGTGAGGACACAGAGTGAATGGCTGTGAGCCCAGGCAGAAGCCTGGAAGCTGCTGGGACTGATTTGAAGAACAGTCTTCTGAGAAAGGGGTCCACTGACAGCATCGCTTATGTATTCTGACACTTCTTTTCCAATATGTTTAGCCCACAATACAATCTTAAAATGATCCTGTTCCCAAGCTCCACGAAACAAAATTTGCTTTGCTTAATTGCCTAATTTAATTAAGTCCAACACACTAAAATGCATGATAAATAAAAGTCCCTATGCTGTGATATACAGGGAAGGCTATTTTTTTCTTTTATAAATACATTAGGTATTCTTCACATAAAACACAGAAAATCACTAAAAGAAAAATTATGTTATTTTATTTGAGAAAATAATGTTTTAACTAAAAGTAGAAAGACTCAAAATAAATACATGGTTTAGAGCACTAGTTATTTTCCTGACAGCAGGAAGCTGACATTCTCCTTGGGCTCCCTGCTTGATCTTGTTTGCACCAATGTGACTTCTGTGGCTCATGTGCCAATGAAAACCTGGTTCTTCTCATCCTGGGCTATGTTTTCAACAATGTGGTACCTACCAAATGTAAATTGTGTGCATGTGATCCCCTTACCACCAGATCTACCTGGGGCACTGCCAGTAGAGGTGAGCTACAAGCCTCAACAGATACAAGAAAATTGTATCTTAGCAGACCACCATGGATGAAAGCTGAACTTCAACAACAACAGAAAGTCTACACACCAATAGAAACTGAACAACTCTCAAGTCAATGGCCACTGGGTCAGGGAAGAAATAAAGAAACTAAAGACTTTCTAGAATTCATTGAAAATGAAGGCACAAAATGCCCAATGTCTGGGACACAATGAAAGCAGTGCTAAGAGGAAAGTCCATGGCACTAAGTGCCTCCATAAAGAAATTGGAGAGTTCTTATACTAGCAATTTAAAAGTATACCTGAAAGCTCTAGAACAAAAAGAAGCAAACACATACAAGAGTAGAGGACAGAAAATAATCAAACTCAAAGCTGAAATCAATCAATTAGAAACAAGGAGAACAAATATAAAGAACCAAGAGCTCATTCTTTGAGAAAATCAACAAGATGCACAAACCCTTAGGCAAACTAACTAAAAAGCAGAGAGACCGTATCCACATTAACAAAATCAGAAATGAAAGAGGGGCATAAAAGAGACACTAAGGAAATCCAAAAAATTACTGGGTTTTACTTCAAAAGTCTTTATACCATAAAATTGGATAATCTAAACAAAAGGGATGATTTTCTTGATAAATTCCATTTACCAAATTTAAATAAAGATCAGGTTAACTATTTAAATAGTCCTATAACCCCTAAGGAAATAGAAGTAGTCATTTAAAGTCTCCCAACCAAAAAAAGAAAAAAAATAAAAGCCCATGGCCAGATGGTTTTAGCACTTAACTCTACCTTACCTTCAAAGAAGAGCTAATACCAACATTCCTCAAACTATTCCACAAAATAGAAACAGAAGGAACATTGCCAAACTCATTCCATAAGGCCACAGTCACCCTGACTCTCATATCTATTATGAGTCATACCTAAACAACATAAAGACTCAAAAAAATAAAAAGAACTTCAGACCGTTTTCTCCTATGAACATTGGGACAAAAATACTCAATAAAATACTCGTAAACCTAATTTAGGAACACATCAAAAGCATCATCCACCTTGATCAAGTAGGGTTCAATATATGAAAATCCATCAATGTAATCCACATAAAAACAAATTGAGAGAGAGAGAGAAAAAAAAAACCACATGCTCATCTCATAAGAGGTTGAAAAACCTTAGACAAATTTCAATACCAGTTCATGATAAAAGTCTTGGAGAGATCAAGGATACAAGGTCTATATATAAATACAATACAGGCAATATACAGCAAGTTGATAGTCAATATCAAATTAAATGGAGAAACTCAAAGCATTTCTACTAAAATCAGGGACATGATGAGGCTGTCCACTCTCCCTATCTCTTCAATATAATATTTGAAGCAATAAGACAACCAAAGGAGATCAAGGGAATTAAAATCGTAAAGGAAGAAGTCAAGGTATCACTATTTAAAGTATATGATAGTATACATAAGTGACCCACAAAATTCTACCAGAGAACTCCTACAACTGATAACTCCTTCCAAAAAGTGGCTGGATATAAAATTAACTTAAAATAATAACCCTCAGTGGCCCTCCTTTATACAAATGATAAACAGGCTGAGAAAGAAGTTAGAATACAATGCCCTTCACTGTATAAAGTACCTTGGTGTGACTCTAACCAAGCAAGTCAAAGACCTGTATGACAAGAACTTCGAGTCTCTGAAGAAAACAAATGAAGATATCAGAAGATGGAAAGATCTCCCATGCTCATGGATCAATAGGATTACCAAAAGCAATCTAAAGATTTAATGAAATTCCCATCAAAATTCCAACTCAATTCTTTACAGACCTTGAAAGAGAAATTCTCAAATTCATATGCAGAAACAAAAATCAGGATCGCTAAAACAATCCTATACAATAAAAGAACTTCTGGAGGTATCACCATCCCTGATTTCAAGCTGTGCTACAGAACACTAGTAATAAAAACCACATGGTAGTTCCATAAAAACAGACTGATCAATGGAATAGAATTAAAGACCCAAAAATAAACCTATAGACTTACAGACACTTCATTTTTGACAAAGAAGGCAAAACCACACAATGGAAAAAAGAAAGTTTCTTCAACAGATCGTGCTGGTCTAATGGATGTGTGCAGGCAGAAGAAGCAAATAGATATATATCTATCACCCTGCATAAAACTCTAGTCCAAGTGGGTCAAAGACCTCAACATAAAACCAGATACACTAAATCTAATAGAAGAGAAAGTGGGAAATAGCTTTAAATGAATTGCTACAGGAGACAACTTCCTGAACAGAACACCAGCAGCTCAGGCACTAAGATCAACAACTTCCAACAGGGACCTCGTGAAATTAAAAAGCTCCTGAAAGGCAAAAACACTGTCAATGGGACAAAACTAAGGAATGAGAAAAAAAAGTCTTTCACCAACCCTACATCTGGCAGAGGGCTAATATCCAAAATTTATAAAGAGCTCAAGAAGTTAGACACCAACAACCCAAAAACCTTATTAAAGAATAAGGTTCAGGGCTAAACAGAGAATTCTCAACAGAGAGATCTCTAATGGCTGAGAAACAAAAGAGAAATGTTTAAAGTCTTTAGTCATTAGAGAAACGCAAATCAAAATGACTCTGAGATTCCATCAGAACAGCTAAGATCAAAGACTCAACAGACAGACAGCACATGCTGACAAGGATGTGGAGCAAGGGGAACACTCCTCCACTGCTGATGGGAGTGCAAACTTGTACAATCACATTGGAAATCTGGCAGCTTCTCAGAAAAATTGGGAATAGTTCTACCTCAAGACCCAGCTATAACCACTCACTCCTGGGCATATACCCGAAAATGCTCACCACACCACAAGGACACTAGTTTAACTATGTTCACAGCAGCTTTATTTGTTAATAGCCAGAAACTGGAAACAACCCAGATGTCCCGAAATGGAAAAATGGATAAAGAAAATGTGACATATTCACACAATGGAATACCACTTAGCTATTAAAAACAAGGGCACCATAAAATTCCCAGGCAAACAGATGGAACTAGAAAATATCCTGAGTAAACCAGACCCAAAAGACACACATGGTAAGTACTCACTTATAAGAGAATATTAGCCATAAAGTGCAGGATAACCATGCTATACTCCATAGACCCAAAGAAGCAAGGAGAACCCAAGGGAGGACGCTCGAATCTTGCTCAGAAGTGGAACCGGATGGAGAGAGGGAACTGGGTTGGAAAGGGGATGGGGAGGCCAATAAGAGTGGGGATCAGGTGTGGAGAGACTGGAGGTGTTAGGTGGGAGAGGTGGGAGAGAGAGGGCAAATCAGTTGGGGGTCATCTCTGGGACAAGCCTGGGACCTGGCAGGATATGGGGTGACCCAGCTGAGATTCCTAACAGCAGGGGATATGGAGTTTGAAGTGGCCACCTCCTGTAGCCAGGCAAGACTTCCAGTGGAGGGAGGGGGGACACCAACGCACCCACAAAACCTTCAACCCAAAATTTGCCCTGCCTACAAGATATTCAGGGATAAAGATGGAGCAGAGATAGAGAGAACTGCCAGCTAATGACTGTTCCAACCTGAGACCCACTCCATGGGGGAGAGCCAATCCCTGACACTATTAATGATATCCTGGTATATTTTCAGACAGGATCCTAGCAAAACTGTCATCTAAGAGGCTTCATCCAGCAGATGATGGAAACAGATTCAGAGACCCACAGCCAAACATTAGGCAGAGTTAAAGAGTCCTGTGGAAGAGTTGGGAGAAAGACTGAGGGGCCTGGAGGGGTCAAGGACACCAGGAGAAGATGGACATACTGAGCCAACTAACCTGGCCCACGGGGGCTCACAGAGACTGAACCACCACAGAGCATGCATGCACTGGGCCTAGGCCCTCTGCACATGTGTAGCAGATGTGCAGCTCGGTCTTCATGTGGGTCCCCAACAACTGTCTTGGGGCTGTCTCTGACTTGGACTCAGTTGCCTGCCTTTGGATCCCTTTCCCCTAGCTGGACTGCCTTGCCTGGCCTCAGTGGGAGAGGATGTGCTTAGTCTTGATAAGACTTTGATGTGCTAGGGTGGGTTGGTACCAGGGGAGGGGGTGCTCCTCTTCCTTAAGGGGAAGGGGAGAAGGGGGATGGTAGGCGAGGTGGGAGGGGCTGCAATGGATGTAAAATGAATTTATAAATAAATTAATTAAATAATGAAAGCATTGTGTGAAATACTACTATATGAGAGTACACATGGAGGGACCCATGACTCCAGATGCATACGTAGCAGAGGATGGCCTTATCTGGCATCAGTGGGAGGAGAGGCCCTTGGTCCTGTGAAGAATCAATTTCCCACTGTAGGGGAAAGCGAGGGCAGGGAGGTAGGAGTGGATGGGTGGGTGGAGACACCCTCATAGGAGCAGAGGGAGGGGGGATGGGATGGGGGATTCTGGAGGGGAAACCAGAAAGGGGGATAACGTTTGAAATGTAAATACATAAAAAATCTAATATAAAATTGATTATATATATTATATATATGATATATAATTCATTGAGAATTTTTTGTATTAATTTCTTAGCTTTTTATTTTATTTTAAATAGTCCAATCCAATTATAGTACAACTGACTTGAACCTGTAAGGCTTAAGAGAATTTAGTTTTAAGGACTAGTAAATGTGAATTGGATGTACCTTTTTTGACATTATGTATTTTTCAGAATGTTCATGTTCCTTGCTTTATGGTATTCTATATTTTCAGTAAATATTTTCATAACACAGAAGAAATTTACACTGTAATAGAATTCTTGAGTCTGCCTATTAAGACATATTTTAATGTCTACATTCTTGAAAGTCATAGAAGAAAAGTTAATTTAACCAAAGAATATGGATCATAGGTTTTTGAAATTATGGAGGGGAGTTTTATGAGTGAAGAATTTGTAAGTGAATAATTAGAATTTTTACAGTAACAATTTATCAAATACCACATTACTTAGGTACAATCATACTGATTATATCTATCTACAGATACAGGTATATAAGCAACTCATGACACGGCCAACTAAAGCAAAGTCAGAGATACTGGAGTGTAAAGTAATAATCAGAAACACGTTTGGCTAGAAGCTTAAGTAGCAAATTAAAGGGAATGAATTTTTGTACAATTTTACAGTTACTATTAAAATTTGTTACTTCTAGGACAACTAAAAGTGACTCAGAAAAAATATTAGGAAATTATAAAATTTCTTTTGGTTCATTTGCTCACAGTGAATGTTCAGATGTCTGCTAGCTTTATCAGTAACTAATGAATAAATAATGAATAGGGATGTGAACTAGTCAATAACTCAATTTTAAAACATCATGATAAAGTAACATTAATGAAATGATAGCTCAGTACATAAGACAGAGGACCTACCATGAATAATGTAGACACAACTAACATAAGCAAGTCAAGGACGGCCTTACCTCCTTGTTCACACAACTGCTGGGCTAATGCATCTTTGAAAATCACCTGGCCTCGATGTGTTGCAGTAGCCCTGGAAATCGAATAGGAAACAGTTAATTTAAATGTTGCAATAGAGTTGATATTAAAGTATTTTTAAAAATAACTTAAAATCTACAGATACAATCCTTGAAATGATAATGTAAGTAAACAACAGAATGAATGCTTAAATAAAAGTCCTTGGGCCAATTGTTATCTTCAGGTCTTGCTTTATAAAGACACTGTAATGTTTGTAGGCTTATTCTGGATCAGCAGGTGTGAGCAAGCCTGGATGGGGATGTGGCAAGGATGCTTATCAAGTTCTCTAGGTGCTGACTCGGAATGTCCCATAGCGTATCTAACCAGAGATAGAGCCTCCTAAAGTCAAGTTCTCTAGATGCTGACGCGGAATGTCCCATAGCATATCTAACCAGAGATAGAGCCTCCTAAAGTCCTTTCGGATTTTTGAAATAATGGTCGCTGTAAGATGGGCAGTTAAGGCTAACAAGTATTTTTAAAGAATATTTTCCCCAAGCATGTACTAGTCAGAGCTTTTATAATTAAAAAACATCTGTCTGAATAGAATGCATCCCCCCCACACCTACTGAGTGTAATTCAGCACCTGCAGGAGATATGCATCTTCCCCTTCTCCTAATCAGAGCTGTGCATATGGAACACTGAAAAACCCAGCTTCTCACAGCAGACTTGTTATTCAACAGCTATAATTGGAAATGTCTTATTAAAGGAAGAATGATTTGTTCTCTATATGTGAACTGATTTCTCTTCAAAAGAATTATTTTGAGGTGAAATGTATTTTCTAAGTGAAATTAGAGCAGAAAATCATGTTTCCTTGAGAAACTTGGTTTTTTTAGAGAATAAGTCATACAAAAATACATTTACTGTCTAAAAACATATTAACATTAAATCTTTACTCTTGCCCAACTCATGCTAGGACAAAAATAATTTGATTCTGCCGACATCTGCTGGAGATGGATTATAGACACCACACTGGGCTAACTCCTGGAGGACAGACCTTGCTGTCCTCATTACCCCTCCACAGGACAACCTTTGGTCAATATCTCCATCTTTGCTGGATTCAATAGGACCTCCTGGCTCCTGACATCCCCCATTTTGGCTCCATGTGAGTGAACCTTCTTCCTTCATGCTGTGGGCCTTTCTGATTTCTGTTCTCCATGGAATTGTTCCTGTGCCCCTGTGTCACTAATCAAGTTTCAACTCTCTGGAAATAACGATGTAGCCTTCCATGCTGACGTGTTAATAGGTGACAAGGCTCCACGCCAACATTCTGCAGCAGTGCCACTATGAAAAGTCTACCTTAATTACCACACACTCACACACATGCACAAATGCACACACAATGAACACAGGACAGATAAGGAAACTCATGGGTAGTCTTCGGCTCACAGCATATGTCAGCTTGCAAGGGGTGTCAAGGTCTTGTTATATACTAATCATCAAAATGACATATAAGGGAATATTACGATCTTTCTATGAGTTCTTGTATGCATGTGTTTATAAACATGCATGTTTTCTTTACTTTCATAAAGTTGAAAACGGGGCCTTGACATTGGGCTAATCCAAGTTAGAAACACACCCTATTGACTCTCCAATTAGTACAGGTTTTCAGTCCAAAGGGAACATGGCGACTTTATTTCCCTCACGTATTCTTCAAATCAATTGAACTAAGTGCTTCTGAGATCGATTTCCCATTTACTCTCACAGTAGCACAGCATCATAATTGTAAACATGTAATTTGGAAGAATATTTTCAGAAACCACTAACTAGCAAGAGGACTGCTACAGCATATAGCACTTAAGAACTTTTGCAAGCAGGCAGGTAATATTCCTATTAGAGTTGTGCTTCTTGTCCACAGAGTTAGCACGAGGCCACTGTGCTCTCCACAAACAGGCTGCCTCACAGTGCTGAGGTGAGAGGCCTGCAGCAGAAGCCCCCCTTAGCTGTCTCAGGTGTGGAAAAGCCTCACACTGTACAGTGCCATGTGACTTCATACTGTTCTTCCTGCTATTTGGCGTCCTCAGGTCTGGGTTTTCATGCCTTTGTCCATAGATTTACTTCTGCATCTTTGGTTCAGTGAACATTTCATAGACATCTCGGCACATACAGAGTAACTGCAGCTGAAGGAACCTCTGCGTTCATCATCCAGGCAATGTTTCTATGTTTAGTTTAGTTTTTCTTTTTTTTAAACTTATAATCTGTCCATTAAATGCTTATTAAATGCAGTTACAAAGGCAAGATCCATGCAAGTACATGGGTGCTTTAGGTATAGCCTTAGGCCTTCTACCTTCCCTCTTCCTCACCCCCTCTTCCGTTGCTCTTCTGTCCCACCTGACAGTCTTCCTTCTATTCTCATGTCTTCTCTACATACATGGTTTTATTTTCCCACCATCTAGGACCCAAAATTAAGAGAAAAGCTGAAGTATTTGTTATTGTCAGGGACAATAAAAAGATAGTCAATTAGGGTGACTATCTTCTACCACATCCATTTCTCTGCAAACATCATAACTTCACTCTTCTCAATTTGTGGGAAGAATCCCATTGTGTTTATAAACGGTATTATCTTTCCCCATTTTTCTATTGATGGACACCTGGGCTTGTTTCATAGTTTAATTTCTAGGAATGTGCAAGTATCTCTGTGGTACAGAGAATACACACACACACACACACACCCCACATATACACTCTACACAACACAGATGCACACACAGACACACAC
>JADRCH010000317.1:538732-600179 GCA_019843965.1 Rhynchomys soricoides | reverse complement strand
AACACAGATACACACATACACAAACACACACATACGTATGCATACATACCAGATACTACACATCACAGATACACACACACACACAAGCACCAAAAGAAATCTACATAACTTAGATAACAAATGAGCTAATAAAATGGAAGGCAGTTTTTAAAAGTACAAATAGCCAAGAAATACAAAAAACCATTCAGTACCAGTAACCAGAGAAATGCTAGCGACACTATGTTGTGATTCCATCTTACCCCAGTCCAGGATGGCAATCACCAGGAAAACACCGGTAATGCTGGGGAAGTTATAGACACTTTCAGTGTGTTATGCTAGTTAAGCTTCTATGGTAGTCAGTGTGAATGTTTCTCAGAAAACTAAAAACAGACCTGTCATATGACCCAGCTATATGATACCTCTCCTGGGTATTTACCCCCAAAGAAGCCAAAACTTAATTAGCATTTATCAAATGCATATGGAATTCCAAGACAGAAAACTTGAGCTATGGCTTTTGAAGATCAGCCCTCATTCCGCATAGTCTGTTCCTTACATCTTCCTGAGGTATTTTGAAGGCCACA
Organism: Rhynchomys soricoides; assembly: GCA_019843965.1. Classification (NCBI taxonomy): domain Eukaryota; kingdom Metazoa; phylum Chordata; class Mammalia; order Rodentia; family Muridae; genus Rhynchomys; species Rhynchomys soricoides. Next base: position 599,619 of record JADRCH010000317.1, on the reverse strand, counting down.
GAGCTACCAGCCCTCAGCGACATATAAATAAGGAACCCTAGGGCCTAATGCAGGTCATAGAGTCTGCTAAAGGCCGAGAGGGCCAGACTTCAGGCCTGTGGTTTTCAGGACCTGTCAGAACTTCTGTGGGAGTCTCCCTGGAGCCACAGGAGGGAGAAGCAGCAGGAATTGCTTGGGGCACTGGTCCATCCAACCAGAGCACCTGGGCTGAGTATGTTCTCATTAGTTAATGTCGTTCAAGAAAGTGGCTTAGTAATTAAAAACTGCCTTGAGGAGCACTGCAAGTCATGTGCTCCACACAATTATCCCGTTCTTTACTCAGGAAGAGCAATAGCCATAGCAACAATAGTTTAGCTGTATTTACCATAGTTATTACTGTAACATCTGTTTAGAATTAGAATTTGCTGCCTGCTAAGCACTGTTGATGGGGGTCTACAGGAACCAACTCAATCCTGACAACACTCCAGGAAGGAATGTAAAATTCTTCTCATTTTCCTGAAACATGGAACTTCGCATGATTTACAAATGTCACAAAATTGGAGGTGATGTCAGAATTCAAGCCCAGGACTGTTCTTTTAAGCACTGTGTTACATCTTCACTAACCTGACTCAAATGATGAGGTTACAGTAGCTCTGGCTTCTGGCTGGGGTGGAGCGTGCTTTCAGGGTCTGCCCTTTCAAGCCACATCTGCTGTGGTTTGGACTCTACTTCACAATCCTTCAGGACTTTTAATTTAATCTTCTGGATAAGCCAGCTTATTTTCTGGTTTTAGTTAGAATCTTGGCCACAAAGCCAGCAATTAGAAGAGATTTATCGTTGAAAGTACCAGTTCTGTGTGGCATCATATACACATAAGCCTAGCATCCAGAAGGCCGAAGCATGTGGACTCTACAAGACTGAGGCAATCCTAAACTACTCAGTGAGTTGTAGGCTAATCTGTGCTATGCAGTGAGAACTTGCCTCAAAAACAACAAACAAGCCGAGATTAATATCAACACTTTCCAGTTCTCCATACTCAGCCACAGTACCTGTGTAGGCAGACACATGATCACCACAGTGCCATTCTCTTTATAAACCGTCAGGACACCCCGATGGCATGTTCATATGGAAATGCCTCATCTTGTTGTGGAGCTTCAAGGTTTACAATGTTAGCATCTTACCTTGCAGAACTGTGTACACAGAAAGCCAAGTTCCCAGGTTTCATTACTTCCTCCCACAAGATGCTCCCTCGGCCCCCACCTGATACTAGTAACAGTGACATCAGGCCCCCTTAGAGCATGCTAGATCTATAAACCTGTTCGAGTTAGTCTGATTTTGTGTAATCCACTGAAATGTATGTATTATAATATAGATGTGCACACACAGAGAGACTAGAGAAATGTTAAAAGACTTAAAAGACTCTGAGAGGCAGGCCCTATTTTTAATCCACGATATATTTTAAGAGCAGACACCCATGACATACAATAACAAGCCTTATTCACTATCATAATTGTTATTTTATATAATTTATAGTTCCTTTTGGAGGAAAACTCATCAAATCTGTGGTGCTAATAACTATGTTGGTACTATTTGCCCTCAATTTTATATAATTAGCAGTAATTTTTTCAGAGGAGATTGGAAAATATCCTTATTGTTCAGGGTTCTGGAGTATAGACCAATTTTCTCAAAATGTTTCTAATGAGTACTTACACTCTCAGAAGACACATAGATCCTAAAGCAAGCCTGCCAACAAGAGTCTCTATTAAATAAGTCATTTTAAAATTATGTTTGGCTGTTCAGTTTTATCACTTGACAAACTCTATAGATCCTCCAAATGAAGCAGTTCATTATAACCAGCACATTCAGGTTTAAAATAGCTCATGCAGTTATTTGGGGAAGAGCATGAGATACCCTATCTTAATTGAATGGGGCTAGCTGCTGCCCAAGGCACCTGAGTATGAAGTATACACACTTTGTTCTGGTCTCTCTCTGCACTGAGTAGGACCACTGTTAAACACCACAAGCTGCCAAGCATGTGCTAACAGACTATGGACAAGTTCCTTAAACATTCCGGCTTCACGCTCCCTGGGTGAAGATAGAAATAACTTGAAATAAGTACTTAAAGATATTAATATGCATTCCGTAAGTATTTCAAATAGAGTTTCAAGCTTCTGGAACAGGAGAATCACTAATCTAACCCCCTCTCCCCTATAAGAAGCCAGCTATGGAGACTTGAACACAGAAGGAAGTCAAAACTATATTTCTGGTTCAAAATTTGCTTTCTATGTGCATTTCTATTGACATCCAATAATTACCAAAGGAGGAATGCAGGCGATGTTTAATAGGATTACCACAAACTCCTAAGATTCACAAGAGAGTTATTTATATGTGAAGTGAATTGACCTGGTCACATCAACATGAAGAATACTAGCAGCTGCCTCATCTTAAAATGGAGGATGATGGTGGTGGTTACTTCTGTTTCCCCTATGAGGTCTGACTTGTCCTACTTCACAGCTGGAAAACATATTCATTAATCAGCTATATGAAGTCAACCTCACATAATATCAGCACGCTAAACCACTGCCAAGCTAGAGTTCAGAATGGAAGTCATCTGAATTTGATAAAATATTTCAAAGGAATCAAAGCAAAAACAAAATGGCATCTGTGCCACCTTCAAATTACAGCGCTTTCTGATTTGAGGGTATCGATTTATGTTGACTCTTCAAAGGATGTAGCAGTTTTTCTATTACTGTGTACTCGTGTGTGCCTGCATGTCATTTTGCGCACCACATAGGTATAGGTGTCCCCACAGGCCAACGGTGCCAGATTTCCTGGAACTGGAGTTATGGGTTGTGTGGCACCGGATGTGTGTGAGAAAACTCCTGCAAAGGACTCAGGTCCTCTGCCAGGGCAGTAAGCACTCTTGCTAACCACCAAGTCACCTCTCTACCCCCTTCTTCATGCTAAATAAATGAGAAAAATGCTTTACAAACACATAAATGTGACTAATGTAAACTTCAGAGAGAAAATATTTCTATTTTATTTGTGGCTTTTAAAGGAGGGGGGATTATTTAATTGTCTCCATTGTCTTGTCTTGTTATTTTAAAATTACTGTCTTGCTATGTAGCCCAGGCTAGCCTCAAACTCAAGGCCCTGTTACTTAGCTTTTGTGAGTCTCCTTTTCTTAACCTATAAGATCCTGTAAGAACCTACAGCCCCCTCCTGCAGCGTCTTCAGTGCTAGGGTATAAATTGTGGCCATTTTGTATTTTTTTTCAAATTTTCACTGTTTTGTTATTGTTAAGCCATAGAATTGTTTCCATGAACTGTCAAATAGTTCAATGTTTTCTAACCTAGAAACAACAAATATCAGCATGATGATTATTACCCAGTAATCCCAATGTCTGTCTGCCCCTAGCGATCACTATATGACCTGTTTTCAAGTCAAAGTGGAATTTATAATTTAGCAAGACACAGAAAATAATTTAATCAACTATTTTAGCACATACTAAATATAGATATTTTAATAATTAAATTAATAATTTAAGTACACAAAACAAAAATAATTTTGTGTTGAAACAGACATGCAAAGTATTGAGTTTTCATGTCCAAGCATAATAAAGAGAAAAAGTACCAGTTTCACACAGGAAGCATAGGACTTTTATTCTAGGTCTGCTGCTTATTCAGGCCCTGCCATTTAGCTTTAGTCAGCCTCCCTTTTTTAACCTATAAGGTAAACTGACTGGATCTGGTGTATCCCAGCCTAGACTCAAGTTCACTCTATATCTGAGGATGGCCTTGAACTTCTGGTCCTGTTGCCTGTCCCTGAAAAATGCTGAGATCACAGGCACTGCCACCATACTTAGCTTTATGCAATCTTGGGGACAGAACTCAGAGCTATGCTAATGCTAGGCAAGCACATTACCGACTAGCTACATCTCCAGCACAAGCTGGATAATTTCCAAAGTTTAAATAGCAGATTTGTAATGTGAAGACAGGAGCTTGCACAGGGACCAAGGTTTATATTGACCTTACCCAAGCATTTGCTTTGTGATACAGGATTGAAAAATAGATACTTCTTATTCTTCAGGGTGGACCGACTCTGTGAAAATTTCAGTAAAAAATAAGGCATTGTGGTAATGATATTCTGTCTGGTTATTTCAGAAAATATTGGTACTATATTGAAGGAGAATAAAAAATAAAAACAAAACCTCCCTAAACATAGAAAATCTATTTTGTGTCTCAAAAGAGTGAAAGTGAAAATGTGAAATGTTTTATGTCAAAGCCAAAGCCAATGGCAGCTTGGATGCAAATTACAGTCTTGGTAGTCATCAGAAATTAGAACAGTGAATCTTAGACAGAAGTCCTGCCATAGCATATGTGTTTTCCCTCATCAGTTAAACATTTTAGAAATGTTCCCCCTACATGTCAAGAGATGTGTCTCCATGGTGATTCCAAATTCAGTCAAGTTAACAATGAGGATGAAACATTACAGCCCAACCTGACACCCAAACACATCCCTTTAAATCTCTGTGTGTCTCCATGGTGGTTCCAAATCCAACAGCTCCTGTCTCAAAAGCTAAGATAGAAAATGACAGAGGAAGGAGCCCAGGATCGATTTCAGGCCTCTCCATGCATGCACAGTGTTGTCTGTACACAACATCTGCATGCCTGAACTCATAGCCATGGCTGTCCACTCAAGACTGCAGGAGATCAATCCACACAACTGGTGTCATGGAGGGCATGGGTGGGAGCTAATGAAACCCCACCCTAGTTGAGGAACCATTAACAACTGATGGATTCAGAGCAAGAAAAGTCACTTTTTTATAAGGGTGTTTCTCTTTTTGGGGGAAAAGTGATAATAAAGTTGTGGGGGGGACAGAGGGTGTTTATGGTAGGAGTTGGGGGGGGAGGGATAAATATGATCAAATATATACATGTATGGCATTCTCCAAGGATTAAAAAGCCGCTTGCCTGTATATAACTTGAGGTTGTCTTTCTATGTACTACCAGTGCGCATGTGTACTTAGCCACATGAGCATACATACACCAAAACCCCAGATATTTCACAAATAGTCTTGAGCCAAGACCACTTCACCGGTGAAGTCCACACAACTCTGAAAGAATAACGAATCTTGCACAATCAATAACATTTTCTAAGATAAGAGAAGGAGCACTACTTTCCATTGCTTTCTGTGAAGCCAGTCTCATGGGCTGGAGTCCTGGCCTGAATCTAAAGGAAAGAAGATAGAAAGCAGAGTCCCCTCAAACAGAGAGCCAAGACAAAGTCTGGTTTCTTAAAGCTGTATTTGGCACCCATTTTTGTCATGTGATGTGAGACATACGTTGGTAATAAGAAGTACAACAGTAATAATACCCAAATAGACCTACACACTAAGCACAGTATATCTCAAAAAGCCCCCAACCTGACAAACGGACCCTGAAATTCTTGTATAAAAGCAAAGGACTGGGAGAATCAGAATGATCCTGATAAAGCAGAGAATTTGTGAACTCGTATTTCCTGATTTCAAAACCGACCATGAAGTTGTAGTGAATAAATCAGTGTGGTACTGACTTAAAGAAAAACAGATTAGCTGAGGCTGGGGTGAACGCATAATAAAGTGCTTGCTGCATAAACATGGGAACCCGAGCTCAAGTCCCTAGCACTCACATAAAAGGCTGGCTGTGGCAGTGTAGATGCACAGTCCTAGGCTGGGTAGGTAAAGAAACAGGAGAATCCTGGGGCTTGCTGGTCAGCTAGCCTTCCTTAAGGAATGAACTCAAGTTAAGTGAGGGATTCTGTCTCGATAAGACTGGCACCCATCATAAACCTCTGGCCTCCACATGTACATATACACATATGTTCAGGAACATACAAACACACGCACTTAACAACTGAAAACATATGCTCAGACAAAAAATGTATACACAAATATTATGAGGAGTGTCACAAATAACTGGAAAAAAGCAGAAACAACTTAAATGTCTAGCAACAGAGGAATGGCTGGATAGAATGTGGTATATCCATAAAATGGAGAATTATTCAACCACAAATAGGGGTGAAGTGCATAATTTTAATGATAGAACTTTGAGTAGTCGTGAACATATGCTGAATGAAAAAAGTCAGTCACATTGTGTGATTCTGTTTATGTGAAATCTCCAGAGTAGGCAAATGAACATCCAAGTGGAAAGTGACTGCTAACATACATAGGCATCTTAGTGAATGAAAAAGATATTTCAAAGTTTTTAATAAAGACTACCTAACTTTTTGGTTATACTAAAAGCAACTTCATCATTTCCTAAAAGGTTAGCGTTTGTGCTATGTTAATGATATCTAAATGAAGTTATGATTAAAAGCAAAGCCCAGGGCTAGGGAGATGGCTCAACAGACAAGACCAACTGCTGGGCAAGTGTGAGCACACATATCCAGCACCCTTGGGAAAAGCCAGGTATGGCTGCACACATGCCTAAAAGCCAGCACTCTAGGAGGAGAGGGTGGGCAAGGAGGATCATGGGAGATTGGCTACCGCCAGACTAACTCCAGATTCAGTGCTCCTCTGGCCTCCGTGCCCACGCATCACCAAGTGCACCATGGCTCTTCAGTGTGTGCACATAACACACATGTTAATAAATAAAAACATCAAAGTACAAACGCTCTGCAAGATGGATGGCGTGCTTGGGGATGTCTGCTACTCTGAGGTCAACGTTAAACAAAAAGGAGTCCTTTAATGTTTGCATCATCAGAGAACGGAGCTGAATTGGTGTTTGTAAATGCTGTAATCCTTCAATGCTTCATTAAAACTTGCAGCAGGTGGCCCAAGGAAGCTATAAAGCTTCAAATTACAACCAAATTTCAATTAAACTGAAGTTTAATTTCTACAGATCATTTGCAACTCTGAGTGCTGAGAGAAAGTTCCTGTCTTCTTACAATATATGAATAGTCTTTTACCTGCCCCTGGACACATTTAGATGAAAGAAAACATGTTAAATTATTAATGTAACGATGAATGGAAAGTCCCCTTAAATTAGGCAGCATAAGAAGAGAAGAACTTTGGCCCTGCTTGGGCAAAACTGAAGTTCTTCCAAATACATCTAAGAGCAGCCGGATGTACTGTTATTGATACATTATCACACTGAATTAACCAAGAGGGATGCTTAGGATGCTTTTCTGGATGAAGACCAATGTTTTGTCTGTTTTTCTCCCACAAATACATTTACTTGGGTCTACCCAGAAGCAGAATAAACTCAAGCGCCTCACTATTTCAGGCGAGCCGCAGGGCTGCCATGTTGGTAGTGTTGAGAGAACCTTGCCGGCTCTGCTCCTGGCCAGCCTGGTTTTAGAACAATCCAAGTGTCAGCATAGGTCTGGTAGGAAGTGTTAGCAACCTAATGTAAAACACACAGTGGCTCCAGAAGGACAACATGAAATTCCTCAAGGGCAGTGCTAGGCTACAGGCATTGGCAGGGAAGGCTTTGGGCAAAGGGGGTGGACAGCAAGGGTAAGGATGGTCATCATGCATGAGGCAGGGCAACAGTTGCTAGGCAGAAGTACTTTTCATGTTTTGATAATATATCTTCAGATTAGGCAAGCTAGACTAGTGATCCTAGGAATATAAATGCATTGAAATGCAGAGACAATCGGTGCCTGTCCTTAGGGAGATCTAGTGTACTTGATACTCCCTACAGCATGGCTAGAAAACTACTGGTCTCAAGAGAAGCCTATACATTAATGCATAGTTTTGAAAGAACTCAGTCCATGGCAAAATTATAGTATTTACACTGAACATACGGTTTTCAAAATTAAGTGTTATATATTTCAACATCTATACCCTAAGGTAAACTGCTGTATATTTATCCTGAGCCAGAAGTACACTGTCCTGGCCCTTCAGTAACATTTTCCAGTGTGTAGCGAACATAACTACCAACCAGCTGGCCATTTTATTCCTTTCTGTAACCAAAGATAAAACTGATCTTTGTGCTTCCATTTATTTCAAATTTTCACTTTCTTTGGTAGACGCATATTCCATGTCCACCTAACCCAACAGTTTTTTACATTTATTTACACGGGTGTGTAGGGGGAGGGGCAGAGAGGTAAGTGTGCGTCATAACACGTGTGTGGGGGTCAGAAGAAACCCTGCTGCAATCCATTCTCTTACCCGACCCTGTGGGTTTGGAGGACAGAACTCAGCCTGTCAGGCTCAGCACAAGGGCCTCCACTATTGCAGGTACCTTCTTCCCAGTTCAACAACAGCTTCTTCATGAAGCATGACTCTCCGGCAAGCCTAAGGGTCTCTGAAAAGACGCACATTTCAAAGTGTCTTTGGGAAAGGCATTTATTTACAGGTACCTCACCTGGGAAGCATAATAGAGCTGACTACTCTGGGTGGCAGGCCCACAGGCGAGCCAGATCACTGGGACATGAGCATGAGAGAGCTCGTCCTACAGACTTATCAGCTGTGCTCCCCTCTCCCAGTCCCTCTCCACCTATGGTAGGCTGGAGAGCTGGCCCTGGGGTCATGAGAGCAGGAGAACTTGGCCTGTTCCTCACTGGCTGCCACACTCGGTAGAGTGGCTCCTGGGCATCTCGCCTGGGCAGCACAGTAGAGTTGACCATGTTGGCACAGGCATGGGTGAGCCGGCCCCCAAAGTTACGAGAGCCGGAAAGCTGGCTCTGCCCCTTGCTGGCTGGCTGTGGCATTGGATGAGCTAGCTGGGGCACTGCTGGAGAGCTCACTCTAGTGGTGTGGGTGCACGAGAACTGGTGGGCTGACCAACTCAGATATCTCCTAGGCCAAGATCCAGGGCTTTGAGTTGGCTCACCCCAACATCTACCTCATTTATGAAATTCTGGAGCATGTGAGGTGGCCAGCTCTGCAGGTCCAAAGCTGCAGGATCTCCATGCCACAAAGCAACAACAGGATATCTGAGAGGACTCCCAGTGAGGATCCAGTATTGATAGTGTAGCAGAAGGAAGAAGCCTCTTACCAGACCAATGATTCATTGCAATGAACATTTGCACCCAAAGACATGAAGACAAAAGGGTGTACTGTGGAAAACACTGTAACACACTACAGTGTCCATGATGAGATTTCTTTTCTTTCTCTTGTGAGGTAGGTTGCAAGGGTAGAAGGTAGGTAAGAGGAGACAGGGAGATAGAGGGATTGGGGAGCATGGGGTGTATTTCACAAAGAACCAATACAAAGTTAAAAAAAGTCACATGAGCAAATTGTATTATTGCAAAGACAAGCTGCATGTACCAGACAAGCTACACATGGCAAAATCATGTTTTTCCATAGAAACATACAAACAAATATCAATAGCCAGTTGTAGTGAATAATCTAAACTCATTCCTATCTGCTATACCTGGGAGAGACACAAAAGCACATTCCAAGAATAATTTTGTTTCTGAAGAAACTGAGGTCACAAGACTCTTGACTGGTTTCTCACCCCACTCAGGATTCCCCTTGGATGTCTCCATCCTTGTACTGTGTTCCAGCAAACACCTATCCATCTCCTGTGAGGAATTTCTCTACTTAGTCAAAACCAATCCTTCACTGAAAACAAAAGGTGGCAATATGGTCCAGTGTAAAGTCATGGGAGCCATTATTCAAATGGCTGTATGTGCCAGAAGGCCTGAGTTCAAATGCCCAGCAGCCATGTACCAAGCCAGAGTGTCAGTGCATGTCTGTAGTCCCAGCACAGGGGAGGAACTCCCGAACCAATCAATTGATATAAAGTCTCATCTGACAAGAAGCCAACTAGCCTATTCCAAGAGAAAAAGCAGAGTTTTCAATACTTACCTAACTTTAGCATCCTTATCGATATATTCAGTAAATTCTTGGGGTTACTGGGCTGAATATATGTACTGAAGCACTTGTCCCCTTTAAATATGCCACAGAAAGAATAATGATTGCCCACCACATTGCCAATTCATGAACAACAAACCCTAGATGCGTATTTGTCTTAGTCAGGGTTTCTATTCCTGCACAAACATCATGACCAAGAAGCAAGTTGGGGAGGAAAGGGTTTATTCAGCTTACACTTCCACATTGCCGTTCATCACCAAAGGAAGTCAGGATTGGAACTCAAGCAGGGCAGGAAGCAGGAACTGATACAGAGGCCATGGAGGGATGTTACTTACTGGCTTGCTTCCCCTGGCTTGCTCAGCTTGCTTTCTTATAGAACCCAAGACTACCAGCCCACAGATGGTATCACCCACAAGGGGCCCTCAGCCCTTGATCACTAATTGAGAAAATGCCAGCACAGTACTTAAAACCCAGGTGAGTTTTATTCTTCAGGTAGTGGCAATCTGGCGATGTTGTTCCTTTTTTACATGCCAGCTCATCAGCGAATGTTTGCTTAACTCAGAATATTAGAGTCAATGACTCCTCTACAAGAGGGGAAAATGGCTGTGCTTCTTCTATGCAACTTTAACTTAGAGACCCCCACCCTGTTTCCCAGCAGTTATTTTACTGCAGTGGGAAGAACAGATACCAAACCTGTAACCTAGGCACATTTCCTAACATGCAAAGGTGACATGACCCAAGGGTATAATAGCTAATGTTTTACCAAACCACGATATTTTAGCAAGTAAATGAGAAAAGCTGAGGAAGGCCTTACCTTCGTTTCAAATTTCCTAATTTGTTTCTGAACATTACTTGGCACCTTTATAAGACTCATTCTATGCATCAAATGTTTTATTTTCAGATGGTTTTAGATGTATAGAAAAGAGGGTCTCATATGCCCTTCATTCAGATTCTAATACCAACACAAACATAACCATGGCTCACTTAACACTATGAAACCATCCTTCCAGTTTGCCAGCTTTTCTGCTGATGCCCTCCACCCCAGTTTCTAATCTAGGATACCACATCATACTTAGAGAAATCCCTTTTGTAAATACAAAAATTTCCAGGCCAGGAAATTTACTAAACTTCCAACCAACCCTACTGTGAACTCATTCATTACATTTATTTTTTTTCCTCTGCGAGGGAATGATATGGGCAGCATGAAAATCTGGACATGCGGGGTTCCAGACTGGGGTTATAAAGGGAAGGACAGGCTGCCAAGAAAGGAGACAACCAATCAGAGCCAAAAGACATCCAGTTCCGCCTGGGGCAGGCCTAGGCAGCTATGTGTAATTAGCTCCCTCAATTACTACATCAGACAAACTCATTTTCATTTGAGAGAAAACAACAAATCATTAATTACGCTAATAAGTCACAGACTGAAATCTCTGCATGTGGGTCCTACATGTGCTGGGATTCATGCCCTTGGTCAGCCAATGATTTGCTTCTTCTGCCCTTACAGCTCACTTGAGAGAATCATTCCCTATGAAGGCGTCTCATCTCTGATTGCCCAGCTCTAAACAGCAATATTCAGCCACTGCACAACAAATCTGAAACAGTTCTGCCTCCTGCTCTTCTGTCTTAGCTGCTTTTGCTCTGACAGTAACTTTGAAGGTGTTCATTTTTTTTTTTTTTTAAATATTTATTTAGGTGTCTTGAGTGTTTTGCCTACATGTATGTATATGTATCACATGTGGACCTGGCGCCCTCTAAGGTCAGGAGAGGGCACTGGATCCCCCAGAACTGGAGTCACAGACAGTTGTGAAGTGCTACGTAGGTGCTAGGAACCAAACCCAGTTCAACTCCAAACCAACCTGGATTGCACTGAGAAATTTTGTTTAAAAAGGAGCATCAGAAGAAAAAAATGGGCTTGTGGGAGCAAATATTTTATGTCTGTATATTGTTGGCTTTCAGATAGAGTTAGGGTTTTTTGTTTGTTTGTTTTTGTTTTTTTTATTGTACAGGAAAAAATATGTTTATTGTATAACATACAAATGAACCTGCGATTTACAGATAAGGGCCATAAAGATGGCTCAGTGGTTTAAGAGTATGGTCTGCTCTTTCAGAGGACTAGGCTCAGTTTCTAGTGCCCACATCACTGTGCTGTTCCCAGCCATCTGTGTGTCTAGCTCCAGGGGATTTCAGCCATCTGTGTGTCCAGCTCCAGGGGATTTTACACCCTTTTCTGACATCCAAGAGCACCAGACATACATGCAGTACTCAGACAGACATCAATTAATTTAAAAATGTTTATTAAATAAAACAAGATTCTTACAATTTCAGATATAGTCAGTATTTAAATGTCTACTTGTTGTTGGTGGTGCTGTACAGAACTCCAAATAAATTGGACCAGAAAAGAAATTCCTCCCACCACATTATAGTCAAAACACCAAATGCACAAAACAAGAAAGAATATTAAAAGCAGTAAGGGAAAAAGGTCAAGTAACATATAAAGGCAGACCTATCAGAATTACACCAGACTTCTCACCAGAGACTATGAAAGCTAGAAGATCCTGGGCAGATGTCACACAGACTCTAAAAGAACACAAATGCCAGCCCAGGCTGCAATACCAGCAAAACTCTCAATTACCATAGATGGTGAAACTAAGGTATTCCAGGACAAAACCAAATTTACACAATATTTTTCCACAAATCTAGCCCTACAAAGGATAACAGATGGAAAACACCAACACAAGGCGGGAAACTACACCCTAGAGAAAGCAAGAAAGTAATTTTCTTTCAACAAACCCAGAAGAAGATAGCCACACAAACATAAAAATAACACTGAAAATAGCAGGAAGTAACAATCACTAGAAGAAGGAAGACCAAAATGTGGATGCTTCAGTGTTTCTTAGAAGGATGAACAAAATACTCCCAGGGGAAAATACTGAGATAAAGTATGGAGCAGAGACTCAAGGAAAGGCCATCCAGAGACTGCACTACCTGGGGATACATTCCATATATAGTCACCAAACCTGGACGTTCTTGTGGATGCTGGGAAGTGCCTGCTGATGGAAGCATGATAAGTTGTCTCCAGAGAGGCTCAGGCAGAGCCTGACAAGTACAGAGGCGGATGCTCGCAGCCAACCATTAGACTGAGTGTTGGGTCCCAGATGGAGGAGTTGGAGAAGGGACTGAAGGAGCAGAGGGGGTTTGCAGCCCCATGGAGGGAGCTCCCGGAGACTGGACCATCAACCAAAGAATATACATGGAGGGACCCATGGTGCTGGCCACATATGTGGTAGAAGAGAATCTTGTTGGCCATCAGTGGGAGGAGAGGCCCTTGGGTCTGAGGGTGTTAGATGCCCCAGTGTAGGGGCATGCTAGGGAGGGAAGAGGGGAGTGGGTGGGTGGATGGGTGGGGGAATACCCTCATAGAGGCAGAGGGAAGGGGAATGGAATAGGGGGTTTCCAAAGGGAGAAACATTTGAAATGTACATAAAGTAAATATCCAAAAATTAAAATAAATAAATAAATAAATAAATATTCTTTAATATCTCTTAACAGTTAGTTCTAAAATACATAATTATTAATTCATTGAGAATTTTATATATGTATACAATGTATTTCGATCATAGCCGTGCCCTCCCTGACAACCCCTCCACCACCTCCCAACCCTCTTAATTTCATATCCTCTTAGTTTACATGTAGATACTCCACACAGTCCAATTTGGGCTGTTCATAAGTATGGGGCCATCCACTGGAGTGCGGTCAATCGACTGGGTGCTACAAACTTAAAGAAGACTGAGTCTCAAAGCTTGGAAGCCATCAACTGACAACAGCTCTTTAGCTAGGGATGGAGCTAAGATCCTCCTCCCCTCAGTGGGAATGCTGACAAGAAAACAGGTTGACCATATGCTGTAGTACACCAGTCCTGAATGGCTAGAAGATACTGATCAGCTCAGGGTCTCCCCGAGCACTGGCTCCTACACCCTTCACATTATGAGGAGGAAGAGGTGTCCTCTTCCACAGTGGCCACTTAGCCTATAGAGGAGTGGGTACATGACACAGATGTCCCATTTATGGCTGAGTATTCCACAGACATGCATTCTCTGCACTTTGGTCAGTTCTAAGAGTCCGTGTTAGCACCTTCCACTGCACAAAAAAATGATATGGAAAGTTTTAAGCTATCAGTTATATATCTACCAGTAAGCAATCTGAGTTTTTAGATGGATTCTATTTAAGTCTGTTAATTAAATTCTATTTCATTAAAATCATGGCAAAGTTACATTGTCCAATGAACTGTTCTCTGTGGAGAGGGGTCAGCCATTCTGTATTCCTGCCTCCTCTTCCCACTCCTCATCTCCTTTCAGTCACAGGATAGTTACTGAGTTCTAACCCTAACACTTCCTACCACAGAACACTGGCATGCACTACATAATAGCCTCTGGGTGGATCCAACCCTTTTCCTGGGCCAACTCCTAGTCACTCTTGGAGTTCATCTTCTATGTTTCCTCCATAGAGTCTCCTTTTCTCTCCCACACTAAATCCAATTCCTTATTAACATTGTTAATTATTTTCTTTTCCTTCAGGAAGTCCATCACCATCGTGATGAACATTTTACTTGCGTAGAGCAGAGTCGAGCTGCCCAGAGCACAGGCTCTGTGGCCTTCACTCCTGAGTCTGAGCCTGATGTGGGTGCCTACTGGGATCCAGCACGTGAACAAACGGTGTACTTCTCTATCCACCCCAACCAGGGCACCCACCGCACAAGGTTATGTTCGAGGCTTAAAATAACCCCACAGAGAGCATTTACCCTGGCATACAGAGCCTGCTCAGTCACTGTCAGCTGCAAGAAGGGTAATGATCCAATGTGGGAAGGAGCAATTCTACTTGTGTTTCTAGGGTTGGCATCATGCCTGCCACAAGGTAAATTACTGAAGAAGTGAACAAATGCAAGCCATGGCTCCTTTCAGCCAAAGTTTCCTGTTCAGATAGGAGATGCGCTCTCCCATGGGGTGCAGAAAACATGCAAAGGAACATGAAATATGGAAATTTTCATCACTCACGGGGAAAATAAGGTACCTTTACAAATACCCCAAAATTAACTTCAAAAAATTTTCAAGAACAAAATTACAGGTTCTCGAAAAACTCTTTAAAATGAATCAAATATTATTAAGTGTTAAAAATTATTTTTAGTAACAAAATGTAACTAAAATCTGACACCCAAACCCTGTATTAAAACAGACATTTGCATCATTCAGTGTGGTGCACTGAATTTAACAAAAATAAAACTATATTTTGAAATTAAAATAGTCAACGAGCGCACCGGAAGCTGAACAAAGGGTGACTGGTAGGTAGAAGGCTGACTAGTTTTTTAAAACTCCACAATGCTCTAATTGGTCTTTTCCTATAAACCTGTATTTTCATATGCCAAATTCACTCAAAGACTAAGGTTTGCACTTTAGACTGCTCTAAAAAGTGCTGTAGGAATCATATACATTCAAGGCACCTACATGTGAGGATTTGATTAGCATTTCATTCAATAACAAAGAATAGTATCAGTACTGTACATTTAATCCCTGAGAAAATGAACTGGGCGTCTAAAGCAGAAGACCCCCCCCCCCCCCAAGCCTCCTTACAAAACCAGAATACCAGTTTCGTTTAAAGGCTCACAGTGGTTTCAGGAATAGGTTCATAATGGCCTCTGAAACAAGCAGAGTGAGAAGAGTGTGCCTTCCATAGAAGATGCATTTATAGCTTATTTATTTAGGCCACATGTAATCACACACACAGACACACACACACACACACACACACACACACACACACACACACACACGTGAAAACCATAGCAGAGTCTGTTTTATGGCCAAGAATAATCTCACTGATTTTTAAAAGCCTTATCAGCTTTGTGGCCACAATGCTAAATTATTCCAATTTTATTCCCACTCAAGCCAGAATCCGTGAACATATTTTTTGTTTACAATTGCTTTTCACCTGCGAAGCACTTCCAGACATGCATTTCCCCCCACAGTAATGCAATTGGAATGCAAATGATGAAAACATCTTAACATATCTAGGGCTTTTAATGTGTTTTAACTCTTTGAGTCACAGCTTTCATTCTATATATGCTCAATGTCTTCAATATGTGTAGTGTACCTTGCATATATAATAAACTCATAGCAGTCAGTAATCAGGAGCTTAACATTATATTGGTTAAAAGACATCTGAGTGACAATAATTGAAAATTCTGACACAGACTCCAGGACTTTGCCTAGTGCTCCAGTGATTGATTCAACACACGCTCTTTGACACCTTCTAAGTATAAGGCTTTATGCTAAGCTCAGTGGGGGACAGGTACCTGAACCCTGTCATCAAATTGCTTAGAGATTGCAGAAGATGCCCAGCTTCCAAGGCGAGAAGCAAGTTAAAGGCTTATAGAATTTTCCAGGCACTCCTGCAAATTATAATGGGTGAAGATCATCATGAGACTGGATGACAAGCTTCCAGAACAACAGGAGTCAGCAGGGTTCCAGATCTTAGGACTCTGTCATTTTCACTCGGCTCCTCTCTTAGCAACAGATGCAATTACACGGAGAGCTTAGGAAAGTGGGGTTCACCGCTATCTTAAAAAGTAGAACATTTTTATAAAGGGCAAAAATCACATGCAAAAGTGCCTCAAGGTTATGAAAGCCACCAAGAAATCCATGCTTAAGACCCACAGATGCTGTGTAATTGGAAGATCTCTTTCCCATAATTAGCTCAACCTCCTTCCCTCATGATCGAGCGGAGATGGGGTTCTGACCAGACCCTTTTACTTCCTCCTCTGATAAAGGGAAAAAGTCTTTTCACTGGAATTTTTAAAGAATTCTTATCTTTATCTTTGGGACTTGTATTTATTGACTGAAATTTAAAAGTTGACTGAGTTTGAGGTTAAGAGATATATGTAAAAATGACTTTGAATTATGTCTAACTTGCCTGAGTGATTGATAACAAAGCCAAAATATTAATGAGAAGAAATCTCAAATTTTGTCTGTAGTTGCTGGAAAGCATTTCTATTTCAAATAGAATGACACTGAAATGGTGAGCTGAACGGAAGCCTATCATTTACGCTCCAAACGCATGACAAATTAGGAAAAATGCCTGTTACACTGTGCGGGTCACAGGCTGTCAGGTAAGCTATTCATCCCACACGCCAGGGGCAACGCATACATTAGCTATGTAAATGTGAAAACTGCACACAGTTTACAGGTTGGAACATGTTCTTAGAAATGTGGGTATAAATAATGTGTAGTAACACTGAACCTGTTTCTGCAGCATGCGGCTTCCACAAATTATTTCCAAGGAGTGGGAAGCAAGGTTCTCCAGACAGATCTAATGCAGTAATATATGTCTTCACTAACAAACAGTACGGAAAACAGTAACAGGTTATTTCCTGCTAACAAATTAAACTCCTAAATCTAACGTACAAGGTGCAAAAGTGAGTTAGAATACAACTTGTCTATGTTATCAAGTGTGAGTTAGCCTTTGTGATGCATTTTCTCTCTATTTTTTTTTATTTTTGCTGAGCATCACAATAAGCCAACTATTTCTAATATGGAGAAATGGATAAATTACCATGAATGAATGCTGTTTAATTTTGATCAGGAAGTCTACTAGGAATTTCTCTGCAGAAACTATTTAAATGTCTAACTAGAATTTGATATATTATTATATAAGCAGACAATTATTTTTTTCTTCAGGTAGTATGAAAAGGCAAAATTAAATATGATAGGGAAACTAGAGTTAGCTCTTCTTTCTTTCCACCAACAACTGAGTGAACAAAGTTGGACAGTAGCCCTACTTTACAGGACTCTAGTTGGACAGTAGCCCTACTTCACAGGACTCTAGTTGGACAGTAGCCCTACTTCACAGGACTCTAAGGAGTAGCAAAGATGACAACAGGATATGACAGTGCTTTATAAACAGAAAAAAAGTGTGCAAAGAATTAATACATAATGTCTCCAGGACCCCTTACCAGATGTTTTCAGGCATCTGGTTGTACATGGCACATGGGTGTACATGCATAAAAGCATCCAAATGACAACTATTTGTGGTGCTAACTTCTAGAGCTGAACAATCATCAGCACTGAGTGATCTCCATCCCATCTTCCCAGCTTACAATTCTCCTCCTGACTATTTTAAATAGTGTGTTACAGTGTGTACTTAAAAAGGATGAATTCCCTCAAAATACTTCTGACTATTCCAGCCAAATAGGGTTCTACTGTATTAGCCATTGGCTCACTCATCCCTTGGAGGTATGGGAAGATCTTTACTGTTTTCCCTAGGTCATGCATGGGATTGCACCTACATTCAATGCTCCAGAGGCTAAGATAAACAGTAGTTGGAAACAAATACAGAGACCCACAACTGGACAACATACAGAGTGGGAGAGGCCTTGGAACACTCAGTCCCAAATGGGATGTCTCTACCACATCCCTCTCTTGGGGTTAGGGAACTTTGTAGAAGAGGAAGTGGAAAGATTCTAAGAACTAGAGGGGATTAAGTACAGGAAACAAGGCTTTTAGACACATCAGAGCTAATAAACATATGAATTCATCGAGACTGTGGCAGGACACACAAAAAGTAAAATTACATATAAAAAATACAGGCTCATCTGGGTATACAGTGAGATACTATTTATGAAGAAAAACAAAACAAAAGCCAAATTGTGTTTTAATTGTTCACAGAGTTAATCTAAATATGAAATATAAGGCACAAATGGCTGGCTTTTCCTTTAGGTTCACTTGGAATTTGTCCCCAGTTGTGTCTTGACAAATGCTAGACAAGCAGCAAGAAGGTAGAAGGGACCATGACATTCCTTCCTGGGGCCTTTCTTACCAGATACTTTATAGAAATGAACACTAATTTGCTGCAGGTATAAGGACACATCCTTGTGGGTTGTAAGATGCTAAGAGGAAATCAGTCAAAGACTCAGCACATTGGTTTTCCATCCTACCTTCATATGACATGAGGAAACTATAGTACATATTTTAGAAAAATCTAAATGAAGCCACACTTGATCTTTCAGGTGAGAAGGACATTAATAGTATAGTATGCGTTGGAGAGAAAAGACAAAACTTGAGAACTTCATTGAGTTTCATATGTATTAAGAACTGGATAACTGCAGAATCCACTCATAAATATAAGGCACTGAGTAGAGGGGCTAGTCCTTGATTCAGACAGTTATCACTCTACAGGGGAAATGCAGCTCCTTACACACATTGGTAAGATGTGTATGTGTTTCTCATCTTCCAAAAAGAAGAAAAACAAAGGTCAAATTGAATAAACAAACGTGAGTTCTCCTTAAAAATCAGTTCATTTCCTTGGCATTAAAATCAGGTACTTATTACAATTAAATTTGTAACAATCAGCATAGTCTATTCAAGGTAGATAAAAAGCCAGAAAAAAATCCCATTCTTCTTTATTTTTTTATTTTTTATTGGACATTTCTTTATTTACATTTTAAATGTTATCCCCTTTCCTGGTTTTCCCTCCAACCACCCCATCCCATGCCCTCTTCTCCTGCTTTTATGAGGGTGTTCCCCCACCCAACCACCTACTCCCACTTCCCTGGCCTGGCATTCCCCTACAATGGGGCATTGAACCTTCACAGGACCAAGGGCCTCTCTTCTCAATGATGTCAGACAAGGCTATCCTCTGCTACATATGTGGCTGGAGCCATGGGTCCCTCCATGTATACTCCTTGGTTGGTAGCTTAGTCCCTGGGAACTCTGGGGGGTCTGGTTGGTTGATATTGTTGCTCCTCCTATGGGGTTGCAAACCCCTTCAGCTCCTTCATTCTTTCTCTAACTCCTCCACTGGGGACCCCGTGCTCAATCCCATGGTTGGCTTCGAGCACCCACCTCTGTTTTTGTCAAACTCTAGCAGAGCTTCTCAGGAGACCGCTATATCAGGCTCCTGTCAGCAAGCATTTCTTGGCATCTACAGTAGTGTCTAGTCCCCCTCTTCTTTATTGTCTAAAAGTCTACACTCATTGAGTCAACAAGGTGTCCCTGGTACTGTGTTCCAATCTCCATGTCAAAGCAATGGAGCCACACCCTAATGTAAAGATACAAGTGACAGTCATGGCAGTTGACAGCAAATGCCCTGACTCTTGATCTGAATGGGGAGAAGAGGCACCTGTGATGAGCTGTAGATGACAACTGAGAATTTGCAAGGTTCAGTACATGGTGAATTGAATAACACCAAGAGAGAAGGAGAAAGCACACAAGAAGACATGACAGCATTAAAAACTTGGAAACTACAAAGCTGGTGGATGCATTCTAACTAACAGTCCACACCACAGTGGCAGCCAGCAGTCAAGCCAACTGAAGGAGACCCAGAAGGAAGTGGAAAGCTTCTGGACTCAGATGGGACTAAAAACAGAGGCTTCTGGTTGAAAATCTGTTTAAAGGTTTTTTAAAACTCCCCTCTCTTCCACCCTATATTGCCCATTACCAGCCTCATCGAATCAGCAGAGGCCCACAGCAGGGGAGTGGTGGTGTTATTCTCTAGACACCAGGCACAATCAAAACCACAGCTCTGCCCTGAGACTAGAGATAAATGAGGAATACATCCTGAACGACAACCCCAGCCTTCAGTCCCCTCTTGGCTCTCTTAGGGCCAAGTGCTAGGTGTATATCTTCCTTGTAGAGATTAGGAAATCTGTTTTGAAAACTCTAATGAGCCTAAGGAGGAAAAAAAAAAAAAAAAAGGAGACCACTAAAATCAGATACCATTCCAGGAAATATGCCACACCAGGTCAACCTACAATGAAGACAAACATCAACAATCCCTTACAATGACCAGCACCTCAACACAGCTTCCAGGAGGGGCTGTAGTATTTTACAGCCTGCTATGTAAAGGGAAGGTAGTACAGATACCAAGTGGGAAAAACAATGCAAACAAACAGGAATTAAATACGTTAAGGATAATTCTGTATGTTAGGGCTGGCAAGATGGCCCAACAAGTAAAGCAGCTGCCACACAGCCCTGGAGAACTAAGTAGGGAACTCACTGTGGAGGGAGATATCTGACTCCACTGAGGCTGACCTTTGACCTTCACACTTAAGCACTCCTCTGCATGTGTATGTGCCTGCATACAGAAACACTCAGAATAAACAATAAAATAAAAACTGAAATATTAAAACATATGAAAAGGTGGTAGAAAAAGTCAGGGGAAAAGAATCTATCATAAATAGGGACTATCGGAGTTTAGTATCCTACCCGAGAAAAGAAGATTTGGGAAGAGTAGTCAAAGCAGTAACTCAGAAAATAGAGTAAAAACAGGATGAAAATGGAGACATAAAAGAAGAAAATTCGGTTAGAGACATTTCAGAACAAAGGGGGGGGGGAGGGAGAGGGAGAGAGAACACAAAGAAGAAAGGCATAATTCCTGAACGAAGGAATTCAATAAAAAAATCTTAGCCCTGAGGAACACAAGTTCGCAGGTAGAAGGGCCACAGGGTTTTCAGAATATGCATAAAAAATGGAAATATAACAAGAAACTACAATAGAAAATTTCGTATTTCCAACTTAAAAAAAAAAAAAAGGTTATACACATTTGTAAACAAAATTCTGAACAAGCTTCTGCCTTCGAGCTCCAAACTTGACTTCTGATGACCAAGGGCATCAGTTTTCAATGCTTCCAAAATCTGAGAAACACTTTCCCAATTCTGAATTTTTCATGTATTTTAATTTTTGAAATTAAAATTAATTACATAATTTTCCCATTGCTTTCCTTCCTTCATCTCTTGCCCTATACCTTTCCCCTTGTCTTTCATGGATATGGCCTTTTCTTCTTCAGCTGTTACACATGTTCTAAACTCATAGATAAGGCAATTTGCTTAGCCATATAATGTTAACATATGTATATAAATTCAGAGCTGACCACAATTCTGAATTCTATACACATCCAATTTTTTATTCAAGACCTAGAACTGTGTCAAGGAAGCAGCACAGATTTTCAGTCTACTCAGAGGTCCTAGAGGATGTTGTCTTCAACAGCGGTGACAGAATGGGACGGTAGGAAGCACATTAAGAAAGAGAAGAATGTCAGACTGAAGAAATGGATCACCAAAGCTTGAGGCCTTTTACCAGCCATACAGCCTGGAGAGCCACTGAAGCAGCAATCCAGCCAAATCCTCTAGTAGGTTCACCCTGAGGTTCAAACCATTGAGAGCCTAATGGCATGAATGGGTCCGGAGAAAGGTCATACAGTGAGAGAAATCCTTCACAAATGAAAGGAAAAGCAACTACGAACTCCAGGAAAAACAAACTCTTGAGCTGAAAAGAAACAGTAGTACAAGCATGTGACTTTGTAGTGAATGGTATTTACATTAGTCAACACTGCAGACCACTAACCTAGAGCCAACCAAAATTACAGACAGTTTGACTATCCTTGCTTTTCACGTCCAATGTCAATAAATGATGCCTAAACTGGAAAACCCAAGAAAACCAGGACCATCATTTTCTCTTGAGTATGGAAGAAAACTCTGCAACAAAGGAGAGGCCTGCTGTGCCTTAGTGAATCAGTGACACACAATGAGGCACGTGGACGTTAATAAGCCCTGAGTGAACAGAGACAGGATTTTATTTTTCTATGACACCAAAAGCCAGGTCTTCCTCTTTCATGTTGCAGAATCTTCTAGATGCACATTCCAGGAAGCATACTTTCTGAAGGATGAATTTATGGAATGCCTATATTTCTAATGAATTCTCTACTTCCAGTTAAGTTCACAATTCTCATCAAAAGGAACTCCTTCAGTCCAGCTGTAACCGCCACCCTGCTAAGTAATTTCTTTTTCAAGGCACTTTATTCCAGCAACAATCATGTCCCTCCCTCTGCTGGCATGCCGGGGGTCTTCTGAGCTCACACAAGCACATTCACTGTGCCCTTTGCCCCAAGCGTTATGAAATCAATTACTTATTATGCCACTAAGTAATGTCATTTCCTCTCATCTCTTTGTCACTCCAGCCTTGAAAGCAATAGCTCATCCATCTTCCTTTCCTCGAAAGGCCTAAATAACTAGGTCTTACAATCATCAGCACCCAAAGCTTAGTCTAATCAACCGGAACCAGAGGAAGGAGGAGAAGACATTGTGTCAGTTTCTTGCATATACTGGAATTATTTTCCTTGGCAATAACATGTCACATTCCTTCCTGTGACAGTCAGCAGAGCCGATCACAGGAGGACTACACAGTGGGCCAGCGACAAGGCTGGACAACCCGGCAATCTCGCTATTATCCAGACACCCCTTGTTGCAACACTGCTGGAGGCAGATTATCCATCCCTCCAGGAAAAACCACCTCTTCTGCATGGATTACAGTGTATTCAGACTGGGTTTGATTCGAAGAATAACTATGAGCCATCGCTGCACTGGTTACAATGGCAGCAGGAGAGTTTATGTTTCTCCTGTCTTTTTGGAAAAGCTAGCGTAAGCATGCATCTTAATCCCTTTCTCTTCAGAGCGTTTCCTTCCTGACAAGCAGGAAGCTCACTTTCATCAGCATATTTTAGCTGTAACAGTCTCCCTCCCATAGGTTGGACTGGCAGGGAGAGATAACCAGGTCCATTCTCCAGTAGTTAATTGGGGTATTTAAAAAAGCTATTTTAGAAATGTTAAGGCTTGAAAATAACAACTCTTTTGACTCAGTGTTAGTGTCCAACTGTTCCAGCTTTTAAAATCATATGCAAATAGAATTTCTCAAAAATAGACATTATTAACCATATTTACTTAAAGAAGACACGGCAATTGTGAACTTGAGGTAGCTGGTTTTCATTGTACTTTCCTGGCTTTCCAAATTCTGTCTTTCTTGTGGAACAACAATAGGATCTAATCATCCGTAAATAAAAATAAAACACACTTATCTGAAAAGTGGCCAAGAGAAAAGTGACCTATTATTTTTACACGCTGTATAAAGTCAGGCAGGAGGGCCTGGGTGTAATCACAGAGCGACTGTAAAACACATTTGTGACATCTCCAACCTAACTCACGCCTCCATGAGAGATTGGTACATCTTATGAATTAAACATGAGTCCTGATTTATGTTCAGTTATCCCTCATATCAAAAACTACAGTAGCAGAGCTGTGTCACTGTGAATTCATTTAATGATATTGATGAGACAGCCTGCGTTGAGACTGCAGAGGAACCACCAGTGCATAGCGCAGCCCTATAAATCACTTCTGCTGAGAGGTTAGGCAATAAATAACAAGTCATTAATTCCCTGTAAGTTATGCTAAGAAGCTCACACTACATATGTACCAGAGTGTAAATAAACATCCCTGCTACAGTATTTGAAACAGGCAACATTTGGCTTTAAAATACTTTATAAGGACAAATTTTCATGGAGCTGAATTGATTCATTATGGATTTCTCTCGGCAAGTATAAACAGATTTTGATTGATGGACCCATAAAATTCCCTTTTAGAGTAAAACACATATCAGGTATAAAATGCCATGGAACTTTTCATAGTGTTCAGCTTATGGATCCAACCAAAAAGTAAGATAATAGTCCTGCCATAGAGCCCCTGAATGGGCTAATGGCGCTTTTGTAAAGAATGAGATGTTAAAATGAAGATGGTGCTCAGATGTCCCTGCCTCGTTGTGGTGGGGGGAATCTATGGCAGCCCAGCCATGGCACTACATTTAAGTTTCTTTCTTCCAGAACTAAGAGAATGGTTTCCTTCATGTGCCGTTCTCCAGCCTCCCCTTCCCAGTCATCTTCCAGTCAGCAAGCCAAAACCATTTTTTTCTGCAGAGGCACTTGGAAATCGGGGCTCTTGATGTGACCCAGTATGTCATCATCTGTCTCCTTTGTGTTCTTCTGACATTGCTTGGGTCTCACGCCTGCCCACTTCTCTCTTGCCTCAGAGTCTTGTTTTCTTCTTCCCAGAGGACCAATCACAGTAGAGGTGACCTCACCTACCTGATCACTGTTCAGAAGCAGAAGCCAAAAGCTCTGCCACACACAGGTAAGGGACAAGGGGTAAGGGGAACCAGCCTTTACTGTAGGTTGGGAATGGCTAGTGTCTCAGTCCCTGGGATATACAGCATTTGCATACATATGACAAAGGCTATTTTTTCCTTTTTCTTTCTACTTACTTTATTAGGATTTGCCTTGTCTGAATTAATATGTAATCAAGGAGCTACAAATGAGCTCCCATCAGCAAGCTGTTTATTGGATTCCCTCTATGGCATCTGCATTCCTAGGTCCTGCCTACAGTAACATTTGAACTATATGACATTTCAGGTGTACACCTAATCTCCTGCTTACCATTGCCTTACGCCTCCTTTACTGGTCCTGTCACCTAATTCCAGCTAATCTAATATCAGTATTTCAAACTGCTTCCTCTCACATGTGCTCACATCTTTATTTCCTATTATTTCTAACAATCTCTAGGGTCCCTTTGAATTTTGTGTGATTCCTCATTAATACTGTGGAACAAACGTCTCTCTGTTTACCATTACGTGAGAATGTAATTATCGTGATCGTTCCTCTGCTTCAGGTCGGTGATGAAGATGTGAATGTTTTCTTGGAAGGCCACTGGTATGCTTCCTCCTCCATATGGGGCATGTTTTCTCTTGAGATCCTTGGCAATCTTTCCTGTTTGCTAATAATACCTACAATCTTTCCTATCTGAAGTCTTGAAATAAACTGAATGAGAAAAATACATCTAGGAGTATACTTAAGCAATTCATCTTGATTTTTCTCTTACGTAAAGGAGCTAAAAAAAAGCATCCATATCTTCAGATGGGTAGAGAGTCACAGAGGTAGTCCAGAAGCTGGGAGACTATTTCTGCGACTGTCTTACTGTGAGGAAAGTCAGTATGGATATGTACAATAGCACTTCACTAATGTGATTTTCTATATGAGCCAAATTTCTAGATGTGTCTAGAAAAGCCAAAGCTTTACACAGATATGACTTGTTAAATGCTATTACTGGATATTGTAACAATTTTATATTGAAAATTAAAACATGTATATGAGGAAATGGGTTGTAAAAAGTCATTCTTGTGCCCTGACAGAAGTGTCCCCAAAAGTCCAAGTTTATACTCAGACTTTTAAAATGTCACATACTACAAGTATGTTACTTGAAAATCTCTATGAGAAACACTTTAAAATACATTTTGGTCTGTTGCTTTTGATCTTTGAGACAGAGTCTTGCTATGTATCTTTGGTTGACCTTGAACTTTCAATGGTCTTCATGCTTCTGGATTTAGGTGTGATCTAGCACACTCAGCAATTTCTTACACATATTAATTGGCCAAGGACAAGTCTGTCCTTAGCATTGCTATACTAGAAAGTTCTGAATAAATGGGCACAAAACAATAAGAACAAATTTCAAATGTAGCTGATAGTTAAACCTTCTGGTGAAGTCTTTCATAAAAGTTCTTATATGTTCAGTTTGGGAAGTATTACGTTGAGCTGCTACATGGCAAGTTTTTTAATACTTTAGTCTACTCCAGAAATTTCATTTTTTTCTACATAGACTCAGCAGAAAGGTGATATAGCTTTAAGGTTTCTTACATTTAAATAGACTCAAGTAAATGTAAATCATCTTTTAGTTTGCATAAAAATGTGAAAAATTCAATATGCAGAAAGTTCATCTTCCCCAAAGAAGATGGCATGATTTACAGTGGGTATCAGTAGCTATCTTTTTCTGGACATATGTGCATGCATGTGTGTGCGTGCACACACACACACACATGCGCACACATGCACACATATGCATACTTTCCAAGGTTTTCTTTAGCAATGATAGGATAAAACCTTATATGGAAAGGATCTTTATCTAATTTTACCCCTAATTATAGGACAGTGGCCTGTGAGGTCACCGTTGTCTGCCAATGAGAAGGGGCACTGGGTGAGCCACATGGCACTGTCTTCTGGGAGTCTCAACCCTTTGTTTTTTATTCTGTTGGTGCAGTAGCTGAGGCATCACTGGGTGATACAGCTCAGACTGTTTTCCTGGATCACATTTATTTACACTATCTTCATGCTGACCCTGATTGTTCACTCTGCTCAGCTGTGTCTACAGTTGATCCCATGTGTAGTCACAGCAAGTTAGCATTTTATTCCCAGGAAAGTCTAGAAGTACTAGTGCACTTGAATATTGCTCTGTATATTCATGCTTCTGGGAGATTTACGGACCAGTGCCTTGAGAGCAAGGGCAGCTGGATAACCAAGGATGCAAACACAGGCAGCCTTTTCTTCCCGGAGGAATAATATACTTTGACTTCAGCAAAACCAGAGATAAGACAGAAATGACTATTACACTGATGAGAAAGTTCACTGTGAATATTCTTGTAAATAGAAAAAAATGATTGGTATGAACTGTGGTCACATTCACATCTGTGTAGTGACTACAGTGGTCACATTCATGTCTGTATAGTAACTATAATGTTCCAGAATAGAATGTGTGATTGCTTTTGGAAAAAGCTTAAAGATATTGATATTAAAATTTTACTTGGACAGAGAAGACAAAATACAATGTGAAAGGAAAGAAAAATGAAAATAATGTCATAAAAGAATATTAATAAATTAATGACAATTTTAAAGGCTCTTATAAGTGAGTACATTCACTTATTATATTTGTACAATATAATAAAATCAAATCTCATTTATTGGTGGATTTGTATTTTATTATATAAAAGGATATTGTATTAATAACAAACATATTTAAACATATGTGTGTGCACGTGTGCATGTTTGTGCATGTGTGGATGTGTGCATGAATGTACGTGTGTGCAGAATGTGTGCGTACATTTGTGTCTGTATATGTGTATGTGGGTGTATGCATGTGTGTATGTGTATATATGTGTGTGCATGCACACATGTGATGTGTGTGTGTCTGTGTGTATGTGTGTGTGTGAATGCATGTGTGTAATGTGTGTGTATATGTGTATGCATATGTGTATGGTGTATATGTGTGTATGCATGTGTGTACATGTGTGAATGTGTGTGTGCATGTGTATATGTATATTATATGTGTGTGTGTGCATGCATGGTTGTGTGTGTATATGCATTGTGTATGCATATGTATGTGCATGCATGTGTATGCATGCAATAGTGCGTATGGTGTGTATATGTGTGTTTATATGTGTGTGCATGCATGCATGTGGTGTGTGTGTGTTTGTGTGTGCATGTCAGATCAAGCGGCTCATTCTACTGATCTGTCAGCTGAAACACTGTTCATTCCATGGGGCTCTGGAAACAGAATGTTTGCCTTCAGTTGAAAGCAAACATCTTAAAGTGTTTATTGGAGTTTAATTAAAGAACAGCAAATACTATAAAATGATAAAAATGTTGTTAAAGTGATAACTAGATCATCATATTAAGGATGTTGACATTTATCTTGGAAATAATTATCAATACTATTATTCTTTGTGTACCTCAGCAAACAATGAAAATACATGTTTATAAATATCTTAGCTCTTTTTTACCAGAATGAATTCATAGTTAAGTTTAATATAAGAAGAATATATTTTCACAATTAAAAGTATGCAAAAATATCCACTACAAGGTTGTCCATCATAAACAGTTGAACCATCAGAAGCAAACACAATGTCCACGGATGGAAGACTGATTAAATACAGTGTATTGTAGATACAGAAGATGCTACCTGCATGCTAAAGCAGATGGATGTTTCCTGGGGAAAACATGAATAATGTAAATCTTACTTTCTCTTTTTTTTTTTTAAAAAAAAAGATATATTGAAAATAAAATGGATGGAAGAACCTGGAAGAACCCCAGATTCACTGCAATCACACTTGAGCATACATATATAACTATTCCGGTTTCTACGACAATCGACATGTGTGTCTATATACATGAAAATACTGATTATGTAACATTTTAAAATATGTAAGTACAGTTTTGTAATCAGAAAAAATATCTTAGAATGTTTGTAAGGAAATGATATTTAGTGTCATATATAAATGTTCAAAACAAAATCCGTTTTTTGAAAAAAAATTATTTCTATTATTTTTTAATTAAAAAGTCAAGATATTTTATATTAAACTCAAATGAGAACAAAGACAGTAATAATAACTTAATAGTTAAAAACAATATACCCAGGCACAATGTCTGAAAATAGCAGTATGAACACTGACTTTATACTCTAAATGTGACTCTTGGTAAAAAACTTAAAAGTTTAATTTGAAGCTACCACATGTAATACAGAATTGAAATTACAGAACAAATATTCAGAGAAAATGGATTTTCTTTGATCCTTAAAGAATGACAGCATGATGCTGCAAACCAGACCCTTTGGCATGAAGTACTTAACTGCACATCAAATCTGGGGACTGCTGCATAAAGCAAAGAAATATGTATTTCCACAGTCAACAGTAAAGTGAAGGAATTATGGATTACTTCCTGTGGCTGATGACTTTGTGTGGTTATTTCCGGTAGATGTGAAGTGTTTTCCTTCCCAACAGAGGAGCTTACATAGAAACCAGTGCTGGTCCTTTCTCCTTAGAAATTCCACTGATACATAGATGATACAGATTCAACTGCCCATAGACAAAAATTTATATACAAAACTTCTTTCTAACTATTTCAACATATTTAATTTTTTTCTTATATATGGGATGTATATTATAGATAAGAAAGTACCAAATATTGATTTCAGAGCTTTGGACTCACACTTGAATTCCCTTATATTGAATTCATTTTCCTTATCAAAGCATAAATATCAGTAGTATTTCAGTTTTAGCTAATGTGATTGTAGTTAGGTGTATTTGTTTGTTGTTGGTTTGGACTTTTCTTCTCTGATAGAAAATGCTTCCATGCCAAACCCTGGCCTAAATGCTTACTGTAAAGCTTAAACTTAATTCCCATACTTAGTCTCCTATAATCTTGAACCTTAAAATATGTTAAATACACGTATATATTTTTTTAAGTTATTTGTTGAGAAGTCAGATGGGAACCCAAGTAACCTAAATGTGGGTGCAGGCTATGCTTTTGAAAAGACGCCCTATGAAGCTACTCACCAAGGAGCCTGTTTCTCCTGGGATGAATAAAAGCAAGTTAACAATTTTCTCTCAGCTGCCATTCATAATGTTAAGTCAGTGGAATGTTAGGAAGACTTTCCTGGGACCCACACAAGCTATCCAAATTGATTCTCAATGAAACTCATTCTGGGTGGCACAGGAATCTTAATAATGAGGAATTCATTGCTACCCAGATCCTACCTGACAAACCAACTACTTAGCTTTGCGTTCTAACTGTATTCAAGTACACTAACAAAACATGTTTGTTTTTCATCTTGGGGAGGAAAGTCTTTTTTATCCAATAAGTTTTAGTATAAGAATGATTAGAAAACCATTTTTGTTTGTTAAGAAAAATCGCACAGATAATAGTTTGAACGATGCCAACGGTGTTTTAATATAGTCAGTTTCCTGTTCAGACTCGTCCTGAGGTTTTGTTCCCTGACAAGCTCATCTTGCTTTTACCATGTGGAGTCATAACAGCAGATGCTAGAATAATTAAAAACCTATCACTCTGGACTTCTCCAACCCAGTGCAGCCTAGGACAATACAGCCAGTCTATGGGTGCCCTTGTCGCAGGTTACCCATGTCTTCTGGGCTGATGCTGGGTTTTAACGTGCATCCTTGCACCTCTTCTTCGGCAGGAAGTCCGTCTCTGGGGATCACTTGCAGAAAATAGGACATTGAGTCCATAATTAAAGTAATCTCGTTCCAGGCAGATGCTGCAGTTGGCTCTGTTATCACATATTACAAAAGGCATCTTGAGGGTTATAAAATGTGCGGCAGATAGCTTTGGAGATGAGAAACAGCAATTTTTCATCTAATTTTGATCCGTAGACATGTAAGTACTGACTTGCTACTTTTTGGGTTTGAGCCAAATCACTATTATGGTGCTGAGATGAGCCAGGCAGTCACCAAAAGTAAAGTATATTCTAGCTTTTATCCTCAAAGTGAGCAAAGCTCTTTTGTAACCATCTCTGCACTTAGCAAATAAGGGTGCCATCTCCAGGCTGAGCATTAACGCCTGCAGGGGATTTAGAAGAAAGGCTCATGAGGCTTAAGACACACTTGCTTAAGTTAAGACAGGTCTGGTTAAGGGGTCTGCCACCACAGTTTCTTTGCAACTTCAGTGTCTGGTTTTAATTAGAAGCCTTTCCATTGTTTGCCTTTCCTGCAAAAATCAGAACGTTGCTCTTTGACATAGGCAGTCCAGAGTATTTATTAATGCTCCTGTCATCATAATTCCATCCATGAACACTGACAGGGGAAATGGTCTCGCTAACACTTGACTCTAGCTTAGGCCTGATCAGCATTAGGGTTATAAGCTGGTGCTTTTGTCTAATGTTTATTTCATAAACAAAAGGACTTTAATCATATACTGACTTAATTGTCTGAATATCTAATATGTCCAGACATTGGGCTTCACATGTTATAGGTCTTCAAAACTCTAAAAACAACGAATCCTCAATAAAACAATCAGCAATAAAATTCCGTAACAATCCTTCCCATGGACTTGGACCATTTAATTTTAAAACACAGTCAATAGTAAATTTCCTTTAAATTTCCAGTAGCCTAAATAGCAATCAAAACTAGGACTTCAGTTCAGTTTAGTAAACCATAGACATATTTGTGTTCTAGGACGTTTAAATATCAGAATTAATACTTAGAAGAATTTATGCAATATCCCTGGAATTGCTAGAGAAAAACTGTAAATCATAAAATTTAAATTGCTGATTTTTATTAAATGACCAAATTGATATTTTCCAAGACAACTAACATATTACATAGCCTGCTGTTATCAATACATGCCTGTGGGGAAAACTAGGAGTACGGCCTCTAAATCTTTGGCATAATATTCTGATATATCATGCATTCATGATCAACTCAATGAATATTTATTAATCTCTGGTTAATACTATATTGGATTGATAAATGATATTGTATTCATTTGTGTGGCATTGTCTTGGTGTATACATATGATGCTGTATAATTAAATCAAGTGACTCAGTAACTGCTTACGTATGTTTTATGGTAAAGCACTGGAAATTTCAAATATTACATATTTTGAAATATGTAATATTATTATTGTGTTTACTCATCTTGCGGTTCAATAGATCACAAAACCTATTCTGACAAAACCTCATCTGAGATGTTGGGTTGTTTGGTCGGGAACGATCAGGTCCTTCCAGGGGAAGGACCCTCCATCCCCTCCACACCCAGGCCCACTTCTCTCTTCTTCTCAGGATCCCTACGTACTCAGCAACTCTGCATACAAGGGTCATCATGTGCTGTTTGTGTCTGAGCCCAACTTACTGCCCGTACTGTGTTTTCTTCCAGATTCACTCTCGTTACACATACTACCTCTGTTCTTTAAGACTGGATAGTGTTCCAATGTGCATGCATTTCATTTCACACTGTCTCTGTTGGTGAATATAAGTTCTTCCCACATTTTGGCTATTGTGAATAATGTTGCAATGAACATGAGCGTGGAGGCATTCTTGCACCATATAGACTTTATTAGCTGTGGCCATTCACAGGTAAGGCTGTGATGGCACATGGGCTTCTACTCTTAAGATTTCTCTTGTAGGGATCTCCAGATATTTTCCACTATAGTTACTAATTAAATTCCCATCGGGCGTTTATAGGGATTCCCTTTGTTCTGTGTCTTCTCCAGCACAGTTTATCTTTCATCTTCTTAACACATATGTTTTAAAGAACTTTATAATGGTATTGCAATTTAAATATTGGATATATGTTCTCGGCACTCTGCCACGTGTTCACTTTTACAAGTTCCCCTCAGCTCTGTTGACATGAAACCATCTTGTTCTTCTGCAGTTATCTTAAGTTCTAATTACACACTGCACCTCTGTTCTGGTTAATGTAGCAATGTCTGATTGCTGTTGGGTAGCGCTTGCCTGGCAGGCCTTATTTTATCCTTGTTTTTGTGGCATTGTGCTTAGGTTTGCCTTTCAGAAGCAATATATTGCTGCAATTTTGAAGTGACATTCTCCAAGTTATTTTCAAATGGAAATTATCACCTGTTTATGGTTGTTCTCATTATTGATGGACTCGGTCTCATTAAGGGACCTGTGACCTTTCATGCTTCCATGATTTTTAAACTTGCCTTTTTCATTTATCGTAATGGATTAATTACATTATGTTTAATCCTTTCCCACTCCCCTTCCTGCTCTGAGAGTTCTGATTCCTTGTCCATTTTAAACATTTCTAGGTTAACAATCATCCTTAACTGAGGCTCTGCTCTTTTGAGTTACTTTGAAGGCATTTAACACTGCTTCCTTCAAATTCAGGGTGTAGCCCTGTAGCTTGGTTATTCATTGCTTTAAAAATCCATCTTAAAGCAGGTGTTGGTGTGCACTTGATCGATCACATCCACATCTGATACATACAGTTCTTGCCACATGGCTTTGCTTTCGTGAGTGCGTCACGCCCTAGAAGGTTTTGCATTTTCACATTTCTTCTGGATTTATCTCTTTAACTACTGCACATTGTCTGTATAGTAAAGGTCTTCAGCTGTAGTTCTGAAGATATCTTTATTTTGCTTCCACATTTGTCATACTTCAGGTACGCAATCCAGGGAAATGTTTGTTTTCCTTCACTTCATTGAAGATATTTTTCTTTCATCTTCAGATAAGAAGACCACTGTTTAGCTGAATTTACAGGTAATAGACCTTTTCTCTAGTTGCCTTTGGTATCTTCTGTGGTAATATTCTGAAGGCTTATTAACGGTTGTATCACTGCTAATGTACTTTATCTTGCTTAGGTGGAAAAGACATCACCTTTCCCCTATCCCTAACATGTCTCCCCACTGTCTCCTTAAGCTTGCCTCTTCTCATTTTCTGCATTAATTATCTCCTTCTAAAATTTACCCTAGAGGCTAGTTTCTTAACACTGTGTTTTGTAGCATGCAACTAATGCAAAACCACTGTCTGCCACATTAGTTACTTTGCTCTAGGGGGCTGAAGAGATGGTTTAGAAATTAAGAATGCTGGCTGCTCTTCCAGAAGACCCAGGCTTAATCCCAAGTCCTAACATGGCAGCTCATAACCTTTTCTAACTCAAGTTCTATGGGATTTGACATTCTCTTCTGGCCTTGAAGGAGATTGTATGCACATATGTACATGGCAAACAAATATACATGGCAGGCAAAATGCCTATTATTTAGGCACACACACACACACACACACACACACATACATACACATACATAGACACACACACACACACGTGTGTGTGTGTGTGTGTGTCTATGTATGTGTATGTATGTGTATATCCTGAAAAAAGCAACTCAAAGAAGAAAGGGCTTATTTGGGGTCATAGTTAAGGTACAGCCTATTGTTGTGGGAAAGTCAAAGCTGGAGTTTGAAGCACTAGATCACTTCACATCAATTAACTTCAGGAAGAAGTGAGCAATGGATGCTGGTGTTCAACTAATTTTTTTCTTTTTATGCAATTCAGAACCCCAGCCTAGAACCCCACCATCTACTCTAAGGGTGGGCCTTTCACCTCAATGAACCTCCTCAGAATAATTCTTCCTTGCATGGCTAGAGGCTTGTCTCCTAGGTGATAGCAGATCCTGTCAGGTTGATAGTCAACATTAGCCATCACGGCCGCTCTTCACATGTTGATGGTTCAGCGTCTCATACGTAGCTTATCCTTATGGATGACTCCAAGCCAATAACAAATTTCATTGTTCCCCCTCTGTGTTTCCAGAAAATGGATGCTTCACAGGGTGGACCTATTTCCAGCTCTCCTTTATTTTTTACCTCCTAGTATCTCTAAAGAAGCTCTCACATCTCCAGTCTACAGGAGTTAGAAAGCCAAGCCTGGGACCCAAGTCTGGGCTGAATTATCTGTCGGACATAAAAGCCCTGGTATGTGCCTCTTAAGTCAACCTCAATCTTCCTCTTTTTTTTCTGGAACCTGTTGCCATTGTTCTCACAGGTCTCAAAGCCTTAGCTACAATTTCCACCTGATTTTAGCAGGAAAATTCCTGTTACATCAGCTTGATCTTCCATGATACCAGGAGTCCTCATAAACACAACTGTGATGTATTTGAAACTAATCACAGCTACAGTTTCTTCTAGACCTTTTCAGTCCACATTTCAAGCATCTCTCTGTTTCTATGTTGTCTTCACAGATCCTGTTCTCAATGTGCCATAGGATGGTAGTACAGAACGGTGGCTAAAAGGACCAAATTTGAGTCAATTTTATTCAAGCTATCCCTTCAGGACCTGTCGGCTTGGGGAACATATGGGAGGTTAGGATGCCTGGCAGGCACACACTCGGTAAAGGAAAGATAGTGTTTCTACAGGTAATACAGTTAGTACTCTGCTCATCTCCACCCCCACCATCAATGGCATCCGAAACCCCATTATTGCTCTTGTAGTCATAATGATTAGTCCTCTAGATGAGCTAATTCTAAATAACAGGCACATGAGAGTAAGTTTTCATGGGTGAGAGCACATTTTGCAAAGTGTAGGAACCAAAACAGGTGGAAGAGGATTGGCAGAATGGGAGTAAGAACAGGAAAAGACAAGAGAAGGCAGCCCAAGGCATTACTAACCCCTCATACTTAACTGCATTACGTAGCCATGTTTAAGATCATAGAAAGCGCTGCACTAGAAATGAATTTATAGTGAGCAATCAGGTAACAAGCTTTTCAGGCAAAACTGTCCTGATTGGTGAAGTTCAATGCTATGGCTAGTCAAGTTCAGAAGAGGGAACTTGATCTAGTTCACTGGGTCATCGAGTTCACTAGGGTTGGGCTTCGCTGCACTCCTATTGCTCTTTGACAAGGGACCAGACACTGAAAAAACATTGAGTGGCTGCTGCCCTGGGAAAATGTATTTACCTGCTTCTCTAATATCACTGTCACTGCTAATTTTAAATGTGTTACAGCTTTGGACTGAAAGTCACCAGGGGCTTCTAAACCTGCATAAATTAATTCTAAAAATAAGAAAACCCACAAACATCATGTTTCTGGTAAGAGCTGGAGGCATCCACTGGAGCACTGACTATAGTGCACAGACTTTGGTTTTCTGCTTTTACAAACATTCCAAAGGGGTCCAAGCAGGATATAACAAGTGCAGGTGTCAGTCTGCCTCAGCCACAGGGCGAGCAGAGAAGATCTGGCTCCAAACGCCAGGCCCTTTCCATCAAGGGAAACTAAGCAAGAGGGATGATAGTGCATTCCACAGACTGTTTTTCCTTTTACATTTATCAGGATAAACTAAGAACCGTCGGAAAACCAGGTCTTTTCACAAAGAAACAAATTCACTAGGGCAGCTATTCACCCTGGGGTAGAATTCTGCAGCAGCATCTATGTCTGCAGCACTGAGAGACAGTGGTACTCCTCTGATGGTCTCATGGCCCATGCAAGGAAGGTCCTGTGGAGACTCCAGTAGACAATCCCAATAGACTCAATGAGGTTTACTTTGTGATTTTTTTTTTTTTTGGAAGAAGAAAGAAGGAAGAAACACAGGAATGGAGAAGAGAAAATCAAGACAGCTGTTTTGTCTTTTGAGTATTTGTTAAACTTTTAAAATGCATCACGTCATTAATGGAAGAATTACAGTTCCTTCAACCCCTCCTGGAGTTTGATGTATATATTTTATCCAAACCATACTTCTCTCGATTAAAAATTAAATCCCCAAGAAGCATCCTGACCTCATTTGCCAAGGTGCTGATCTGTGAGTACATGCTAGTCCCTGAACTTGGACTGTCACCCAGTCCAGCCTAATTGGCTGTGTAACTCTGATAAAAAGCCGGGGCCTGCGGGAGAGGAGAACTAGCAGCCAGGGCTCCGACATTTCCCTCTGCGGATGAATAATATACTTTTTATCTTGTCATTCACAGGCACATTTTTTTTTGAGCAGCACTAAAATAATTGACTCAAATTGTAGGATGTGTTTAAAAAAAGAAAATCAGACCATCAGGGGGAAAAAGAGAATTGTGATTTACAGATGAAATTCCTTATTCAGAAAACAGCATATCTAGTTTTATCTCACAGTAGGGATACAATCATTTCCAACGTACAGGAGAAGTAATTTATGGCTTTTGCAGCAAACTGCATGCAATCTTGAGATCCAAGAAAAATCCATATATGTCAGATGCTGATGCCCTGGTCTGAGGCACAATGAACTCCCAGCAGACCTGCGCATGCAGAGTCCTGTCATATTCCAGATGTTTCCACAAAGCAAATATAATTGCGGGGTTTCCTTTAGATGAGTGGAAATAAGTGGACAACCAACTGCCGTCTTTCTTAAGGGATGCTCCAGGCAGCTGGAATGGCTCCCATCAAAAATTAAAAGCACCAGGGATACACTCAGGCAGCAATTCAGAACTCTGCATCTGTTCTGATTCAAGCCTGTCAGGTGTTCAGAAACTGCTAGTGTCTTCAGTTTTTCAAATGATCCTTTGCTTCTTGTTTGGAGCACTTACAAAAACCCAACCCTCTAGAAGTTATTTCCTTTGGGGTGTCAAATGTGCAAAGATGGTCCTCCCAGGTTCCTCTTTACTGGTCAATGATTTTTTTCCTCTGGGGCTCACGTTCTTAAATAGAAAATATCTCAGTTCATTGTTTATTTTATTTTCAGTTTTTGTGCCTCTTAGTATTTGGATGAACTGGGCAATTTCGCTTCTCTTAGTATCATCTTGCATGTCAAACACAGTAGGAAACACCTGCTGGCCACATGGAAGAGTCTGATGCTACATTGCAAACTGTTTCTGACTTAAATGGTATAAGTATCATTATTTCCCATAATAAAATATAAGTGATCATTTAAATGCAGAAGTGGGGAAAACATGACTTTTTATCCTAGGTTGTTTTGCTCACAGAGTTACTTCAGGCTGGTTATTTAACAGCTCTGTTCTTCAGCGTGCTTACCTGGGAATGCAGACACCAATTCCCTAAAGTGGGTCTCATTATTATGAGGATTGTTGGATTAAGATACAATAACCACTTAGAAGAATGGCAGGCATATGGTAAATGTTTAAGAAGCACTATTATTTCCCCTTTCGATAACGTCTGAGGTTAAACGGTTCAAAGGTCTTATGCCTTCTTCCCCCCATCCTTTGATGCCTCCCTCACCCTTACATCCTTCCTCCCTGTCTTTGCCTCTCTCTCCTCTCTTCTCCTCCCGCTCTTGTTCTCCTTTTTTACTTGAGGCTTACTCGTCACTGAAGACTATAATCCAATATAAAGCTAGAGACAGGCCCTACAGCCACGAGACATGAATGTGAGGAAGATCTGAGACAACACCACTCACACAATGTTTCAACATTCGGCAAACAGCCGTGCTAACGTAACTGTAGCCTCTTTGCTCATGCATCTGCACAGCAGGCCCTTCATCCTCAGAGTGCCCTTGTCTCTGTTTCCTACTTGGTTATCTTTTAACAAGGAAGGCAGTAAATGCAGCCCACATGATTTGGTAAGTATTCAGACCTTTGGACAAAAGGCCATTTAGTCCTTACTGAGAAGGTGCACATAATGAAACACAGAATTGTCTGAAATCTCAAATGTATATAATTCTTAGTGCAGATTTTTTAAAGGTTTTAAAGTGAGTAACTTGGTTTAGACATAGTACAAAAAATTCACTATGAGTTGGCTACACTGAGATTAAAAAAATAATTGGGTGTACTATCAATTAAGGGCCAGCCTTACAAATACCATACACATGCTAATGTTAGATATTAGTCACTGGATTTCTTCAAAGCTAGCATACCATATTTTATAAGATGGTAAGTAATA
Source organism: Rhynchomys soricoides (assembly GCA_019843965.1). NCBI lineage: Eukaryota > Metazoa > Chordata > Mammalia > Rodentia > Muridae > Rhynchomys > Rhynchomys soricoides. The sequence continues at coordinate 561,044 of JADRCH010000317.1, read as the reverse complement.
TATTAAAACAATAAAAGGGAGAAAGCAGAATGGGAACCTATGACTTTAATTATCTAAAAATATATTTAGGGCTACCAAGATGGCTCGGTGAGTAAAGGTGCTTGCCATCAAGCATGATGATCTAAGTTCCAACCCTAAACTCACATAGTGGAAGGTAGCACGCCTCCTACAAACTGTTCTCTGTCTTCTAAATATTGGTCGTGGCATGTGCATGCCCCATCACTACAACAAATAAGTAAGTAAATATAATTTTAAAATTAAAAAACACATTTTAAAAAATCCTCAATCCTGTATAGCAAGGTTATATAGTTGACTAATAAAAACATATTAAAAGAAGTCAGAAACGGGGGCTGGGAGAAGGCTCAGTTGGGAATGTGCTCACCACACAAGCACTGGGACCTATGTTTGGTTCCCCACCATCCAGGTAGAGTCGTAAAAACTAAGGCATGGTCGTGCTAGCTTGTAATCCTACAGCTGGGAAGGTAAGGACAGGTTGTATAGAAAGAATCTCTTTATGTTTGATTGAATACTTCACTTGTTAAATAAAGCTGACTGGCCTGTAGCCGAGGCAGGACATAAAAGGTGGGGGTTCCAGTAGGAAGCAGGGATTCTGCGACAGAGCCAAGCTCAGGAGATTTTCACCCAGGAATATGGAGGAGGTCTGGAACATGGGAGCTGAGTAGAGGTAACCAGCCATGCGACAGAACTTAGGATGAATGGGATATTAGGCTATGATCTTATGGGGAATAGCCAAAGTGTATGACCTAGGTATTTGTAAATATATTTGATTCTCAGAGACATTATTCCAGGAGCCTGGGGCTGGGAGGGAAAATACACACTCAACAAGATGACTCCCTAGGGCTTATCCATTAGCTAGCCTAGACTGCAGATCCTTGACAAATGCCTGGCTTCAGGAGAGCATTCAAACTTCTCTGAATTCTGAGTGAATGATCACTGGGCCTAAGAAGATTAGCTAGTCACCATGGATAGGGCAGAGCAGGGAGAAGTGGGCTCACCAGTTGTGAAACTTTTGTAGTGGTCTTGCAGAAAAAGGCTCAGATACAAAAACTTTCCCAGGAAGAAGGCAATGAGATTAAATGTTGACTATGGGATGAGTGTGATATTGTCAGCTGAGTCACACAGAACAGAGACAGACAGGAAATGTGTGCAATCAGTGCCAGGGATGGCCGTAGGAAACCCTGACACTGAACTGGACCCTGTCAGGGCTAGAGAGTTGGTGATGAACTTTGGTATATACCAGTTTTATACATTCTGTTGCCTGATCATGAGATTAGAACAGAAATATTAACGACATCCTCTGCCTCTGTTTTGCCTAACTGTCCACTGAAAAGCTTTTTCTAACTGACAAATATTCAGTGAGCAGCTACTGTGTGCCCTGCTAGGCTCTTGGGGCAGATCACTACAGAAAAGATTCTCACCTTCAAGGAATTTGAACTTTAGTGGTAAAAAGGTAATTAAATGAACAAGATCATATATTAGAGATAAAGACAAATGCAGCGAGGGCTACAAATTACAAGCCAGGTAAGAAGGAGACGATTGGTGGATGCAGGGTAGGGAGGGGGTGTACTCAGTGTTGAGAGACACCAAAGCCTTTGAACCAGTGTGGTGTTTGTTCTGCTGTGAAGAACATTCCCTGGATCTCCCAGTCTCCTCTTAGTGAGCTGAACTGCCCCAGACCCTGTACCTCCTCAAACCACCTGCTGATCACATTTTCTTCTTCTTTCCCTCCTGGTGAGCTACACACATTCTTCCTTGTGTTAGCTGTTCGCTCAGATATTCTGGCCATAGCTACACTTAGCAGGTTTTAAACACACATTTTTGGTTGGAGAGCTCAAAGCTAAATTGGTGATTGTCTTCCAAGCAGTGCATTAGGCCCTGAAGGATTGCACCTACTTTCATTTTAGTTTCTAACATTCCCTTTCCTGTTGCTTGGACAGGACTGTTTCTTTAGTACTTATTTTTAATTTAAATATAGTTGCATTATTTACCCTTCCTTTCCCTCCCTCTCAAAGTCTTGACCACTTTTCCCTCCCCCCCTCTCTTTTGTGTGCACACACACACACACATAGACATATACATATACACATGTACAATCAGCTGAATCCATTTAGTGTTCCTTGACCACTTGGTATTGGATAACCAACAAGTTGGCTCATCCCTGGTAATGATTAATTCTCCCTCTCTGCAGTCATTGGTTGCATGCCGATCACTGTCTATGGGCAGGCCCCCATGAGATCCTCCCTTTCATTTTAGCATATCTATTCATGTTGTCATTGTTCAGTTCTCATTTAGATAGTCTTATTGTTGAGGTATCTTGGGTTAAGCTTCCCTGTCATTTCTAAGAGACACAGTCTCACAGCAGACTTCCTGTTCCTCTGGCTCACACAATCTTTCCACCCCATCTACAACCCTATATCACTGGTATTATCTAGCTGCAATGTCTATAAACCACAACAATGATAGTGTGGCAAGATATGGCTAAGGGTGCAATATTGGCACTCCTATCTCAGCTGCAACCAACAGATGTCAAATTAGATTTAAAGCCCACTGGACAGAAGGAAACATGCCAGGTACTGTAAACCCAGCCAACCACCAGGGCTAATCAGTCCATGGACCTTACAGGAGACCACACAACTGCTGCTTTACTAAGCCATCATAATTCCAAACTGCATGCTAAAACTCATACTGACAGATAATGTAGCTCTCACCTCTCATCAAAGATGCCTCCCTTAGCAGTAGATGGCTCTTACTAAAAACTTCAACTGGTCAAACTGTAGAGATCAACTGACCATGGGGAACCTAGCCCCAGTGGATGCATCTGCAGCACAATCCCTGCACCTAAGGCATCATTCTTTTATCTTTGTTTCTAAATTGCTGAATAGGTGTTATACATATGTCGGGGTGACATTTGGTTTTGCTATGTGATTATATTATAGAATGACAAAATGGTATTAATTATACACAAATCACATACTTTTGTTTTGAAACAGGGTCTCTCTATATAGCTCTGACTATCTTGGAACTCACAATGTAGACTAGACTGGTCTCAAATTCACAGAGATAAGGCATGTGCCACCACATTCAGCCAATAAATTCACTTTTTATAATGTCAGAATTTAGGATAGTGAAGTATGTAAGTCTTAAAATTGTGGTCTTCATTTAAAATGTCTCCTCTAGGTGCCTGTGTGAATTATATGGTCTCCAGAAGGCAGCACTATTTAGAGAGGTGTAGATACTTGAGGAAGTAGAAGCTAAAGACAGTAGGTTAATAGGACAGTGGGTTACTAGGGCCATGACTTTGAAGCACATCCATTCATTCTCATATTCTCAAAACTCCTTTCTCTCGCTCCCTTACCCCACCCCTCTACGAGTTGTACAATCTTCTGTGCTACCTGTTCCTACAACCATGATGTTCCACCCAAACATAGAGCAATCAGCCTTGGACTCAACTCCCTGAAGCCTGAGGAACCACACTCCCTGTGGTGTTTACACTATTGCAAGACTGCATTGTAGAACACCCATCTTCAATGAAACCTTCAATGAGACATCTCACCCCTCTCCTCCTCACACCAGCACTGTTGTCAGCTAGAATTTAATTTACAAACATGGTGCTTACACATAAATATGCGAAATAAAATTTTAACTGAAAATCAACTACTTTAAAAACCAGCTTTGACTTCTTTTAACATTGCAATTAATGGTTTCAATTGAAGTTAAACCGACTGACATAATACGCTTAAGTAGTTACTGTGTGTAACCCCATGAAAGGTAGTGTTTGCCCCCCACGTTCACACACACAGTAGGTACTCACATGAAATTCACACAGCCTGTGCCAGCTGGTGGGGCAATCCAGACAAAGCTGAGGTTGGTTGTAGGGAGGTGACTCACGTGAGAGGCCACCACGCTGCACATGAACTGGTTACCAAACTGGTGGTCAGACATGATCCCTGTGAGACAGAAAAGGAAGGTGTTACAAAGAAAACAAAATGAACTCCTTCCTACCCACCGAGGACGATGATATTTTATGAACAATTTTATTTTACTTAAGGCTCATTAAGCTAAGTGGCTTCCCATAAGTTATACAATGTTCTCTCTTCCTTGGTAGAGGTAAATTGATCATTTAAAACATCATTATCATGAAATGACCTACGAAAGCCATCACTAGAGAACGTGCTTTGCCTTTGTAGGTCTTTACTGTTCACCAAATACCCTCAGGGCAGCATGCACTAACAAGTCTGAATTTCTTGGAGCTGTCAGCAACATGAGAGACCACACAGCACAGTAGACTGGCAGGTATGGAAGCACAGAGATGCTCTGGGAGATACATACAGTAATTGGACTTCTGTTGGGCTATTTTAGAGGAGATCAGGTTTACCTGGCAATGCTACCACTTTCAGACTGGAAATCTTAAAACCTGGGGAACAGTACTCCAGACCTAGTGCACTCTCAGAGAAACACGGTTTGACTACTAGAATACAGCTCTCAAAAAATTGGAGATAAAAGTATTACTGTCTTAATCTTCATGTTGTGTTGGGCCCCATTTTGGCCCTGGTTTGGGCCTTGAGGACAAATCTGAGCCTGGCTGGAGTTTCTGTGGCCTTGTGGGAAAGCCTAAGCCTGGGTCGGTTTTTGAGACCTGTCTGTCTCTCTCTCTTCCACCCGGGGAGGACTCAGCACGACCTGCACCAGCCCTTGTCTGACTAGCTACTGCTGACATAAAATGAGCTTATTGGCCCTGTCAGTTACCCCTTACCCTCTGTCACCCTTCTCTGCCTCCTACGTCATCTCTTCCCATACCTATGTGCCCACCTTCTTGTCTTCTCTCTATAAGCAAGTGCCTAGTTTAATAAAGTGAGTTCTTGCTTTGACAAGACTCCCAGCCTGGCATGCTTCTTTTGGGCCATTGACACTCGCCATCCTGCTCAGCCCCAGACAGGCCTAGCTGGACCAGGTTCTCTCCTTTCACCTGGACCTGCGGCAAGGGGCTGACAATGTTGGTGGTATGAAGACCGAGTGGTCTAAGTTAGCGGCTTGGTTGGTATAAAGCAGTTGGGTTAACAGAAAGAAGGGGTTGGACATTTTGTAGTTTGTGCCATGTGCCAGCTTTTGTCTCTGTTTGCCAATATCCAGAGTGACATGGATGACTTAGTTGGACTTGCATGGTACTGTGTTCTGTGACCATGCTTATGTTCAATATCAGAACACTACGGCATATCTGCAGGTGAGTCAGTGCCTACTAAGGTATCAGGGGATGCCTCTGATCCCTTTTAACAGCACAGTTCTCTTAGTACAGATAAAAATATGAATAAAAAACTAAATAATAATGAAACAACCTATTTAGAAAATAGACAAAATACCTGAAGAGATTTTGCATCAAAGAAAGTATATATGGCAAATAAGGTAAAAAGTGTTCAACAGTATACACTACTCCACACTGTGAATTAATCAACAACATAGCAACTATCGGTCTATCAGAACAACCCAGATCCCAAACACAGATGATACCACCTGCTGGTGCACAAGTACACTGAGTTCACAAAACTCTTTAGCACCCTTAAAAGACAATTTTCTTATAAAACTACAAATATTCTTACCATAGCATACAGCAATGGTTATCCTTGCCATGTGAAACGAAAACTTGCATACACACACACACACACACACACACACACACACACACACACAAATGTTTAAAGCAGATTTGTTAATAATTTCTAACACTCAGGAGTAACTAGAAGGTCTTTCAGGAGAAGGATGAATAAATTAACTGTGATCTATCCAGGCAATGGAGACAGATTTAGTTAAAATGGAAAAATAGTGAACAAGCTACATAAGTATGCAAAGAAAGCTAAATACGGATAGTACCATGTAACAGTAGCCAAGCTGAAAAGCTACGGGATGACTGCTTCCAGCCAGATGTCACGCTTTAAACAGGGAAAACTATAGAAGCAGTTCAAAGATGAGTGCTCACCGGGGCCAGGAGAGGGAGAAGGGAAAAGCAGAACACGGTGTCTGAGGGCAGAGGGCTATTCTACACAGTGCTTCAATAATGGACTGCAGCCATTATGTAAATGCTCAAGCCTCATAGGACATAAAATACTCAGAGTAGAGCCTAACAGACGCTATGTGCTCTGGGTAATAATGATGTGCCAAGTGCAAGGTCATTGATCTTGACAAATGTGCCACTGTGGGGCAGGATGTCAGCTATAGAGGTGGGGCTTTGCCTTATTTTTCAGTGTGTAGAGGCAAGAACTATATGGGTAGCTTTTAAACTCAATGTTGCTGTGAATTTAAACCTGTCAAAAAGCCCCATATATTAACTAAAAAACTAAAACATTGCCAGGAATAGGAAACTAAGTTTTAAAATTCTCTCATTTATTGAATTGTAGTTTTGAGCAACAGCTTTATACTCTCTCAAATTAAAAGAAGGGAAATTCTGTGCCCCCTGATATCTAAAATATACTAAATTTGTTATGAGACAGGAGGAAACATATCTGTACTACAAACACAGACAAGGATCCATGTGTAGGGAGCTCCCAGTCCCTAGGGGTGAATCCACTACTACTACTACTTTGTGAATGGACATAAAAATTTAGATTTCATATGTAAAACATGGGGTGTTTAATTCTTATAACAAACAACACATAAGATAATCACCATGATGCATCTAGCTGACTGTTCATGACAAACACTGATTTTCTTCCTGTCTATCAGAGTAATTTTATACAATAAAATTCTAAATATCTCCCCACAGAACCTCTCAGTCCATTCATATCGTCTATACCTGAGCCATCTAAAGTGGCTACTTAAATACAACTTGATTAAAAGTAGAAGTATTTACTTTTATTGTTCAAAACTACAACTTTAATAAATGAGAGAATCTTGAAACTTGGTTTCCTATTCTTGGCAAAGTTTTAGCTAAAAAGCTATGTGTTTTTATTTAAGACAAGTTTAGATTCACAGAAAAATAAAAAATCCAGTTCTTCAGTTACTCCAACCATGTCACAAGTGCTAAAGAGGCAGCTACAGGTAGGCATGTGTTTGGCTGCAGAGAACAGACCCCTTCCTTCCAAGGTAGAAATCCCCATTAGATGGCCAACGTACAAAGCAAACTCAGCTTCTCTGGATTGACCTCTGATCTTTTTTTAAACCTCAGCTTCCACACTGTAAACCTCAAATATCAAGTGGGTCCCTCTGCTATGCTAACACAAATGATGCCCTCTAATTAAAATACAGTCTTCAACTGTTCTTTGTCACCTCACAAATCTTCCAAGAAAACCAGATGTTCCTCTCCTGGTTTCTGCTGAGCTTTTTACTTAATCCCAGAATACCAGAAGGCATCTGGAATGTTCTTACCCTTCACTACATCCTCCAGTCCTTAGGAAATGAGACATTCTTCTGGCACCTGCCACGGTCTGCATAGTCAATATTTAATTTACTTAGTCATGCTTAAAAAGGTTTCTCATTTCTTGAGATTAAAACCGAATATACATTTTTTTATTAATTCATTTTCCCATTTACAGTGTTAACATTTCTATGCTTTATTTTGTTGTGTGATATTCTCATTGCTAAACTGTTCTAGGTTTCATTATTTTTCCCTGGGATTCTACAACAGAGCCATAAGGTTTCTGTGCCCCATGTCTCTCCCTATTCTACCAAAGTGAGTTCTCAGAAAGGTCCTTGTCCTGCTTGCCTTCCTGTCTGTGCTTCCCATCAGCCTCCAGCAGAATGCAGCTCTCACCATCTCTCCTTAACTTTAACACAGTATGGCTTCCCATTCTCCCTAAATAGTCCATTGGCTCTGAGCTCTAAGTGGCAGTCACCACTCTTAGAAGTATCTACCCTCTCATCTTTAATAGAGCAAGTCCCATGTCCTCTTCAAGGGCAGGTGCAATTTAGCTTAACACCAGGAGGGAAATCACTGAGGTAAGGATATGCCAACCATGGCCTCACCCTCAAAGACTTCCATCTTGCTTACTGCCTGAGTCCCATGTTTGTGTAGGTGCCTTTCCTACACGTCACAGCAATCCACCTGTTCTTCCATCTTAACATGTGAATTTCTCCCCACATAGTCTATGAGAGAATCCATCTTAATCTCTGTATTCAGGCAGATAGCACAATGTATGACCCATCACAGATATTCAAGAAGTATTTTCTGTTTAAATATATAAGCAACTTTAAAAATTACAAAGACTGTAGAAAGCACAGCATATGCATGTCTTTTGATCAGAATATGTCCCAACTGATCTAAGAAATGGAAGAAACAGGCTAGTTTTGCAAGGTAAAAATGATGCTATTGTAGCATTTCAATTTTTAAGCTGTATCTTAGACAAAATTCATCAAGCCAGGGAAACCACGAGGTCAGAGAGAAAATAAGACTCCCAGGAAGATGACATTCCCAGAGTGGACTCAAGATGCACGACTCAGGAATTGCCACTCGCCCCACCCCCCGATCAAGCATGAAGTAGGGACCCAGTGTGTGGAAATGACACATCTGTGAGTCAGTCTAGCCACAAAGGAAAATGAATGTCCCAGCTCTAATCATGTGGGAAGGGAATTGATGGAACAAGCCTGGGTTTCAAACCTTAGGAAAATGAATGTCCCAGCTCTAATCACGTGGGAAGGGGAATTGATGGAACAAGCCTGGGTTTCAAACCTTTGTAATGTGATTCATGGTCGAGTAGCTTCTCCTTCCTCAAAATCCCTCTAAGGGACACAGTCAATGACTAGGTCACACACCACCTTACTAAAATTAATAAGCTGCTGACATACATATACATGTCATATATATGGCTGATATAATTATGTCTATGCCTATATCTATATTGATATCTATATCTGCACACACCCTGTCCTGAGTAAATACGCTATGGACTAATATTCTTGCTGTCTAGCTGTCTAGGACAGCAGTTCTCCAACCTGACTGTCCAGTGGTTCACCTAACCTGAGTACAGGGATTTTTAAAAGCTTACCCGTCAATTATTATTTGTAGCCTGTACTTGAAAATTATTATTACTATTATTAGTTATTATTAAATAATTATATTATAAATGCTATAGCTATATAGTTATAAATTAAATTAGTGTGTTATATACAGAGATTATAACATTAGTGTTATCATTATAATCACTAACATTATCCAAAATTCTGAGCTTAGGGTCGAAACTATTCACATTATCAAAATTTTAAATACAATTTAAAAGTATCCAGCAGAGTCTTACTGAATGGTCTTTGTAGTAATGATGTAAAACGTCCTATATTTTTGTCCATTTTTCCAAAAACGATCCCACACATGTGTTCCAGACCCTTGTGTCTGTGGACGTATACGATGGGGTCTGTATGAAGGCAAGTGGACAGCCTTGTGTGCCATTCCTCCAGAAGGCTGTCCACCTCCTGAGTCAAGCTAGAGTAGCTAGCCAGTAAGGACCAGGGTATCACATTCTCTAGCATTGTACAGAGCTACAGCCATTAGAATGTGTATTTACTTAAATATAAACCAGAGGGGAATAAACTGGTATTCACAGAAACCTATTTTGCACATAAAATAAATGACAGACTCTACCTGAAATGACTTGTGTGAGGAAAGTGGAATAAACTAACCTTATAAATAAATTATCTAGAAGATACGTATGTGCTAACTGGATGCTACTGATAAAAATACACACTAAAACTATGAAAGTAATTCATATGTACAAATACAACAATGAACATTAATGTCGCTTCCTATGACCTGGGACCGTAGTACTGATGCAGCATCCTCCCTAGTTGGGATACTAAGAAAGTGAACAACAACAAAAAGTGTGCTCACGGTCAAAAGGCAGTCAGCAACAGAGGCTGGATTCTAACCAGGGCATCTGGTGAGGAGCCAGAAAAGTTGTATTGAGTCATGAAAGGAAAGTTACAGTTTCCCCTTTTCACATGAAGCATCAAGGACATGAAACAGTTTCCTCAGCTTTGTATACACAGATGTGTAGCCATTGTCAGCTTTGCCCCTGACCACCTCATTCTAATATCTGGGAAATGCTGGGGTCCTGAGCACTAAAACTTCCTTCAGCTCCAGGGTATTCTGAGCACTGAGTGAATAAGCCAAAAGAAAAGAGGATTTTGCACAGACACAGACATAGTGATCAGGGTGCACCCAGAAGATGACAGAAAGAGAACAGCAGCCAGAACGATTTCCGTTGTCCCACAGGACACAGGTCACTGCAGTCACCACCATCTCCTCAATGCCTGTGTCATGACAGATGTGTGATTCCTGTCTGTGACTTAGAATTGTATTCTGAAGATACCTGAAATGTGACTGTGGTAATAAAATGTAAATTTACAGTTTTCCCTGCTGCAGCAGGGAAACAAGACATGTTCAGTTTTAATCATACTTGTAAAAAGAAAGGAACTAAAATAGAAGGGTCTAATTAGTGTTTCTCAGAAAAACAGGTGAAAATAAAGTGTACATGTGGGTCATGCATTTGCATGTGTGTCACGTATTTGCACCCATGTCATGCACTTCCAGTAAGTGGTTTTTATATATTCACTATTGTGGCTACATGGAAACTGTCACACAAAACATTTCACACAGAACTTCTTCCCTTGAGTAAATACTTTGAAAAGAACTTGGCTCTCAGCAAAAGTAAACATGCATGGGTCTCCTGATCTGACTTGGGACAAGGACGCTAGTTTACCATACAAATTCTGAAGTTCTGCAAAGTGACGTAGCTGTGATGATTTTTCCATGTCATTAAAATGCTTTCCTTTTGGATGTTTTATATACATATCTGAAAAACACAATATTCACAGACTACGTACATTTCCATATCCAATCAGTAGGGCTTTAATATTACCATTCCTTTTATGAAGTCTGGGTGTTTCAAGTTCATTGCCATACAAACCATCAGACTACTAGTTTATTACCATTCAGTATTTGTCTTCTTGTGAAAGCTGTGGTAAGAGAGGAACCCAGAGCAGTTTCCTTTTTCCAGATCACACCTCTGCAAGGTTCATCTCATGATGTCTTTAATTATTCTAAACTTGCCTCCATGATCCCTTTTTAAGGCAGCGACACACATTTCTGTGCCTTCCGGGATGTCATTTTCCCTGACAAGTCTTCAGTTATTTTAAGTTTGTGACTAAACCTTGTATGAACCCATTTCCCTGAGGAATGCTTCTCTATCTTTTAGTGTGCACATTGTGGAGTCCTCAAAACTGTAACCAGGAGTTCTAAGACTGCCTCTGCCTAAAATACAATGTCTATAGTCTCAAAAGACATAGCTTATTCAGTTCTAAAAACCACACTGAAGATTTTAGTACCCAAAATAACAACTTTGTGAGGAAATTTATTCATGTTAGGCATCGTGGATCAAAAATATAGGTTACTCAAGTCTGTTTGGTTTGTGATTTTTCCACAGTTAGTATCAAGAGTCAGGAACATGTCCTGCTTTGGTTTTTCTCACATTTCAGATGAAAACTTCTGTACATGCACATGATGAAACACAGAGCAAGCATATTAACTCCTCAGAGTCTCATATGAAGACTGTAGCTGTCAGTCAGACTGACAAAAGACTGGGAGTGTTATTTGCTATTTCGAAGACTTGAAGAACCGTTGGTAGAATGTTTTCTAGAACGCTCGGGAAAGTTACTGCCTTACAACTACTGAAGAAGTTTAAGACTCAAACGTCTGAGGATGTAAGCTGATCATTTCTCCTCCGTTTTCATCCTGTGCTCATTCTGTAAAAAGTCTCATCGGTTAATGAAATACAGTGTTCTGAAAACCTAGTTTGGGAAGTTGGTCCTACACTTTAAAGAAAAGGAGAAAAAAAGACTTAAGGAGTTCCTTTCAGTCATTGTATAACCTATTACTTTAGAGCTCAACACTGGTTACTTACAGACTGGCTTGTCTGCAATATTTGCTGGCTCAGTATACAAAGCACTTCAACAAAGCCAGATGTGATTTTATACACTGAAAAGTAATCAATGAACTTCCTGAAAAACCCTTTGCTGCCATTTATCTGTGAAGCAGCAGTCTGGAGGGGGGGTGGACAGTACACACGAAGACTCAGAGGTGTGCCTGTACGTTTATTTTCTAAAGCATTGAAGGCTTTTGCTTTCAGATTTCAGCCTAAGAAGCAAAAACATTATAAATGATAATAAAATCCTTTTGGAATTGTATGGTGACGGGCATGGTGAAGATGCCTGGGAAGTACCCTGCTTCCACACTCTTCGTCAATTCTGTGAACAGAGCCTTGGTCCTTTCCTCATTTATGAGGGTCACCAAGCCGAGTCTCTGCTCCCCCGACACTGCCAGTCCCTAACTGCCTTCTCTGTGTCTTTTGACATACATTATTACCTTATTTGTACTGGACAGACAGTAGAGAAAAGGTCAAATTGAGAACACTGACCCTGGAGGCAAGCTGCTCCTGTATAGAACTGTGCTCTACCACCAAGGAACCATGGATTCTTGAGAGTGTCACTCAGTCCTTCGTCAAGAAAATGGGGAGGAGAAAAACAGGGTGGCTGTGAAGGCAAAATGACTGGATAGCTCAGGGCTATGTATGCTAGCTGTTCTTACAATTTCCATCTTAGAGCATCAGGAACCAAGACACAGTGAGTGTCAGTGACTTGTCAATCACAGAAGAGTAAACAGTGTCTGCAGGTGGGTTGAGCTTCTATCTTACACTGTATGTTGGCTTCCTTCCTGCATGCTTATATGGTAGTAATGCCTCATTCTGAGACTGAGCCCAGTTCGGACAGTGTTAAGTCACAGTTGCCCCCCTGTGCAGCAAGACCAACCAGTTACACTTAGATGTTTACAGCTGCTGAGTTTACAGATCAGCATCCTTTCCAAACAGCAAGTGGAGCGTGCACTGTCTTTACTGAGGCTGAGCTGCTTCACCAAAGGCCTTCTCTGTTGCCTTCTTTCCTGATATCACACAGACTCTTTCCTGAATAGCTGTGTGCTGGTGGACAGCTAGGATATGCTGCCTGCCCAGCAGGCACTGCTCTAACCACATCACACTAGCTAACTGTCCACAATAACATTTCATCTTACTACCTGGGGCCAACTTATTCCTCTGACCTCATTTTGTTTCCGTCTGATTGAAGCTGCATTTTACCTAGGTAAGGAGTTGTATTTTACACCAGGCCACAGACACAATTAGAGAGGAGGTGTTTTGAGATGTGAACCCAGGGCAGCCTAGGGGTTGAAAAGAAGCCCTATAAGTCTGCTTTCTTTGAGAGAGCAGCAGACTGGAGACTGCAGCCATGGTGGAGCAACACCATCTCCAGGGAGTCTCCTTCATTCAACCTTGCAAGTCTGCCCTCTTCACTATGAAAGGAGTGTCCACGTGACCCCTGGAAGCTTACAGCAGGAATTACTACACCACATCTTCAGACCTCTGCACTTCCTGGTTTTGAAAACAAAAAACGGATGAGATCACAGAACAAATAGTAACGACTAACATCTGCTTAATATGTAATGATACAAAGTTCTTATTTTGTATTCTTTTTACAAAGACTAGTTCAATTTTTTTCATTAAAAACCCTGGTCCCATCTTCTGGAAGCTCAGCCTGGTGAGTTTTTCACATTGGTCCACTGTTTGATTGACTTTTGTAGCAGAGCCCTGTTACTTTTTGGTGGAGTGACCTTAAGCGAGTTATATAAACATGAATAATAAGATCTAATCAATGGAATATAGAAGTGATTATGTGAGACACTTCCCATATTTACATGCCAAGTTTTATATAAAGTCGCTAGGATAGTGTCCAAGAAGGGCTGAAACTTTACTTATAGAACTAAAAAGTGTGTTTCAGTCTTTCTCTGTCTCTATTAGACTCACATAAAATTCCCCTTTAAATGGGTTGCAGATCACTCAAGCTAAGTATGAATTCAGAGCTAAAATGGTAAATTAGAGGCAGTGTAACTCTTGTTAGACCCCAAAGGTTCTGCATGTAGAAGCAAGATTTGGTTATCTTAACTGTGCCTTCATACAGACAGTCCTAAAAGTGCCCCTAATTCCAAACAACCTGCAACTTATGCCACATTTGAATACAACAAACTGCTTTATCAAATATTTTGCCCTTCTTAAAACAAATAATCCCATGGTGTTCTATCTGTAAACACCCAAAGTCTCCAAGGCACAGAGACTCCGTCTCCAATGTCTATGAAAAGTTGTGACATTAACACTTTCTTCTCTGCATTAGGACCATCTCTCAAGAAGCTTTCTAAAACAGTCTTTTCTGAGTCCCTTTGAAACTTCATATAAAATATAATGTTATCTAAACAAAGTCCTGGATACAATCTGCTGCTGTTCTCACTTATGAACCACAAAATTCAATCTAATTGAAGGAATCATATAAACAAAATGCAGCTGCTCTGGAAGGGCTAGATAAACTTGAATGCAAGAGAACATGAATACATATGAATACATACGAAACACGAATACATACAAAACCATAAATCACCTCCAAGAGGCTTTCCTTCAGAAATGCTTTTGAATCTTCTCTTCACATAACAGGTAATTGTTTTCCCCCACTGATTATGTGTTCTGAATTCCTCTGCCCACAAAATCTATTATAAGAACACATTTGTGAGATAAGTCACTTCTGAGAAAGAACTAGAACAAGCTGTCAAGGTAATGCAATGATGGGAGCTGTCCGTGGTACTGAAGCTCATTCCCTCTAGGTACCCAGAACGTACCTGCCTTTACTCAAGGCATTATAGCTCAATTAGCATGTTCCCTACATTTGCCATCTCTTTGCTGTTGTAACCACTCATCAACAGAATCTGAGCAGAACTGCAATGTGCTATTTCCTAGATGAAGCAATGAAAGAAGATAGGTGTCTTATACGTTCCTTTCTTCTCTTGATTTCAAGACAATGCTGAGCCAAGCTTGAAAACAGCCTCTACTGCTGAGGATCAGCATGGAGAATAACCCACCTAGTACCGTCTGGCTGATGTGGCCTTCAAGTCAAGATACAATTCAGGCTAATTTGCTCCAACAGCAAAATCAGACTTACCTTACTACAGCATCTTTTAAATACGAATCCCACCAAAGTTCATTTCCTTGCTGTGTTAGTTCTTAAGACAAACGATTTGGTCTTGCTGGTTTTGAACATCACTCCTCAGTGGTGGTAAGTGAATAACTCTGTGTCTGTTTTCATTTTCTTCATAATGCTATGCATTTTCAGAAAGACCCATCTACTTTAGAGCAGTCAAAGCAAAACTGCCTGCTTCATGTTTTCTAATAACCCACTAAGTCCAGCTAGTGCTGCCTACCCAAATGTGCACAGGAGTATGGGCAAACTCCTATCAGTCACTAAATCATATTTAAAAGAATGATTCTTCTTCCCACCTACAGCTATCCACTGACAACAGTTCCCCTATAATGGGCAGGGCCTGGAGATCACCCATTCTTTGTCAATGTTTTGGCTGGCATGATCTAGTGTAGGTCTTGAGCAGGTAACCACAGATGCTATTAGTTCAAAATTGTGACAGCCATGTCATGCCATGAAAACCTCAGTTTCTTTGAATAATGACAGGGTTTTGAAGTTTATTTCTCACTCAGTTCTTTGCCTTAATCCAATTGATCATTTTTTTAAATGCCATGGCTTCTTTTAAGCTTTATCAACATTTTATCTTCGATGTAATTGTATAACCGTATACCACACCTCTTTTGTCATTGGTAAACCCTGGTGACCTTAATGAGAAGGGCCTCCATAGACTTGGATATTTATGAAGTTGGTCCCTAGCTAATATAATCAGTTTGCAACTGATTTGGAGGTGTGCCCTTGTTAGAGGAGGCGTGTCATTGGGCTTGGGCTTTAAGGTGTCAAAAGTACTTGTTACTCCCAGTTAGCACTCTTTAACATTTACCTGTGCATCAGGATGTAAGGTCACAGCTACTGCCACAACACCATGCCTCCTGCTTGCTACCATGATCCCTATGATGATGGCCATGACCTCATCCTCCCTAACCCCAATAGACACTTTTAGGAGTCACTGGGCTCATTGTGTTTGTCACAGCAATTGAGAAGTAACTAAGACATAAAGTTAATATAATTTCTACATATACTTTGAGAAAAGTAAATTTAGGCATAGGTTTGGAATTATTTTACATTATGTGATTGAGAAGACAATCACCCCTCTTTTAAAAGAGTTATTCATAGTCCTTTATGGTTGGAAATAAAGTATTAGAACTTTTAATTTTTAATATCAAATTTATAAGTACTATGTTAGAATATTAGTATATATAATTTGCAAAGTAAAAATAAACATGTGAAAATCTGAAAATCTAATACATTTAGCTTTATCTGTCAGTTTAAAAAATCAAAATAAATCATAATTTTACAAGCATCACAAAGAAAGTTATAATAAAAACAAACAGAACCTGCTAAGCTCTTTGAAAAGAAATGTTACTAATAGAGGAACACAGTTAAAGAAAAAAAATGTGGTTACAGCCACCTAAGGGTCTTCAGCAGGCCAGAGATGGACTAAGGGATTAAGAGATTCCAGGACACAACTGTCAGGTCCTTAATTTATCCTCCAGGGTCAGTAAGGGGACAGCAAGAATAACCATGATAACCTGATAATAAAAGGCTTTGATGGCCTCAGCTCTCCACTGTACCTATTCAGGGAGGGTCAGAGAACGAACGTGTCAGGTGTCTGGCCAAGCGACTTTCAGGTTGGTCTGGCCTGAGCAGAATGCTGAGTTTCTGCCAATAAGGATTAATGATGTCTTATGAGACTTGAGACAATGGGAGGCTAGTTAATACACAGATACAGAAGACCAAACCATCATGAAAGAAGTATAAACTATTTTGTGAGTTCAACAAACTATTAGATGAATTTTGAGACATTTTGAAAAAAAAAAGGAGCAGGATTTTCTCAACAGATAAGGCAGATGGTGCCTGAGAAATGACACTCAAGGTTGACGTCTGGCTAGCACATGCACACACAGGTGCCCGTTCCTGCATGTATGTGCATCCATAGGCACACAAGATTTTCATATGGGAAGAAGTTCTTGTGCCTAGAAACATCAATAGTGAGAGTCACCTTCACTAGTGATTTGGAAGCCCAATTAGCTGTGTTAACTCTTTCTGTGCAACAAATTATTGATATGAAAAATTCTTAGACTTGTATTATGATATATATATATATTATACACATATAATATATGTTAATATTATACACACATATATATACACACACCCCATATATATAATATATATGTATAGTTATATGTGTATGTCTTATAACTATGCGCAAGAGGTTGATTTTTCTAAAATTTAAATGCATAGCTAAGAGACACCACTATCTAAATTATATTTAAATGTAGACTTTTTACCTAAAGGGAAAGAGAAACATTTCATAGAAAGTCTGTATGAGTATCTTCCTCATGCCATCTGGCTTTTAAAGAAAGTTAAATTATCTTTTAAATAGATTGTCTTTTTTTCTCCATCCAATGGTCAGGCATGTAAAAACAGTCTCACCAGAGAATGTAGGGATTTGCAAACAAACTCAATTCCCATAGCAGAGAATGGGACCTGCAGAGAGCTGGGAATTCAGCTCCTAGTTTGTGGAGCTGTTCTCAGAGGCTGGGCATGTGTCAGCCACATGGCTAGTCTGTACCTGTAGCACAGGTAGGAAGTATGGCCACATTGCCAGGGCCCTGAGTGAGGATTTATGGCTGATGTCAAGAGCTCCGTAGAGAACCCACAAGCAGAGCACTAAACCCACCCCCATCAGGCAGATCCAGGGGTGGTAAACAGGCTTTGCAGTACCAAGAGGGAGGCATGCAGCAGCCATTTGTTCTGCACCAGGAAGACCAGTCACCGGGGCAGAGGAGGGAAGAGCTACTTCTTCTAGGCTCCGGTGAGCATCTGACTTAACATTTTACATTTATTTCCATCAACGACTTCAGCGGTATTTCTAACAACACAGTGACATCTGACCTAACTACTCTCTTCCTTAGGGAATTCCTTAAACATCCATCTATGTCACCTGTCATTAACTTGGTGTGGTGGTGGTAGTGGCGGTGGTGGTGGTGGTGGTGGGTGTGTGTGTGCATGCACGCCTGGTTGATTTTCAATATGGCTACAGAGTGTGCAACTGGGATGGGACCTTGGTAGCCTCTATCTCTGCTTCTTTGCATGGCTGAGTAACCTTGGCATGGTTATTTAGACTCTACAGGCCTGCATTTCCTATAACATTTTCACAGGGGTAATGCAAAGTTTGCTTTGGTGGAGGGAGGGGGGTTCAAAGTGTTTACTTGCAAATCCTAAGCATATGACAACTGGCTTCTCATGACATTGGTATATGGTGGCTGGTGTGTCATAAGGACATTTCCTTCCTCACCTGTATCAGAGCTGTTCGTGGTATACCTTCTTTAACCACCATGCTTATTGCCACTGTAATAAATGAGACACTATAGGAGCAATACCCCGGCAGCTAGTATGCTTCATTAGAGCAGATGCTGGCAATGGGCTGAACGTCTTACTTACTAATGAATAATGATGTGGTAGCTAACTGGCCTTAGCAATGAATGCTAGCCTAGAGGGGAAGGAGTTTTAAATACTTGACTGTCTACAATGAAGGGCTGAGCATAGGCTTACTCAGAGGATACAGAAAAGTAACTGGAAGGAGATGTCTCCATCTGATAGTCTCAAGTTTTCATGACCCTATGATAGCCACTGAAAACTATGGGGAATTCTTCCCTTAAAATGGTGGGTTTGTTTTTCCTTTTGAGAAAGTATAGAAAAATAACTGAAATTAAATGCTTCATTCTTGTGAGTCAATGGTGCATACTTTGCATGCTGACTGCAGGGTCGGTGTTGATGCAGTTAGTGAGGCTGCCCATTTCTTCATGAGGATGCTCTGCTCATGTGGAATCTATGTAAGTGTCACATTTGATCTCATGATTAAATACAATGCAAGCTGACTGCATATTTTTTTAAACAACTGGCACACAGTACATTTAATTTCTTTCCATTCCTCATAATGAAGCAACTTGAACTGTTAACAAAACCTGAGTTATATTCCTAACTGTGCAATTATATAAAATATTTAGGGAATGTCTCCAAATTTGAACAGACAGAACCCAGAACATAGTGGAAGAAGTTTTGGGGACTGTATGATCTAAAAAAGAAAGAATTATACAGGCATCACACCGAGGGCCCAGGGGCAGCATAAGGAGCTAACTTAAAGTTTTTAAATGTGTACAATGACAGCATTAAGTATTCCTCAAATCCCCATGAACAAAATATCAATCTATGTAAATAAACAGTTAAACCCCATCCTCCAAAGGCATGCATGCAATCACTTGTCTTATTGCCTTTAAATATGCATGCCTAGCTGTAATAAACTGAATTGGACATATGTCATTCATTATATCGTAACTATAAATGGAAAACTTTAATATTCCCCAGATGTTTCTAGCAATAGCGGCAGGCAATTAATGATGACAAGTCTAGAGAAATCCTCAAACAACTTTATACTCAACTTGCAAAACAGTTAATATTCGTTCTATCATGTATTCTGTGAAAGCAAAGGCATTAATACTTCTATACTGGGCTCCCTAGGGACTCAAGGTATTTAAGTTTTACTTAATTACAGTGCGTAGCCAGCCAGTTATTATGTGGAGTAAGGCAGTAAACAGAGTCACACTGTTTTATGGGTCCTCTGATAGCACTGAGCTCTAAGTGCTTAGATGCTGGCAAATTCATAATGAAGAATGTAAGGAACTCTTAGGTGAGGGGGGAGACCAGAGAAATAAAATCAGTAAAGACTACCAGTTTTAAGGTTTATTCTATGACCTATACTTTGCTTCCCCCCACCAATGAATCTTCATATCAACTTTATGAAGCAGCTCCACAGGAGCTGCCAGTCCTGAGGGCCAAGCACACATCTCTCTCCAAGTCTGAGTTAGTGGCATCATATTGGCAGCTGGAGTCTGGCCACAATGGGGAGATTCACACCACAGAAACTGGCAGACACTACAGATCAGGGTTTGTCCTCCTACTGGAAATTTGGATCTTAAAGCTCTGCTCTCAGTAACTGCTGCTAGATACAGGGATGTTTACACCTAATATTCACTGGACCGAAGTGGCAGATAGAGTTCAACAGCCTGTTTTGATAAATTTACTCTTTTATAAACACTGTTTACTTAAAGAAGGAAGACAACAAACTAGAACTTCCTCAAAGATCCAATAGTAGAGATTGCTAAGCAAATATGGGCCACACGATAATCGTACTGTGAACAAATATTTCCATGTCATGTTACAAGGCCTGCACTCTACCTTTGATCTGCATTACAGGCCAATTTCCTACAAATATCACAGAACATGCAATGAACTAAATTTAACCAAGTGTGACAGCTAAAACTAAAGCTGAGATGCTAGCATATTCTACAGGCATCCCTAAAATGCAAAATGTCTTTCCTCCATGTTTCTATTGTCTGTCATTAAAATATCTTGACTTTTATTTATTCATGCACATGGCATGCAAGACTCTGTCCCTCCTTCAGCTGTGCTGTTCCTGGGATTGAACTCTGGTACCTTTGCTCATAGTCCATCTGACCGGCTCTCTTTTTGTTCTTAAATAACTTTATTGAAATATAATTTATTTGCCACAAAGTTTACTCCTCCACACAGTTGGGTGGTGTTTGTGTGTGTGTGTATGTATGTGGTGTGGTATGTGTGTTGTGTGTGTGGTTTGTGAGTTTGGTGTGTGTGTGTGGTGTGTGTGGGAGGTATGGTTTGTGTGTTGTGTGTGTGGTGTGTGTGTGTGTGCACATACTCACACTCTCTGATGCATGTATAGGAAGAACCACCCCCACTGCTTCCTATTACCCTTCTCTTTCTCTTGAGCATAGCTGAAGAATTCTCATAATTTAAACACATAGATGGTAGGATTTAAAGCAACTAGTGCAGTCTTACTCGACTGACATCTCAAGCCCACACTCATGTGGCATCAGGAAAAAATAAAGCCTTACTTTATACTATAGTCCTTACTGTAATAAGGACACCCACCATGACATCTACTATTCTGAAAACCTGTCAAGGCAGGTACAGTACTATTAACTATGTCATATGGCACTGTTTCCTATAGGCTGCACACCCACAGACAGCAGTTCATCTGCCCCATCTCGGCACGACCACCACTTGACACTCTGTTTCTGTGAGCTTGACTATTTTAGATTCTGCATATACTAGGAATTATGTAGGCACTGTCCTTCCTTCAGGGACTGGCTTATTTTGCTTAGCATAATGCCCTTCAGGTTTACCTGTACTGTTGAAGGAGGTAGATTTCCTTAGGTGAATTAGTTTATTTTAAATAAATAATAGCAAAAGTACAAACCAAGCTAAAACCAGCAGAAAGAGAAAAATAAAAGCAAAATTAGAAAATAGAAAAAAGGCAACAAAACTGAGTTGAAATTTTAAAATATTTTCTAGTTCTCCCTATTTGCCTGCAAAGTTCATGATGTCCTTCTTTTGCTAGTTAGGTAGTATTCCATTGTGTAAATGAACCACATTTTCTTTATTCATTCTTTGGCAAGGGGCATCTGGGTTGTTTCCAGGTTTTTGCTATTACAGATAAAGCTGCTATGAATATTTGTGTGTGTGTGTGTGTGTGTGTGTGTGTATGTGAGAGAGAGAGAGAGAGAGAGAGAGAGAGAGAGAGAGAGAGATGAGACATCCATGAAGAATTGGACACCAACAAATTGACCAAAACCAAATGAATCCTTGGAAACACCACAAACACACACACACACACACACACACACACACACACACACACACACACCCCACTCTCACATCAGTCCAGATCATGAAGAAATATGTAACTTGAATGGAGCAGTAGAAAGGAAAAAAGCAGGAAGCAGTCATTGACAATCTAAAAACAAAGCTCAGATCCAGATGCTTTGCAGGTGAATTCCACCAATCCACTGAAACCTCAATACTCCTGGAGACTGAACCACCAACCAACCAATACACATGGAGGGACCCATGGTGCTGGCCACAAATGAGGCAGAGGAGGGTCTTGTTAGACATCAGGGGGAGGAGAGGCCCTTGGGCCTGAGGGTATTAGATCCCCCAGTATAGGGGAATGCCAGGGAGGGAAGACGAGAGTGGATGGGTGGGTGGGGGAATACCCCCATAGTGGCAGGGGGAGGGGGAGGGAACGGGGAGGTTCCAAAGGGGAGATCTGGAAAGGGGGAATGTATTTACATTTGAAATGTAAATAAAGTAGGAAAAAAGAAAGAAAGAAAGAAAGAAAGAAAGAAAGAAAGAAAGAAAGAAA
>JADRCH010000317.1:485085-538722 GCA_019843965.1 Rhynchomys soricoides | reverse complement strand
AAAGAAAGAAAGAAAGAAAGAAAGAAAGAAAGAAAGAAAGAAAGAAAGAAAGAGAGAGACACCATGCGGGTAGTTCCATGTCAGCTTGATACACAGTAAAATCATCTGAAAGGAAGGAACCTCAATTAAGAAAATGTCTCCATGAAATCAGGTTGTAGGCGAGCCTGCCTGTAGGGCATTTTCTTAAGTAGTGATTTATGGGGGAGGGCCCAGCCTGTTGTTGTTGGTGTTATCCCTGGGCTGGTGGTCCTGGGTTCTGTAAGAGCAGGCCACGTGGAGCAAACCAGTTAATACCAGTTTGTACTGGTAGTGTGTTACATGAATCATGGACTTAAAATAAATTCTTCATAAATGGAAATCCACAACAATGAAAAAATCACAGTTGTTTTAAAGTACGTCTCTCTCTTGAAATTGGTCCTGGAAACAGGAAAAGGCCAGCCTATTCTACCCAAAGCGCTGGGTACCATTTCAGCTCATACAAAAGAGCACTACATGTTCAAAACAGTAACAGGCTGATAACGTTGAGAAAAACCATTGTAGATCTGCTTTTTCTGAGTGTCTTCCTCAAACTCAGCCATGGTGGAGTTACAGAACTGCTTTCCAGCATATTTGGCAGCAAATGTAATCTTGCTTCTCTGTCAGGACAAGTACAGCTTTGGTAACAACCCAACTTATTCACTGTATAAATTATATCTTCTTAAAACTTGCAGTTTTATTCCTAATATTATTTATACCCAGCAGAATCCTTTATATGACCAAAATGAATATTTTACTAAGTAGTTGTTTTCATTTTATTTTTCATATTTGAAATAAAAATAAATGGCAATTGTAGGTTTCACAGGCACTGGGAAGGAAATACATTGATTAAGCATAACTACTAGCAAAACATATACCCCAGAGCATGCACCATTCATCATTCTATTAGAGAGTGCACTCATTACACAAAACATAAAACACACCTCCAAGTAGAAACCACAGCAGACACAGAATGATAAGACAAACATAGAGAAGTAAATCCCCCCACGTTTTCCTGTCGATCATTTACCACCTTTCCCCGTCCCTAGCAACATTATTTCAGGCAAAAGAACTAGAAGATGCTTTTAATTATTTAGAGAAGGAGTTATTAGCCTAGGCTTAATTTGCCCTAGTATACAATGTCACAAATCAAATAACACCAGAAAATACATAAAATACACTAGCCTAAAACACAGTACTTTAGACAATGGGCCTGAGAAGGCAAAATGAGAGGGCTCAGCACCCAGACTGAGTGGGTGCTCCTTAGTAGGTGGCTGTAGCTGAAGCCATGGTAGTTAATGTTTACCTGGGGCAGCTTAACTGATCACTGCTGTGTGGATCTTGTTAGAAAATAAATGTTATTTATTGGCGTTCATTGTAGCACACAGTGGTTTTAAACGATGAGGCATTGCCTTCATTTAAACAGAGAAACTCGATAAGCCAGATCAGTTCTATTTCCCAGTTTGGTAATAGTCCTCCAAAATGTCAGCCCTTAAGAAAAAGATTAGTTCATTATATTGCCTTGGTGAAAAAGAACAAACTCACACATAGGTTTGTTATGTGTCCTCTGGGCAAGACAATATGGAGATGCCGTGATACTTTTTTGTTTTTGAATATATATTATAAGCCATTTAAAATGTGCTAGGTGTGAGCTGACTATGCAACTACTATAATTCAATAAGGAAAAAATAAAAATTTAACTAGGAATACCCAAAAACCCTATAAATAAAAAATAACAAACCCTATAAGTAAAAATAATATAAATAATATCTGTGCTTCTCCAACTTCAATGTCCAAGATCATTTCTGACTTACAATTCTTACCTCTTAATGTCAAAAACAAACAAACAAACAGACAACAATAACAACAAACCAAACACCCCTGGTGGTGCTCGTGAGTTGTAGCATTCTCCTCTGGACCGTCAAGGAATTCTGTCTGTGCCTTGGTGTGGAGCAGTTACAATATGCATGTCACAACAAACAAGCAGATTTATTCTCGATTTTATTCCACAGAGTGGCAAGACAAGGGAATAACAATCTACCACCCCCCCTCTTTTTGTTTGTGACAAAACAATGTGCACCAATCAGCAGCTGCCTAATTCTTATTCTGAACCAGAGTCAACCTGGGCAAAGCAAGCCATGAAGTCAGCCAAATCCATCTGCTGTCCTCCCTCCTCCCCTTTCAAAGCCTTTTTTCCCTCCTGGCGCCAAGTGCCCTCCTGCTCTGTCCAAGTGCCTGACAAAATTCAAAGCTCTGTTTTGAGGGGAAAAAGGACTTCCCTAAAGGCACCCCAAGGCCACCTTCACGCATAAGTGGGAATGTGCCCCACAGGGACACAAAAAGGGAGCAGAGCCCACTTGTCCACCAGGAGATGCCACCTGCATCTGTAGCCTAAGCACATGGAGCTCTTTCTAATCAGTCAAGTAGAAGCCAATAACAATTGAGAAGTCACCCTCAAACTGCTCAGAATAAAGGTTCAGTAGAATCATTGGCCATCCAAAGAAAGATTTAAGGCCAATGCCACAAACTATTTGGGTATATACAAAAAGATTTAAAAGAAAAAATGTTACCTAAGCCTACCTTCACATCAAAATAAACCACGCTGATTATACTAAATAATGTTATTAAAAAATTTACAGAAATTTGCCTGATTTATGATGGAACTCTGCTCAATTTTAAATCTCTGGTTTGGATTTTTTAGTTTTTTGTCTGTTCTGGGTCTTTATGAATTTTCAGGTTCTGATGAGTAGCTCTTTCATGTTCCTTATGATTGATACTGTTCTCTCTGATTTGCCCCTGTCCTGCTTGGTCAGCTTTCCTTGTTAACTTCTATCATTATCTTTGCTTTCACACTCTGGCACATTACAACAAGCTCATTAGGTTCTTGTGCATGTTATTTACATGGTAAATCTTTTCCCATCCCTTCACTTACAACCTGTATTTTTCTGTGTGACAGGATATATTTGGGTCCTGAGTTTTAGATCATTTCTTGGATTATTAAATCTCTGCCTTTTTAAGAGTAGTTAATGTATTTATATTTAATGTAATTTTTATATATTTGGGTTTAAGTTAACCACTTTTTACTTGCCCTTTCGATGTATAGAGGTTTGAAAGTACTAATAACATACATTTTGTGATGTATAGAGTATTTACCTTAAAGTGTTGAAGCAAGAATGTATATATACATTGATACATACCATATATGATATACATAGCCATACATATTTGTTATGTGGTGAACTTTGAATAGGTTACTAATATCTATTTATTTGAAAATTTATCTCTCTCTCTATATATATTCTATAATCACATTATATTGTATTTTTGTCATGGTTCTTGATTTTAAAATGCAGAAATATGCTTTGTCTTACTTTCCTCTGAGAGTTTTGGTTATTTTCTGCCTGGTAGGCAATTCAATTAATGGCTAATCACCTTGAACTTCTGTAGCATTTGTCTTTAAAAAATTAAAACTTTTCTAGGACAGATCTGTGCACAGCCAGTGGAGTTATGGGTCTGTGGAAAATACAGCCAGATTCAACATCCAAACTACCATCCTATTCTTTCTACTAAAGACCTTCAAAGTTGGGTCTTTATTCCCAAGGGAAAGCCTTTCTGGATTTCTTGGTACCTAAGCTTGGTACACTAAAGTAGATTTTAGACACTGGAATGATCTCATAACTATAAGCCAATCAATCTCAGAATCACTACGACTGAGAAGACAGTGAGAAGGGCATAGACATTAGCAATCCCTGTCACAGAGAACACAACATCAGCTCCTTTTGAGAAGGAAATCTGGTGGGAGTTTGGCTTTACTCGCTAGTGTTTACAGCCATTTCTACCAGAGGCTTTAGATGCTGCCACCTATATCAGAAATGTTGCATTCACTTTCCTGTTATTAGAAATTAGACTTACAATATGTAACAGTAATGGCTCACCACCACTTACACCTCTGACAATGGCACACAGGAGCACACAGGAGTATATTTTAACAAACAATTCTAAGTGGACACAGACTACATTTTGAAACATTGTTGCAGAATTGACAATAGGCTAGTGCTACACAAAACAAAGATTTAATGTTGTTACTCCAAAAAGATGCTAGATATTAATCTTTTCTCAAGCATATTTAAAATGCCTTGTTAAAGCTACAAACAGCTATAAACCCCAGACTTTTTAGATGACCATCTCTGAAAAGAATATACAAAGGTCTGGGGATATTTTTCCCAGAATAGTCTAGAAATGTCAAAAATTGCAACCAGTTAAAACTCAAAACCCTGAATCTCTCTTCCATAATTGATGAACAGAAATCACTCTGGGACTTGCTAAATGAAATTTCCATGGAATATTTCCAAAGAGATTCAAGAGACTTGGGCATAATTCATATTTTAAGTACATGTGAGAGACAAGCCCCAAGAATCAACAAAGAATCACATAAAAGCCACTTTCCAGCACATTCTTGAGGCAGCATTCAAAAGAAAACAGCAGATGATTTCACACAGTGGTCATGCTGCTGCAGGGGCAGGGTCATATTCTGCCGCTTGATTATGCATCCTAAGGGACTGACGGCCCTGGCTTCAGCTCTTCACTTTGCCTAGCAACTGACCATTACAGACATCTCCATACGACTAACTTGTTCAGAGAGATGGGAAGAAACGCCATCCACCGAGCAAGTCAATTTAAGATAGATTGTTAGGCCGTTTTAAGCTTCCAAAGATATATTTGCTTTACCATCAAAAAAAAAAAAAAACCCACCAAGGTTGTGTGTGTTGGGGGCTGGGAGTCCACTATAGCAAGCTGTGAAAAGGTCTACACAGGGAGAAGTCAGAGAGGACAAAGTCATAAAGTGTTAATGGGAGGATTTACTGTTGTAAGCCTGAAACACCAAGTGTTCCTTTTCTTAATCAGTTACTACCTCTCTCCACAAGTACTTATCCGATTGTATGCTTTTGTTCATCTTTGACTGTACATGGAAGCACAATGCTATCAACTATAAGTGATTACTATCATTAAGGTCTTACTACGTTTGTTCCTTCTATTGACACTAGCGATCCTTCAGATTATAATTATATGGAGTGTTAACAGGATAAAAAGCCTGGTGCATGGCTGGTTTTCTTTCCACTGTGTGAATATGTGACCTATTAATCTTCATCTAAAATGTTCAACTAGAAATGCTTCTCAAATGCATACCATACAATGCTAATGCCTTTTGAAAATTGACTCAAGATATGAAAAATAATCAAATCGCATACTGGAACTCATGCAATAATTTTAGTTAAAACCAATTATTTCAAGCTAAAGTTTAAAATTAGTCATTTTCACTTACTGTTTTTGAGGTGGATTATCTAACTAGGATACCAACAGCCTTCAGGTTGCTAAGCCCCACGAGCACTTTTTGATTTCTGGACACTTCAACTTGCTAACTCTACCTTTTTGGAGCTGTTTTCTCTTGCTCTTGAAAACCCTTTCACCCAATGTCCTCCCTTTTCCTTCGCCTTTCTCAGAGGCATTTGCTAATCCATCTGCTGTTCCCTGAGTATCAGGAAGCCTCAGTTTACTGAAATCCTCTTCTCCTTTTTCCTTAAAAAGTGATCTCATTTACTTTGTAGCTTTAACAGCTCATTACTAGATGTGTCTTAAGCCACAAGCTTTTGGGAGCTACTTCCGTTATACACTTCCATATGAGGATCTAACCTGTCTTGTCTTGCTTGTTGTTATTCCCAACGTCTTCTCTCTCAGAGTGAGGGTTATACACTTAGGTCAGAAATCCAAGCATTATCCTTCAGTATTATCTTGCCTAAACCAAAACAGATCACTTGCAAATTTGATGCTGCCTCTAGCCCACTGGTCACCACCTTGGCTTCGCCATTTATCCCTGGATTATCTCCTAGTCTTCTTCCTCCATTCCTAGTCTCTATCCAAGCCTCCTCCCTTCCCTACACTCTGGGTCCAGAAGAGCCATTATAATTATAGTTTGATTGTATGACTTAACAGTTAAAACAATTTCAAACCTCAACTCCCATCACAGCCTGTGAACTCAGAGCTGATCCTAGCCGCCTTCTTAATGTCTTTTACTTACTGAAAAGTGTCACACTGTCCTCTGCACCCCCAGAACTGCCACATGCTGGTTCTTTTATTTCCTGGACCCCCAAATTTCATTACTATAAAATCAGCATCCTTCCTGCCTTAGCTTACAAACCCTAGCCCTCTCCTATGTGCCCCTGGCATTTATATTTACCCTGATCTTCATAAACAAGATTTCTTCAACATTGTATCTTTGTTATCTACTTTGATAAATTTAAAAACTTGTAGGTACATATCAACTGGGGGGGTTGACCCCTTCTCCTGACTTCCAGGTACGCAGATCTCATACTTGCTCCTGAGAAGTGCCACCCTGTAATACAAAAGAGTCACTGCTTAAGTGGCTTTGACTAGATGCGGGTGCAAGGAGCACATCCCAATGCAGGTTTTGGCACACCCTGTAGACTAACATGGCTCACTTTAAAATGCTGGCTCTTTAGGTATTGGGATGCCTGCCTATCCAGTTTGAGGCGAACCTATGCTATACAGCAAATCAGTGTCAACCCCACCACTATCCCCAGAAGAAGAAAAAAGTCAGTTCTAACGCATATATCAAAAGAATACAGATATTTCTACCTAGGATGGGGCATTTAAATTCAACAAATAAATGGTATCAAATTTGCTTTCCTGTCTTCAAGCAAGGTAAATTCCCAAAGCTCCTTTAAAAATATGTCAGTTTTGTCTTTCAAACATAATCTATGCTTCTGACTGCGGATCAATTTGAGATTGATCTTCTATTATTTTTCTTTCCCAGCAAACAGGCCAATGATCCAGGGTTTGTTTCTATTTCCAGACACTAGATTTAAAATCCAGACAAAATGCAGGCTTTTACTTACAAAATACACCTGAGGCTGAGATCTTAATGTTCGCTAGGACTGAGGTTAATATTGTCTAAATAACCTTGAACTTAAGGAATGTGTAAAATGCCATCAATGCCATCCTCTTCAGAGTGAAGACAGTGCTCGTGGGGACATGAGATTAAGAGCTACAGGTCTGATGTTAGTTTACTGCCTGTGAGATATGGAGTAAGTCATTCAAATAATTCTAGTTTTAATTTCCATAGATTGTTTCTCTTTCGAAATATGATTTATAGAATAGAGACAACACACATGAGAACCTCAAAACAGGTAAATGCACAGGTCAGTATTAGCTACCTCCAGTGATATTACTATCCCTTTTGCTCGTGTTTTACACACCAGGTAGTGCCAACTGGAGTTAGCAAAGGTGGGAAGAGCATTGCTTAGTTCTTTATGATCTGATGTTTAGTCCACCACAGTGAAAGAGCCCAACCACACTGCTGCTGCCCCCTGGAAGGCTGGTATACCATATGCAGCCATCCAGTGCCAAAGCACTTGTCTCATTCTGATTCTGAGAAGGGTCTGACCTGCCAAACACCAACAACTATGCTTCCTGCAACATGTGAATGCATATGACAGGTGTCTCCCTTCCCCACACTGACCAGGCTGGCAGCAGCTTGAACAGATGGCCCAGCTGGCAACATGGGCACTTCAGCACTTTGCAGCTTCATAGGTGCTGCGACTGGGTGGGATAACTCACTGTGTTCTGATGTTTTCATAACCTTGGCTGCTGTCTTTCCCACAGGCCAATTTTAGTTTGGATGTGTTTCTAATGTTCAGCATTTGACAACCAAGGACATTGGTAGGAAAAATGAAACATCTTTCTAAAAACGAATCTTCTCCACATATAATGGCTCCAGCCCAGCCATTAACTCCCTTTCCCTTGAGCCACTTTTTCTCACCTACGTATCTTCACAGTGTTTGAAAAAAAGAAAAAGAACATAAAACTGCTTTGTGCACACTTTCCACAAGCTGAATCCAACACTATAGCATGTTTAAGTGAGACCTCCCCTCACATACCCCCACTAATATAAAAAGCTACAGAAATATACAGACACTTCTTCCTAATGGTAACCAATGCTTCATCTCTGTCTCTGGTAGATGACAGACAGTTAGCTTAAGAAGCAGGTGACTTTACCTTCTGCCCTCACATCAGAATGGGGGTATAATATATTCTGGGAGGAAAACTTGCATGTTTAGGTGTAATTTGTAAGTAACTGTAGATTTAAAACACAGACTAGACCTTTAAACACAAAAAGGAACTCGCATATTTGTTAATTAACTTATGTATTCACTTTACACAGATTCCCCCCACTCTCCCCTTCTCTTTTCCTCTGAGAAGGGGGAGCCCCCCTGTTTTCTTTTCCTCTGAGAAGGGGGAGCCCCCTAGGTGTTGTTCCCATAACTCTCACATTTGTAAAGCTGTTTTTAGCTATGTTTTTATTTATAGCTCATCTGTGATACAAATTATGACTCACTGTCACGATGTAATTAATAGGTAAAGACGTAGTTAAAGTAGGTTGATGTAATTACAGGCTATCGATACCTAGTGTCCATTTCTTTAGGGAAAATTCCCTTGATCATCATCATTGCATCACACACAGTGGTCAGGAGAAAGCATGCGCTTTGCTGATGACGAACTAATTGAGGCTTCCTTCCTTCCCGTTCAAGCCTCTTGACCCGAACAAGGTGCCAACTTCTGAGGCTCCCATTTATTCACCTTGGAATGTAACACTTGATGACTATGTCTTACTCCTTGCTTATCAGTTATTCTTTAAACGTTATTATTTCTTTACTTATTTTGAGATAGGATTCCATGTATCTCTGGCTGGCCTTACACTTCCTGTTTACCCAAGAATGACTCTGAACTTCCAGTCCTCCAGATTCCACCTCCAAATGGCCAAGACAAAGGTTACCAGACGGCACTTACATTTTTATTTGCAATACACAGTAACTTTATATATTTGTGGGGCACAGTGTGACGTTCCAATACATGTGTGGTGCGTAATGATCATATCAGGGTAACTGGTATGTCTACCATTCTGGATATTTATTAGTCCTTAGCATCCAGACCATACGGACTCCTGACTCCTGACTACTTTAACTATGCCAAGGTTTCTCCACCATGAACAGATTGATCAGTTTGCATCACTATCCTCCTGACTGCTCCTTTCCCTTTCTCTTCCAATGCATCACTTCCTGTTGTGACCAATCTACCATCACCCAGTCCCTGTTTCTACTCACACAGGTCTTACCAAGGTCATTAGCCATCCTTCCTCATGGCTGAACCTAAGGGACCCCTTTCTTTCCTTACCTTTCCTCATCTCAGTAAACTACTGGACCCTGTTGGTCTTGTGCTGTGTAGAGGCAGCTCCACAACTGTGATTGCTGGGGAAGCCCCCTCTTTTGATTTTCACTCTTTTATCTCATCCTTCTCCCTTCCTGTAAACCCTCCTTCTCAACATCATTAGCTGTCAGTATCTTATTCAAAAGAGAAAAGGCTTTGGGTATTTTCTGAATAAACATGACCCTTCTAGATCTGAAGCCTGCTTATTTCTATAAACATCACTCCTGCAATTAACCACATGCTTCTACTCACGTATGTCTATTTCTGTTCATCGCTGCCTTGTCCCAAATGCTGCTGACCTACTCCAAGTCCCTGGACTATATCCTACAGTATCCTGTGTCTCAACCTTCCACAGGGTACCCTCCTTGTCTATGTTCCTTTTCCTACCCTACCTACTCGCCACTCATATTTGTCCTTCAGAAGTCAACTCGAGCATCAGCTATGCCACAGCTATCCCAACAGAGGCATTGGATTTATGAATGATTAAGTCCTCTTGGACATTTCATCCTTAGCAGTTTCCTCATAGACTAGAGATAAGATTTCTCTTGAAGCCATGGCTAATTACAGACCCATGGTCACATAAGTAACCAGTACTGTTTTGAGCGACTTTTAAGTGGTTTGTAGATAGCCAAAGACATGCTAAGCACACTCTGATACACTACAAGTTGAACTGATATGTTAAGCACACTCTGATATATTAGATGCTGAACTGTGCAAAGTCAGAACCATGTTTCATAGAATATTATATTCAAAGCAACACATGCCCTTGTGAAAATCTCATAAATGAACCAATGATGAACCAACCAATCATCCGTGCCATCAATCATGGCTCTCTAAATAAATATTTTATATTATTTTAATAAAATATTTTATATGAACCAAAATATAGAGAACCCCAAAATGGATGCAAGGGAAGCCTACGTAGCCTATCTGTGGTCCATGGCACAGAGGGCTCCCAATCTACAGCTTTACTTCTGATCTGTGTCTATCTGTGCCCATGGCCTTGCCTCTCCATCCTACAAATGGTTCTCATTTAAATATGTCCACTTCTGCTACCACTAATTGCACATTTACAAAGCTCCGTGTCAAGCCCTGATATGGCCACTGTGAGTGTGAGAACATCAGCAGTCATTCTGAAAACCTCCGTTATCCTGACTACACCTTCATCTTCCTACTGTCCCCTCTCCTCTAACTGGTCTGATGGTATTTTCCTCCCTCACCTCTTTAAGCTCCTCCTGTCCTCATCTTAATTCCTCTCTCATTACTTCCATTTCTGTACTGTCATATCAGCTTTCTAAACGTCAGATGAAAATGCAGCTTTAAGTAAATATGGTTACATATCCACATTACAATGTGTCTAACTCAAACACATTAAATTATTTTAATACAAAATACAATGTCACTCTAACCAGGCCTTTAAAGAAAGGGGAAAGAGTGATTCTTCTTTTTCAACAACAATATTAAAGCATGTGACTTGATGAGTTTTATTCATAAGCAGCACCAAGCCAAAAGAATGGGTATGGAACAGTGACTACAATTAGAAAGCAATGTCTTTTGTGTCACTCTTAACGGCAAAGGGAAATAAGTGGCAAGAGGAGGAAGAAGGGGAGAGAGCAGCTCCAGACTGCTCCTGTAGTATGCATGTGCTCACCCTTTTTTAATGGTAGAGGGAATTCATTATCCCTATCAAGAGGGAATGAACAAACATTTAGGCCTGATAAGATTTCTCTGCTATTCGTCAAATTCTTGAAAGGATATCAACTACAGACAGTCTTCGTCATGGGAAGTTTGAAAAAGGGATTTAGCCATATGTTCAAAAAAATCTATCAAAGCCATTCATGATTCTGTGCTAACAGAAGCTAACCCCAATTAGCCTCTTTCAATCGGGGGATTATCTTTCATGTACAAATTAATGCACATCTTGATTTTAAGCTAGGTGACTTTGTTTTGTGGGAACATGAAAGTCATTTTGATATTCAGACCAGAAAAAGTAATTCTAATTAAGCAAATCCCATAATGTTACAATCTTATCTAAGAAACAGCTATAGCTGTTTGTAGACCAACAATTGTGGTAACAATTAAGGTCACCAGAGACTTACCACTCTGCAGTGAAACATCATAATTTTCTAGGCTCTGTAAGGATGTATGTATACTGCTGATAATTCTATACTCATGATGTGTCTGCCTTCATACGGGGGGCTGTGGAGAATGTAATGTTAGGCAGCTGCCACCTTCCACCTTGTTTCTAGCAATCCACTGGAGAGATAAAGTCCACAGGGGGAAGGCGTACAGGAACCAATAAATTCATGAAGATGAATACAAATAAAATATACAAATAAAAGGCAAGACATTCAAAAGGAAACATGGGGACCAAACAAAAGTGACTTTCCATTTCATTTAAATGTTTGTGCCCAGAGGACAATTTAGGAGTCTTTAGTAATCAACAGATTAGCTGCTCCAAAGTCTTTGGCACTATTCACATTCCTGGGTCAAATTCAGCAATTTGGTTGTCAAAGAGACAGCAGGTCACCAACACAAGGCAGCTGCTGAAGAGTTGGGATGGAAATGGATGGGGTTCAGAATCCACTTCCATTTTACCTAAAGCATTTACACCCCACCTAACCATGTATACGAATCCCAAGAACTAGGGATGTGGTGAATACCCTGTGATAAGCTATAACAGAGGCAGCCTGCCTGGACTTTACAGCTGTGCTAGGGTTTGAATGTAGCCGGTCACTACTGAAAGTCATGTCAGGATTTTGTTTCCTGTGTCAGAGCTGAGATGTGAAGTTCTAGAGAGGAAGTTAGCTCCCTGTCCTGCCAACCTGATTGGTCACTGTGAGAGAACTCTGTTATACAGGGCTCCTGGCGTGCTAACATGCTGTCTCAAAATCAACATGAAATAAGTGGGCAAGATGAAAGACATGACCAAGTGAAAACTGTTCCCTAGGAAATTGGTCACCTCTCAGAACTCTCCCTGTGCCCAGCCCTCTCTTATTATCTGTCCCCAGCCCTTCAGTTTTCTGCTGTGAACTGAAGTACCCTGAGACCCTCACCAAGAGTCAAAAAGATGTCAGTGCCTGCCTCTGGGCATCCCAGCCTCCAAAACTATGAGCTAAACAAAGGTCTTTCCTTTTCAACCCCTGTACCAGGTACTGTGTTGGGCAGTCAAAGCAGAGTGAAACAGCCTAAAAGATGAAGAAAGCAGCCTCTTCCTGGTACAATGCATGATACCAAACCAAAAGGAGACACACAAAAGAGAAATTATACACAGTGAACATCCAGAATGCTATGAGGAGACCAGGACTCCTGTGGGGGGGAAAATGAAAATGAAAATAAATGGTGGGTGTAGTCCATCAGGCTTTGTGGTCTCCTCTGGCTGAACAGATGGGATGGGCAGAGGGATGAGACTGTAAGAGCTGGATGTTGGCTGCATGAGAGACGTCTGTGGTCGGACATGAGATCAGCACAGTCTAGACAAGGACATTCAAGGAGGGTGGCTTGGGAAGGGGCAGTCTATGTTTGCTCTCATTAGAATATGTTGTCGTATCTTTGGTGAAAAGGAAGATGATGGGGCTGGACTTACTGACAAGCACTGGACTTACTGACAAGCACTGGACTTACTGACAAGCACTAGACTTACTGACAAGCACTGGACTTACTGACAAGCACTAGACTTACTGACAAGCACTGGAGCTGTGAGGGTTCTCCCAGGTCCCCACCTTAACGTCTTCAGCACCATCCTAAGAAAACCATGTTTACCCTTCATTATACACAGGCATAAACATGGAACATAAGTACAAGTTACTAGCCCAGTGGCTTCTAGGGAGGGTTCGGCAAGGCTTGAATCACTATGCTTTCACATGCTAACATCACCAGGAGACAGTCACTAGCAACGAACTGCCCAGATCCTCAATCCTCCTGTCCCATGGCTTCTGTACTGCATCCAGATTATCTGGGGCATCGAGACAGTCCCATTACCTCTCTGCTTGTTCCTCATATACAAAACTGGAATGTGGATCAGAACACTCCTATACCTGATCTCTTAAGAATATACATAGCCGCCGAGGAGACAGCTCTGTCGGTAAAGAGCCTGCTAGGAGCACACGAGTGAGGACCTGAGTCTGGATTCCCCAGACCCCACATAGAAAGTAACAAGCCATGTGTGGTTTCCCGGTATAATCCCAGTGCTAGGGAAGTAGAAACAGGAGAATACCAGGGGTTCATTGGCTAGTTAAGCTCACCAAATCTTCATGCTCCAAGGTGAGTGAGAGATCCTGTCTCAAACAAACAAAACAAAATATAACAGGGGCAGTAATGTGGTTGAGCCAGGAGGATGCCTGCTGCCAAGCGTGACAGCCAGTGTTCAGTCCATGGGACCCACCTGCAGGAAGAAAAGAACTGACTCTGCAAGCTGTCTTCTGACCTCCATGAGTGCACCATGACATGCATATACACACAAGTAAATACTTGTAAAATATGTTTTAAAATACATTGGAGGGCAATTGAGGAAGACTCTCAATGTCACCTTCTAGACTCATGTGTGTGCACACACACACAACATGTAAACAGACATATAACATACATAGAAATATACACTTCATGCACTTGTATACACACATCTCACACACACACACACACACACACACACACACACACACACACACGAATTATAAAGGTAGACAGGTGCAGATGGGGCCATGAGGATTCTTGTATCCCCAGACGTTTTCATTAGTCTCTTTCTGTTGATGGAGCTCAGACCAAGAACCTGAGACTGGATACCAAAACCACAGAAAACCACAAAAGCTGAAACAAAACTGTCTTATATTTTACATTTCCTTGATGGTCATAAACTTATAAAAACATTTAGCCTTGCTTAATTCCATCTGTGTATTTAACATGTTTTTCTAAAGACCATTTATTTAACATCTTGCTTAAATTAAAAACATGTAGACGGCCTTACAATGTAGTTAATTTTTTGAAAATTACCTACTATCCTATTCTTGGTTTCTGTAGAGACATTACACTCAGGAAGGGGGAAGCCCTAAGACCCCATAGCTAGGAAATTCATGAACTCTCCTAACAAACACAGTCCTGAACAAAAGCACAGCGCCAGGCAGGCATCACAGGGCCAGATTCCAGTAGTGCTCCCCAAGAGGAGGCTCTGTATGGACTCCCATCTGTGCAGCAGGGTGCTGCTCTGCAGCCTCTGTGACTTGTCCTACTGACCCACCGTCTTCACCATGACTCTCAGACATCCCCATTTGGCCTGCTGACCCTAGACCTTTAACTCACGACACTTGCATACCAAGTATGAGGGAGTTACAGCCCCTTGTTCTGACATCTTATCACCCAGCTCTGTTTCCAACAAGAGAGAAAAGACAGAAGTTGAATCAGCCAATTAAGTAGGAATCAGCCAAATTCCTACTTATCCTGGGTGATAAGTCAGGACACAAGCAGTTCACACTATCTTTAAACTGCTCTAAGACTCAGATCCCAGAGCACATTAGAAGATGAAGACAACCTTTATCTGAGGTCAGACAAGTAAAACCCTGTCTGATCTAACATCTTAGGAGGAGATCAGCTTGGCTGACTTCTCTTAAGCTACGTGGGAATGCTCATAGAAAGTGCAGCCAATTCCACTCACAAGAACACCAGCAGAAGGCTGGAGCTCCGCCATCCTTGTCTGAGTATGCTAGCATGAACATAACTTGGAATGGCAGAGCTAAAGTACAAGACTCCTAGAAGGTGCACGGAGGTCTGTAAAATGTTGCACTTCTAAGAGTAGAGAGGGTTTAGTGAGGAAAGGTTGGTGCAGGACCAGAGGTGAGACCCTTCTCATGTCTGTCAGTGCTAATAGAACAAGGCATGGGTGGAGGCAGGAAATCCTCTCAGGAATTTCCATGAAGCAGGGAAGGAAGGAGGGGCGATGAACTACAAATGAGAACAGCAAAGCTTCTGTTAAAGGGTCAGCACTGCAAACATTCCCAGTCTCCTCCAAGCTGGTAACACAATATAGTTTGTGCTACCTAAAAACAGGGCAGTCCAATATTAAGTTAGCTGGATCCTCTGTATAGACTCTGGATGCTGGCTAAACAATTGCTACCACTGCACATCTGTCCTCAGTTCTGTGACATTATTGATATGAGTCACTGCTGCTTGTATGCCTCAGGTGTCTGAGAGTATTACAATATACCTGTGTCCCGGCAGTGCTCGAGTACCGAGATCTACTTCAGATGTCCTGGCTGTGCTCAGGTACCGAGATCTACTTCAGATTTATTTTTTACTTTATGTGTATTAATGTTGGCTTGTATATATGTATGTGTACGTGCCTGGTGTCTGCAGAAGTCAGGAACAGACTTAAGATCCCCTGGAAATGGAATTACAGACGGTTGTAAGCCACCATGTGAGTGCTGGGAATTGAACTGGAGTCATCTGTAAGGGCAAATAGTGTTCATAACCACAGAGCTCTCTCTCCAGCTCTGATAATTAGGTTAAGTGCCCTATGTAGTTAAGCAAGACTGCTATTTGTCACTGTGCCTCTGGTACAGTGCTTCTACCAGACAGAAAACTTCTGTCCTTGGTTTGTCCTACATCATGCTACGCTGACACAGGAAGACACCAAGGCTCTTGGAGCATAGGAGCAATCAAGGTCTGTACTTAGAGAACAGAACAATAAAAAACACAAAGCGACACTTGAGTCCCATTGTTTCTGAGTCAAAAAGTGGAGAGTAGCAATTGCACATAGTAGACTTCCTTCAAAGTCAATTTGCTAGAGAAGAAACTAAGAGCTGATATCTAACTGAGACACCCTTTACTTCTCTCCTGGAGTCTTTCTCAGCCATTTACCTGAGCTGGAATACACTCCCCATTTTGGATGAAAGCAACACTGTGTTCCATTTATATACCTTACAGCCTGTGTTACAGGGTCATGTACATGACCGTAGTTTATAAATTACAGCCTATCTCACAGCTGTGCTGGTTAGAATGCAGGCCTCCTGTGTTACTGAACTGACTGTGTATTTCCTGTTCCTTATGAGGCACAAGATTAATCTCCAGTGGGCACAAAAAAAAAAGAGACCACATTGGCTCAGCCAACTCCTCCCATACCTGTGTGTGCCTCACACTTAGATGAGAGATCCTCCGGCTGCCTTTTCCCCAACTCCTGGTCAATACTTCAGAAGAGAGGCTAGCCATTTCTTCACCTAGAGTTTTATGGCTGGGAAGTGCCTCCATCCCAGCTCAGAACAAATGCTCCTATCTGTCAAGTCCTCAAGATGTGGACCTTGCTGCGCGTCGCACCACGCTGCACGTCACACCACGCTGCGCGTCACACCACCTCTGGCTTCCCATATGGTTGCACTGAACCCTTGCATTCCTTTATTCATGGGAGGTTTATGTTGATAACTGGGTAAATCACAGAGGAGAAACTACTTTGCATGCAATGCATGCTGTCCATAAATGCTTTCCCTCAGCCTGTGCACCATAACAAATTGGTATTTCCCCATTTGTGTATCTGGATCAATACAATAGATTCAATTTCCAGATGTATATGAGGGTTATAGAATAACACGTATGAGATCACAGCCTATTTCTGCTAGGTTTATTATTTTTATTTTATATATATATATGTGTGTATATATATGTGTGTATATATGTGTGTATATGTATATATATGTATATATGTATGTGTATATATGTATATATGTGTGTGTATATATGTGTATGTATATATATATATATAGAGAGAGAGAGTCATTCTAAATTCTAAAAAATGTAAGTCACAATCTTAAAGTATATGAAAAGAAAAATTATAAGTAGGGAGAATAAAGTCTTATTCCATAATTTAAAATATTCTTCCAAATACTTTAATATACTTTTTAAATTTTAATTTTTAATGTTTTTAGTTGAAGCTGACTTATATCACTCCCCCTCCTTTTTCTTCCTCCACCCCTCCAAGTTACCCTTCCCCAGACGCTTTCCCATCCCCCACTGTCTTTGATACCCTCCTTTTCTTGATTACATCTGCTACAAATGTCCATCATGAAGCAGAAGACTACTCTCCAACGGACACAGAAGGACTCTACAAAATGCCCTCTTTACCTTCCTTGTGGACTAAGTGCCACTTACACCTGCCACTCCTTGTTGACCGGTGTCTCCTCCATCCAAATGTTCAGACTCTGTGGATAAAGGCCTATATGACCATCTCAGAAATAAACTACTTTTCTATATTAAAATTACATTAACATATTTTCGTTATTCATGAAAGAATTTAATATTAGAATTTTTTAGATTTCTGGAACCAAACAACTTTTTAAAAGATTATGTTAGAGTACATTTTTAAAAAATAATTTCAAGGAGCTAGCAAGATGGCTCAGCAGGTAAAGGTACTTGCTGCCAGTCAAGCCTGAGGACCGGAGCTTATTCTTGAAACTCTGCAGAATGACTGAAGGAACATGCACAACTTTTACTGACTGCCACACAAAGTTCATGGAGCTTAACCAAAAGAAGTTTGGAAGACACAGTTGGAGACAGGTTTCTGTAACTGGTTTCGTAGAAGGGGGGCAAAGGAAGGGACTTGGTATACAACTTATTCATGGGCAGAGAGAGGAGAAAGATGCTGCCATGGCAGCAGAGAAAGCAAGGAAGGAGTCTAGTTTCTATTCCCTTAGGCTGAGTGCAAAGATGGCCCTCCTCTACAGGAAGGTAGAATACAGGGATGCAACATGCAGCTGGCAAGAGTCTTCTGTGTGATTCCAAAAACAAACAGACTGCTTAAGGTTAACCTACAGGGTAAGAATTCCAGGAACCTGAGCACCAGGCTGAAGGCCCTTCACCCTTCTGTGTCTCTCTCCAGATCTACCAGTTAGCCACCTCCATAGGGAGTGCTCACACGCCCTCAATACACAGGATCAGCTAGTGAAAGCAAAGCTATACTCTGACATAGAGATGGAACTGTGCTTTGGTCCTATCTGTGTTGTGGGCTAACAAATTAATGCATAGTTTTGTTCTTGAAGAAGGTGAAACCTTACATGACTAAGATCTAATACACACAGATATCTGAACACAAATGCACACCAATGTGTGCAAATCCTCAGTGTTGGGTGGGCTTGATGAAGGGGGGACTTCAATGGCACTGTGCAGAGCACAGCATATCCCTACTATTTTGCAGCCAAGAGCCAAAAATATACACTCACATGAGCCAAAAAGTTCACAAAATAATGCTTGACATGCTGACATGTTTAAGTGGAAATGACAGAACAGTACACTGTCCCTAAAACAAAGAGGGATGGATGTGTCAATGCGCTTTGCTGAGTGTTTCCCAACATCAATCCAAGGAGTAAACTAATAACACAAAGTGAAACCCTTACATGGCAGGTTTCTCCTTCCTTCTTCCTTTGAAGAAACTGTACACAGTGTGCTGGTGTGGTGGCTCAGTGGCCAAAGGGCACTTGCTGCTAAGCATGTCAACCTGAGCTCCGTTTCCCTGAACTTACTTAACAACAGAGAACCAACTTCTGATAACTCCACAGTTTTGCATGCTATAATTTAAAAAAAAAAATGCCCTCAAATATAACTAAGGACTGACTATAAAACAATACATTATGGTTTGCCAAGTACCACCACTTCAATAATTCTTCTGGACCTTCCCATATGTTAATTGTGTGCACCATTGACAAAGTGCTCCAGCTACAAACTTTTCCTTAGGCGTCGCCCTTATTTCACAAAGAAAAGGATGAATGTGTTCGTTCTCCAGCCACTGTCCTGAGTACTCTACCTCTTCTCTCCTGAGAAACTTAGCATCTTCTTATTCAAAAAGTTTCTAAATCTACAGCATATTTAGACTTGTAACATATTCCTCACTGCAGTGAATATTTTTCACAAATAGGATAAAAACGATTGAAGTTTAAGTCTCTGCTCAGCAAATAAAAGACTTCCTAAGTTAATGTAAGTTTCAATACTCTCACATGTTCGTTCAAACAGTGAATAACAAATTGAATCTATCCATTAGCATAAATGGAAAGTTAAAGGGATTTTATTAAAAACATAAAGGTCTGCTACTCTAGGTACAATATTAACTTTCAAAAATGTCTTGCATAGGGTGTGGTGGGACAGACTTGTACTCCCAGCTCTTGGGAGGTGGAGGTAAGAGGATCAGAAGCTTAAGGGAGTCCTCAACCTCACAGCAGGCTTGAGGCCAGCCTGGGCTACATGAGACTATCTCTCTGTCTCATGCTCAAAGGCTTAATGTTTTCATTAAATACTTGTGAAGAACAAGGCCTTTGTAACCCTTGCCCTCCTGAATTAACAAAAGCAAAGAAAACTGGCCACCAAGCTTTCACAGTCTTCTTGGCGATCTTTCTTTACCCATTTTATGCAGTCAAGCCTGACTCTAATAAATGGAGAAATACAGAGGTCATGGCCCAATCCTATGTGGGAAATTCAAGGCTAAAATGGCCCCAACAATTATTAGGATCAAGAGAAAAGCAAATTAACGAAGCTTCAAATGCTGTGTGTAAACAACATTGCAGCAACCAGCAGTTGGTGTCTCACGTACACAGAACCGAAGAAGCACTGTTTCTTTAATATAATGACCATGACCTTAACCATAGGAAGGCTAAGCCAAACCACGAAGGCTTACCCCACCCATACTCTGCTCTGGCTCAACAGCATCATCCTTACAAACTGTGCATATTTATATATTTATGTGACAGAAGAACTTCATCTGTGAACTTCGAGACCAATGTCAACTTGGCACCAATTCATCCGTTAATTAACTAACAGAGTCTTCTAGATATGACTACCTCATGGTTGTTTTATCATCTTGTTAATTAGTGATTATGCACTGGCAAGCAAAACAGTGTTTCTTTCCAATTATAGCAAGACTCTGTGATTATTTAAACTTGGCTAATTAGCTTTAGATGCTTGTACATCTTCTGGGCAAATCGTGTTTGATAATCCTTATTCAAATATACATGGTGGTTGTTGACTTGTAACGGGGAGGGGAGAGCAAGGGGCAGTTCAGTGCTATTAAATACAGCAGAAGGCAAATGGGGGCCCATTAAAATCTCCCCAACTGCTCTAATGAGAACACCAAGGGTCATCTCTGCCTAGTTTACCATCTGTTTGGCTTCTGGCATGTAGCTCTGGTGTGAAGCAAATGTCCTGAAGCCCATTTGGCTCACCAGAGTAGTCCTGGGGTCTGAAGCAATTTCAGTTCATAATATGTCACTAAAGTTAGAAGCTTACACACATGGGATGAAAAACTTTTACATGTAAACATTTAATGCCATAGAATGAAAAGGATATTGACTTTGTATGTTTACTAAGACAAGAATGCTTAGAAGGAAACCTATGGCAATACTGCATGTGAGCCCCAGTCCCTGGGTTTTCCTCACCCACAGGTTGGGATAATTAAAGTTAACTACATTTCAACAGTTAGACCATACCATCCAGGTCACATGTTTATCAATAACAATTATTTATATTGACATAAGCAATGGTGTTATGGACATGACACACACAGACGTAGCTCTGAAAGAAATGGTAGGTTAGAATTTATAAAATATTAAAACTTCTACAAATCTGAAGACTGTTGAGACAAAGGATAGGCAAGCATAAATGGAAAAATACACTGCTAAACCAAGCACATGCTAGTCCAGTACCCAGGGGTCCTAGTTTGATTTCTGTCACAGTGAGTAACACCAAAACAAAAGAAGAAGCAATTTATGG
This sequence comes from Rhynchomys soricoides, assembly GCA_019843965.1. NCBI lineage: Eukaryota > Metazoa > Chordata > Mammalia > Rodentia > Muridae > Rhynchomys > Rhynchomys soricoides. The sequence goes on along the minus strand of JADRCH010000317.1, from coordinate 517,692 downwards.
AGGAGGGGATTACAGTCCATAATCCAGGAAAGCCAGGACAGGAAGCTGGAGAAGAAACCATGGAGAACCGTGCTTGCTGGCTTACTTTCAGGCTAATGTTCAGTTACCTTTCTTCCATAGCCCAGGCCCATCTGACAGAGTGCACAGCACTCATGGTGGCCTAGGTCCTCCTACATAAATTAGCAATTAAGGAAAAACCTCACAAACATGACCAAGGCCAAGCTGGTTGAGACAATCTCTGTTACCAGGTGACTCTGGGTTTGTGTCAAGTTTGATCACTAATGACAAGTAGGACATCAGGGTATGTTAAAAAAAAAAAAATTGTAACTCAATAGTCAGAAACACTACTTATTTTTAAAATTAGAACTAAATGTCAATCATGGATGAATGAGTGAAAAAATGGAGTATTATGCAGCCATAAAGCAAAATTAAACTATATCATTTGCAGAAAAACAGATGAATTTGGACCATTTTAACTATAATAGCTTTACGAAGAGCATCATGATTTCTCTCCTACATGGAATCTAAAGCTTTGTGTTTTTTTAAAGGGCATGAAAGTAGAAGGAAGCTTATTTGGAAAGAAGGGGACCCTCCCAAGAAGTAAGGGGGGCAAATATGAACAGCGTATGCTCTAATTATACATGAAAACGTCCCAATGAGGTCCATTGTGTTTTATGAGTCATTTTAAAAGAATAGGACAGGAAAAACAGACACCTGTGTGAAAAGAATAGTCTGAGGGTGCACAGCCTGGAGGGCCAGCCAAGAGTACTGACCAGGAAGGGAGCTGGGGAAGGCTACTCAGGCCTTCCTTGCCGAGTAGGACCAAGTCAGTGCTGTGTGGGACAGTCAGCAGCTGCAGAAAATAAATGCACTTTCTTTTAATTCCCCACCCACCCAAAGACACAAGAAGTGGATGCTTGACAGAAATTGCCAAGAGCCTGAAAAGGTGTCCAACATCTTTAGTGAGTTGGAAAATGTGAATTGGTGCTGGCCACATATGTGGCAGAGGAGGGTCTTGTTAGCCATCAGGGGGAGCAGAGGCCCTTGGGCCTGAGGTTGTTAGATGCCCCAGTATAGGAGAATGCCAAGGAGGGAAGACGATGAGAGTGGGTGGGCAGGTGGGTGCAGGAATACCTCCATAGAGGCAGGGGAAGGGGGAAGGGATAGGGGGTTTCCAAAGGGGAGATCTGGAAAGGGGAAACATTTGAAATGTAAATAAAGTATCAAAAAAAAAAAACTGAAAAAAAAAAATACCTCAATGAGTCTTGTAGAACAAAGGTCGGTCACCTTCATCACATCAGCTACGCCTGCTTGCAAGAGCCCAACAAGATCCCAGCTGTTGGCTGCTCAGTTTCCTTCAGAGGGGGAGTGAAAGGGGAGGGTCATCAGATGCCACCTAAGATGCCAGCTGCTCCTCAAGCCATTTGTTTGCAATTCTTCCCTAACTGCATGTAGCTCCAGTATAGAGAGTACACAGGCTAAGGGGCAAATTGAGGAAAACAGCTATGTGGAAACGGAGAGGGCATCATCCACACCACGAGAGGACTTTCTGCCAAGGTTGCTCTAGGGTCTCCCTTGCTCCAGTAAGTAGCCCTCACCCACATTCTGTATGTTAAGTCCAGAACGCTCACTGGTTCCAAGTTAGGCTTTGCGGGACTGTTGTGACCTTAGATGGAGAAGGTAGACTGTTAGTCTGACAGGAAAGGAATTCTCCCAACAATGAGATACCAACATCTGCCCACAAAGTGGCCACAATTAAAACAGTGACAATATCAAACGCAGAACAAGCATAATTCTGAGAAGATGGTGGTAAATGTGGACAGACACAACTGTTTCAGAGGAAAAGTCTGATGGCTGCTTATAAAGAGTCTAGCAATGCCTACTAAATAGTCAATAAAGTTAAACCAGTATCTACCAAAAAAATGTATAAGAAGGTTCATAGCAGCTGTATGTATAACAACTAAAAACTAGAGCAATCTAGGTATCAAATACAAGAATATAAAAATAAACAAAAAGACTACCCATCAAAAAAATAGTACAAACTACTGTTACATACAACATGGATCGATCACAAAAGCAAATGGTAAAATGGTGTATATTAAATGAACGCACTTATTTACAGTTCCAAAGGAAACACTAATCTACAACAGAATAAAATCTAAACAGCAACGGACTCTGGGAAGGAATTCGCACTGTCTTTTTATCTACACAGTTTCACCTCATATCCACCAGAAGCCTGCACTGCACATAAACTCCACATCGTTTTTGTTTCCTGTAAATTTAACTGACGTTGTGACTCTTTTCATAATGAAATTTTAAAATTGTAAATTTTGGGTTCAATCAAACCTCAGTATCTTAAATTACTTTTAAAAACAAAGAGAAATAGCTCATCAGTTAAGAGTACTAGCTAGCTCTCTTCCAGGGGACCCAGGTTCAATTCCCAACAGCCACATGATAGCTCACAACCTTCTGTAGCCCCAGTCCCAGGTGATCGAATGTTTTCTTCTGTCCTCCATGGTCACCACAGACACACAAGCAGGCATTTTACCATTCAGTTGGTCTCATCAGTCTTGTATACAAGGGATGGGTCCCAGGACCTTTGTGTTCAGTTCGTGCCCCAGTGGCCTGAGCCTGTATGTATGCATACTCAAAATCTGTTTACTTAAAAGTTTTACTCTCTTGTAACATAACTTCAAAGAATAAACTGGTGAAAATGAGTAAATTTGTTTGCATACTAACAGAATGTTCCAGACTCACTTGATGAAAGGAAACTTAAGAAATATATAGCACAACTGCACACATATGTACATCTACTGCACATGAGCAAGCATATGCATGGAAAACACGCACACAAAAGAAATGCTGATTTTAAAGTACAATGGAAAAGGAAACTGTTAAATATTGAAAAATAAAAATCATAAGTCTGAGATCCCTTACTCGAGTGGGTGGCGACCCACACAGGAGTGGATATAGGATATCCTACAGGGGTGGATATAGGATATCCTACAGGGGTGGATATAGGATATCCTACAGGGGAGTGAATACAGGATATCCTACAGGCCAGATGTTTATATTACAATTCATAACAGTAGCAAAATTATAGTTATGAAGTAGCAATGAAAATAATTTTATAGTTGGGGTCACCACACCATGAGGAACCATGAGGTCCCAGCATTAGGGAGGTTGAGATCTACTACTTCAGACCACACAAATCTGATTACATTCTTCTTGTTCTAGTTGAAAGTCAGAACTTGAAGTGTGGCTTAACTAAAACAGGGGGAAACAGTGATGGGGTCCACTGAGAATGCTCATGTTTGAAGAACAGTCGGCTGACATTTAAGATTTATTACCTAGCCCTATTTACTATAAAAACCTGACAGAGGACTCCCATCAACCCACTCATCCCTACCAGACAGACTGCTTTAAACAAGTGAATTAAACCAATATTCAATTCCTCATAAAAACATTAACAGTAAGCATGTTTAGCCAGTTTGTTTTAGCTGACATACCAGTTCTGGTCATATCAGACAACAAACTTTCTTCGGCTCTTTGATGGTTGATGAGTGCAGAGAGACTTTGCAAGTATTTGTTGAAGCAGAATGAAGTCCATGCCCTTGGGGGTTTTCCTCACTCAGACTTCACGGGGCACAGTATAACTGCACACATGTATACACTGTCCAACAACCTCATCAGCAGCACTGATATTACCAGGCTTTCCAACAGGCATTAATTCTATGGGTTGTGAATCTTGTGTGTTTGCATTTTGATTTCAGTTATATTTTAAACCATTCCCTCATTCAATTAGCTGTTATTAAAAAACAATACATTCATGGCAGTGTATTTACTGCCATGACTTACTCATCCCCTAGTCATGGTGCTTTTAAATTTGTCCTCTCATAATAATGCCTTGACAAACAATAAAAACATCAATGGTTTTTGTTCAACTTAAGTTTTTAATAGATAGTCAAACTAAATGCATTGTGTCATAGTACCTGAACATCTAACATCATATTTACATGATCTACATTGCTCTTTTGTGGGTTTTGAAGAGACAGTCCAGTAGGTAAGACTATATACTGCACTTGAAAATGGCCAAAGGTCAGTTCCTAACAGGCACACCAGGGGATCTGAGGCCCTCTTCTGGCCTCCATGGTTGCCTATACTCATGTAGGTGTGCGCGCACACACACACACAAATTAAAAACTAAAATCTTTATATTTCTTTTTTAGATAACAAAGCCAATATATTCAGATCAGCAAAAAAGCAAAAACATCTGTTTTCTAGCATTGGTGTTCATGTGAAATGCATGTGGTTTTAGTCATCCATGGTAGTTTTAAAATTATATCTAGTACTATTTTAAGTGTGAATTTTTGTTAGAAATTTGAATGTTTGTTACTATGTGTTGGGTACTTATCTTAAGAGTCTGTGCCTTTGAGACCCTCCTGCTGCTCTGGGCACTGGTTGCTCATTTGGTTGTGTAAAGGGTAAAAGAGAGCAAAAGACCTCTTTAGCCCAATCTTGAACTATTTCTTTACCTCTGTGGTGAATAATTTTTTTTAAATTATATCCACAGTTCTTGACTGCTCAGAACCCAGAAAACAAAAGTATTAACCTTCTAGTACTGAGCCATCCTTACAGTCTGGTTAGTTACAAACTAACCAATTCACCACCATGTTATCTCATTAAAAGGGTGCTTATATGCTGCATGAAAAGTGGTTCTGTGTGTTATAAACAGATGTCTTTGAGGAGATAAAAAGTTCATGCTAGCACAAATTAGTAAAAGGACCAATTAGACAGTGGTTTGAGTACCTGAATAGACATTTCTCCAAAGACATGCAGATGACCTCAATCACATGAGATGCTGAGCCTCACATCATTAACAATGAAACCCACCACAGTGCAATCCCATTCCACAACTATGAGAACAGCAGTGACCAAAAACCAAATCAAACCAAAACCCAGAAAGTAGCAAGTGCTGGCAAGGATATAGGCAAGATGCAGCTTGCAAGCACACAGTGCTGGTGAAAATATAAAGAGGTGCAGTTGCTATAGGAAACCAGCTGGACTGTTTTTTTTTTTTTAAAAAAAAAAATAAGCAAGACATAGTTAATATAGAAAACAGCTGGAAAGCTCTTTAAAATAATGCAGAATTACTGTATGACCCAGAAGTTCAATCCCAGCCATACACCCAATAGGATTAAAAACATATGTTCATACCACAAATACTTATACATGAAGGTTCATAGGAATATTATTCCCAATAGTCAAAACATGCATTAACAGACTAAATAATGAAATATAGAATATCCAGGGATGAAATATTACTCAGTCATAAGTAAAAATGAAGTACTTAAATAAGTGTCAATGTAGATGAACCTTGAAAACATGTGAGTGATCAATAAGTCATGAAACACCACATCTGCATGAATTTACAGGACTCTCCAAATTATGAAGCAAACTCATAAACTGAAAGGAGATTAGTGGCTGCCAAGGACTGGGGACTGGACTATTTGTTAGGGATATACAACTTCTTCCCAGAATGCCCGTAATGTTTTCAAACTAGGGATGACTGTTACACACCAATGACTTTGTCAAGAACCACTGAACGGACACAGAACAGTGCATTTTATCTTATGAGATTATTTCTCAAAATAAAAACATGTTAAAGCATTAGGTTATTAATCTACAATACCCAAAGCTTATAAAAACAGTAACCACCTACTTCCCACAAAGAACCTATGAATATATCACAAGACATTGATGGTTGCAAGAAGCACTGAATAGGGAAAGCTACTGTTTACACAGCACTTTAAAGTCCCTTTAAGACATGACAGACATCAGTGTGTCCTTGAAAAGGAGACAAGAAGGAAGAAAAAAACAGGCCCGGTTAGCAGGGTGGGGGTCAACTTCATCAGCCTCACAATTTTTCTAGACCTGATTGGTCATCAGCCCTTTTCTCCAGAGACAGAAAACTTAGGAACAGATTTTTCCACTTTTGTTGTTACTGTTAGAAATTCCACTGAATCGTGAATCATCATTAATCGTCATTCACGATTAAGAAGATTCTTCCCATATGCAAATAACTATTTTAAAATGAAGATAAAGGACCAACAAAACGCCTTCCCGATGCCACATTTATTTCACCTTTAATTTGCTATTTACCAGAGTTTGTGTGGAGTGAGACCTTGCTGCAAGAGAAGCAGAAATACCACAATTAACCAGATAATAGCAACAACATGGTTCTGATGTATGAAAACATGTAGGAAGAGGAGTGGGCGGGACAGCACCATCTGAACTTCAACTAAGACATTAATAATTTCTGCTATTCTGTTTTCCAAAATGGAAACACCCACATTAACAAGTATCTTTCCATTCAGACACTCCCAGTCCTGAAAACAGTGATTTAGCTGTGTATTCGCCTACATGTCTATTCTGTTTGGCTAAATGCAAAAATGAGCACCAGAGGGATGGAGAGAAACTGCAAAACCGGTGACAGGGTAGGAGGCACACACTCATTTGCTGAGGTGACTTTGTTGCTCACCCCTATTTTCAAATCATAGCATTGCATCCAGAAATGTTTCCTAGTTGGTGCCAAGGTTTTACTTTTACACACACCATATTTGTTTCAAAGATAATTCTAGAATTATTTGTAGGAATTAATAGCATATAAAATCTACTTTTCTTAGATTCAACTGCTAGTAAAGTAGTAGCTAAATTCATCCAAGAATATTGTAAGTCATTTACTCTCCAAACATGTCCAAGAGTGGAGTCATGTGAGGCGAATTCTGACTGCTTGTGAGAAAATGCCAAGAAAGCAAGACAAGTAGTGTCTTGTGAACTCAGTTTCTTCAAAACACAGAATGGTAAAACATGGATGTGTTTTCATGTTCCTCCCAGATGTAACAGATTCAATTAAAGGTTAATATGCCTCTATGGAAAAACATGGTTTTGTTACATGCGGCTTGTCCTTGTGATTGTTCTTAGCCCTCAGAGTATAAATTGTCCGGTGCTCTGAATAAAGTTGGCTGCTGCATGAGCCTTTAGTTTGCCTCATTTTTAGGCTCCATTCTTCCAGGTTCCACTGCCAATTGGGGCAGTAAACAAGTGGCACCTGGACAGAGGCATGAAGTCAGCTATGAACTAAGATTATGGGGACCTCAGAGGAAAGTGTGAAAATAATGGGGCAGAAACCATAATGGGGCTTTGCCTTATGTCGTGCTTGGGCATCATTTTTTAAAGAAAGGAAGAGCACAGTATTAAAATCAAAAGTATTAGATTACTTACAAATTATTTATAATTAAAATCCTTAGTTTTCAGAAGAAGGAACTTTATATGAAGTATGAGACAGAGTCCAAAGGAATACTGAAAAGCTTATAAACAAGGGGAAAGATCCCTGTTCAAGTTGGAGTGTTATCAAAATAATTAAGTAAGAAGAATATTAATCATAGGAAGGGGTGGCTAATTTCTCGAATGAATATAAACTGGATGACCCAACCTTAAAATTGGTGAAGGAAGGAAAAGAAATTGATTGATTGATTATTGAGAGATTTTTTTCCCCCCATTCAGGCAAAATCAAGCAAACACACTAACAACTATGTCAGTGACAACTCCCTCAGTTTACTGGAGTCTGCTTTGGATACATATCCTCCATTGCCTGAACATGATCCTGAAACTTAGGGTGAGGGATCTGTAATTATGCACTAACCAATTTATTTAAAACTCTGGAAGGAAAGGCAGCATTGAGAAGTCAGTGAATAATTATTATCTTGAAAGGCAAGAAAAGAATTATTGCCAGGAGATGGTGGTGCACACCTTTAATCCCAGCACTTGAGAAGCAGAGGCAGGTGGATCTCTGAGCTCAGGACCAGCTTGGGCTACAGAGTGAGTCCCAGGATAACCAGGGATATATAGAGAAACCCTGCTTGAAAATCCAAACCAAAACAACAGCCCTCCCCACCCCCCAAACCCTGCAATTACTTGAATATGGACTAAAGGAGGCATCTGAGTATCAAGTGGGTCCTTCATTGTCTTTAAATTTAGTTTCCTCACTAAACTGTCTCCTACAAGCACTAAAACGCACAAGAGGGCAAACCTCTGGAATGGACTTATTTACATCATAAGGGTCAGGAAATAGTAACTGCTTGCCTTTCTCTTCTTGCTCAATTAGTATAAAGGGAAGACCCAATGTCAACAATGTATGAGGTTAATCCTTGCTGCATCATCTTACCCTTAACTAAATATCATTTTTTAAGGATATTATAGAACGTTACAGATTTTGAAATTTCATTTGCAGACTACCATGCAAGCATAGAAAACCATTATCCAGCTGGTAAGCTATGGGATTTTTTCCATATGAACTAAATTTGTTATTACAAAAATTACTCAACCTTCTCCCATCCCACAGAAAGACCCTTATTTTATTGATGGCTCATCTAATGGTATAGGAGGGATTCATGGTCCAGATAGTCATCAATTTATTGATACTTCTTTTTCCTCAGCCCAACTACTGGAAGTGACTGTTTTATTCACCTATTATGGTTAATTCATAAACCCTTAAATATCATTTCAGATTCTGTCTCTGTTGTAGGAGTGTTTCCAGCAACAGGCTCCTACTCTTGCACACTCCTCTCCTCCCTGGTTTCACTGCAGAAGGAAGGAAGCAAACTGACCCATGAGCTGGCCAATGCTACTTCTCCAGAGGAAGGTTGGGAAGGAGTCTGCATCTGTCATTGCAAATGGAACCCCTGAAACTTTATGGATTTCTCTTTGGTTCCTCAAGCCCCAGGCCATCAAGGACAATGGCAGAGGGCAAGGAGGCACTGGAAGTTACCACAAGAAGATAGCAAATCTCCAGCTGAAGAACAAAAGGGGGTAGTGACTATATCATCAGAAGTCAAGTCTGCCTGCCTGGGACCATGTTAAGGCCCTATGCAGCAAGAAGTTAAAGCCTGTCACCTGAGAATCTCTTTAGAGATGCTATTTGCTTTGTGCACCTGCAGGGAGTGACTGTGAACACTGTTAGGTTCCTCAACCTCCTTTACTTGAACTTGCAAACTGGATGGATCCAGCTCCTGTTATCTTTACTAATGACTCTCTGTTTCTGACTGAACCTTGACACTGTAACAGACTTAAATCACTTCTATTTGCATAGGACATCATAACATTTGCATGCCTATTGAAGGAACTGGAGAGTGACTGCCTGGGGATACATTGTTTCCTTTGGTCTATTATGGAGGACTCCAGATAGTGACATCAACTGAAAAATCTTGTAAAGGCATTGGAAAGAAATAAAAATGTGTATTTTAAAATGATACCTGTATCATTTTATGTGGATTTATGTATGTGGATTCTGGTTTTCATTGTTACATACATACATACATACGTACATACATACATACATTTATTTTTGTTTATCTGGGGCAGGCATGTACTACTGTGCATATGGTGCTCAAAGGACAATTTACAAAGCTCAGTTCTCTCTCTCCACCAAGTGAGCCCTGAAGGTAGAACTCAAGACTGTCAGGGTTAATGACAGGAGCCTTCACTCACCATGCCATCTTGTCAGCCCCTGAATTCTCTTCTTTAAGAGCATCTGAGAACTGATGCCAGAACACCTGCTCAGCTTTAGTCCTCACACTTGCTCTGCCTCATGTCACAGATGCCACTTGACCTCCTCACCTTCTTTCTTCACCTGTACATGTCAGCTGGATGAGCCTGACTCTCTCTGATGTCCACTCCTGCCTCAAACTCTTCAGGTAAGAAAACATCAGTAACAGTCAACATCTGCTGCCTTTCTCAAAGAAATAATTCTCATTTGTAATAGTGTTTACATAATGCCCACTTTGAGCATAGAATACATACTAGGCACTTGAATGGATGATCTAATTTAATCTACACAATAACTGTGTGAATTTTGAGCCCAAAGTGGGAATTTCTGGTTTCTATGGAGACTCAGTTGTGTCATGTGATATTGTTCTAGAAGCTGTCTTATGAGAGGATGTTTTGCTGAAGTAGACATGTGAGAGGTTGTTTTGCTGAGGCAGACATGTGAGAGGATGTTTTCCTGAGAACAGACATGTGTTGTTTTCCTGAACGCTGTCTGATGAAAGGCATGGGATGTTTTGCTGGAGCAGACACTTTGAGAGAACACATGATGTTTGGAAAGAGTATAATCCAACAGTGGATGGTGTTCTGGTGTTGGTTCACCTTGCTGGTCTTTACTGACCATGATTTGGCATTGGTTTGTCTTGTGTTTGCCATTGATCATCATTGTTTGTCATGACTTCACAGAGAGAAATGCTCCAAAGAACTTCTGGTGGTGTTCTGGCTGCTTCTTGCCGCTTCGTTAGACTCATGCAGGTCTACTGGTAGAGCTTCTTCTGGATCAAGCGAGTGGTTGCTGCTGATTCTTGTTTGGTGTTTTGTTAGTGGACTGGACTGTTAATGATGAAGATTGGAATAGCCCCAAAGAACCATTTCTAAACAAGTCCATGTATGTCTCCCTTGTCCTATTAATCATCTTCCTCCCCTATCTTTGGTCAGTGGGTGATAAGGGAGATTAAAGCATTTAAGAATCCTTATTAAAGTAGGTTTTGAAAAATATAAGCCTACATGGGACAAACTGTTACTCTAATTTTTTCCAGTGCAAACACCAGGATCTGTAGAAGGTGAACATGCCACCTAAGTTTGCAAACAAACAAACACCACCACCACAGTAGGTAGCTGAGTTGCCGCCACCAGAGATCATGTGGTAAGCTACCACAGGAACTCATCCACCTCAGTTCAGTCCTTATGCCCTGACTCATTTGTATTGGCAATGTGTTGATCAACTATTCCATTTTAGATTTATCATATCCACCCTATAGTAAATGATTTTCAAATTATGTAGAGTTAGGAAATGTCTCTGAATTCCTTTCGATATGTCAAATACTAACCAGATAAGGTTTTTCTTCTTTTCTTTTCTTGATGATGGTAATAGCCCCTGCTATACTCAACTGTAATGAATAAAGCCATGCTTGGATTAATACCTAGAAAGCAGGGAAAATTGATTGTGGTTCCGACTCTTGTCAGAACTGCTCCTTGTCCCACTGACTAATTTGTTTAATTAACCTAGAGTTTTCTTGTTAATTACAGATGACTTACCATACCTAATGAAAGGTCATGCCTTTGAATTACGCAATGATACTAATGTTACATTTATTTTGTATCACTTTAAAATATCACAGACAAAATAAACTTTACCAAATCTTTCTGGGTAAAGTATTACCTTAGTTTTGGCTAGCAAATGAATATGCCTACCACACAGGACCCTACCCAATTGCCAGTGGCTATTTTGTTTTTATAGATAAATAATAGACCCGAAATATCTATCTGTCCATATCCAGAATGTGTGTGGCCCAAAGACCCAGACAAAACAGCTAGGGCTGACTGATTTTATCTAATGGTTGATAGAAGAAGGGTTTCCAAGTGAACATTTGCAAGGTTGTAACAGAGTTCTACTTAGTCCTCTTATGAAGCAGAACCAGAAATGAGCTTAACAGACCCTTCTGTCTTTAATAGTGACAACAATTTGCATTATAGCAATGAACCTTGGCATTAAATCTAAATCCACTGATGAAGCATATATTTATATGAACCAGAGACCAACGTAATAGATCCAAAGCCTGTCTAAAAACAGATACTTTGTTTTGTAAATATAACTTATTATCAAGTCATATTTTTAAAAGTCAAATAATGAAGTTATTCTTCTTCTTCTTCTTTTTTTTAGATAGACCAGGTCTCTATGTAGCCCTAGCCATCCTGGAACTCACACTATAGACCAGGCTGGCCTCAAACTCAGTGATCTGTCTGCCTCTGCCTCCTGAGGGCTGGGATTAAAAGAGTGCACCACCACTGCCAGACTGAAGCTAAGAACTTTTAATGTAATATTTTAACATTTTTGATTGATTTGTTGTGAATTTCACCTCATGCACCCTAATCTCAATCATTTCCTTGTTCTTCCATAGTTACCTTGCATAGTTACCTTACCCTATGACCTTCCCCCTAAAGAAAACAAAATAAAGAAGCCATCTCATTGTAGAAGCTGTAGTATGTCATAATGTGTCACCCAGTACACCCTGTTCAAACAGCTTCACACAGAAATGTTCATTGCAATGAGTCATTGTCCAGTTCCAGGCCTCTGGCTTCTGCTACACTGTCAACACTGGATCTTCACTGGGATTCCTCTCAGATTTCCTACTGTTGCCCTGTGCTATGGAGATCCTGCAGCTGTAATTCTGCAGGAACTGGCCCTTTACATGTTCCAGCAGTTCCTAGATGGGGTAGATGTTGGGGTGGACCAACTCAAAGAGCTGGACCTGGGCCTGGGTGGTATCTTAGTTGGTCTGCCTGCCAGCTCTCCTATACTTATGCAACCAGGGCCACACTCCCACTTTGCCTAAACAACTGGCAGGGCTAGCACTCTTGTCTATGGCAGCCCGCAAGAGGCTAACTGTTCTGTCCCTAGTAAGGGACGTGCTCACCTAGCAGGGCCAGCTCACCTGAGTGCCACTGCTGGTAAAGGGTGGAGCCAGCTCTGATCATGGCTTCCTACATGGCCATCCACATGTCCTTTGGTGGTAAGCAACATGAGAATGACACAGAACCCTGTTCTGCAGGACCACGGACCCAGACAGTGCCCTAGGCAGCAGCATGGGCTGGGACTTCTCCATGTCTTCATGAAGCCCAGACTACTCACATCAGGCCATTCCTCAGCACCCTCACATCTCCAGTTCAGCCTCTCTTCATAGTGCACCTGTCTCGCCCATCTATGTCTCATACTTGCTCATTACAGTTGTGCCTACACATACTGTGTCAGCAATGACATCTTCCTTTGAAAGTTGAATGGTTAAATATTTGTTCAACCCAAAGATTCCAAAGGAAATAAATCCCTGACCAAAGTTAAACACAGCACAGAAAAGCTGTAATTCAACATGGAGTCATCCAGTCTCATGGTTGAACCACAACCAACTAGAGAGATGAGCAGATAGGCCAGTAATGGGAAGCAAACACAACAGGGCATTTTGTTCAGCTGTGGTCTCCATTCTGCAGGTCTTGCTCTTCTTCCTGGGCAAGGATGCAGCTCTGGGAGACATAGTGACTCACGCAGCTTTCAGTTTTCTCAAGGGAAGAAGGCATGGGACACTGGCTCTTGTGTTTGTTTCTGGCTCTAGGGATGGACAGTGTAAGTCACCATTTCCCAAGGAGGAAGAACTGCAACAGCCTTAGTGTCTCCTGTTCCGCCTTTCTTCAAAGCACACAAACCACTTAGCTTTTCTTCCTCTTCCCCCTCTCCACCATCTATCTGCTCACTTCTTTCTCCCTTATCCACCACCTACTTGCTTGCTTCCTAAACCACCCTGCCTGGCTTGGGCTGGTGTGCCCAGTGATATTTTAGTGCTTCCTGGCATGCCTGGGCCTTGCCAAAGCTAATATTTTAAAGGTAGTATTGGGGTTAATTTATAATCGTCAATTAATATCCACTAGAATGATTCAAAGAATTCTCAAGAGAAAAAAAAAACTAAGAACATACTTCAAGATCTGTTCACTAGAGCCTCTACTTGGATTTTATCAAATCTGACCATTTTAAAAGTTTATAACTTAAATGATTAAATGCCTAATTAGTACCCTGAAACCCAGAGAGTAGTGAAAGATACTAGGAACTCTAAACATTTAATGGAACAACTACTAACGTGTCAGATGTGCTGGCTGAGCAGGAGAAGTTTACAGAGGCTTAGCTGCAAGTGTAGTCGCTATGCTTCAGGCGTGCCAGCCTGCTTCTCAGATCCTAGAGCCAGAATATCAAAAATTGAGTTAAATCTCTAGCTTTTAGAGCCAGAATATTAAATATTGAGTGAAATGAATTTCGGCTCTGGCAAAGGAACAACTTTTATATGAAAGGGTATTCAAATATCCCTTCATTGAGCATCTACAATAAGCCTTGAAGATTTACATGATTGCGCTGGAATTCAAAGCCAAAGACAAGAGGGAAATGCTTTTCTTATTTTTTTTTTTCTGAGATACACAAAGAGAAATCCATAATTAAGCATCACACTTCCCCAGGGCAGCATATTTTCTTCGGCTGACAAGCAAAAGGAGGCATTTCAAACCAGGCACCACTGTGCTACTGCAGTCTCTGCGTGGCTATTGTTTTTATGTATTTCTGGCTATTAGGCATTTGTCTATTTTTGGTCAGTGAGGCATGCATTTTATTTAAAGAATTCTGGTTTTGCATAAAAGGCTGTAGTTATGTTAGTAGAATTATGTTTCTACAACAGTATCTGAAGAATAATTAGGGCCTAATTTGGGCTGCTCTGATGTGCATTTGATATTCAAGAGAGTAGCTGGAACTTTAGTGTAATTAATACAATTAAAATTAACTCTAAGTAGGAAAAAGACTGCCTGAATATCTGTTTAAACTCAGCTATATGCTTTGCCTTGCTGGTCATAGCTAGTTAAACATACCCCAGGCTAATCCTAGGATACATTGGAAATGCAAAGCAAACCACACTTATCATTCCTTCCAAACAGAGACTAATGACAAATTAGGCATTCAGTATAATTTCTTGCTCTTTTGTTCTGCATCAAAGAATAAATACCATATTACTTCAGCCTCATCCCGCCATAATCCTTCAGCTACTACAAAACAGAAATGCTCTTAAATTTCATATTCTATAAATTTCCTCTATTTGCTCTTATGTTTGTATATGGTCATTTAACCGCTGTCTATCGGCTAGATTAGTGGAAACAGTCATTAGAATCACCCAGGGCGTTTGTTTTTGAAAAATGAGTACTAGGTTTCCTCTCTCCACTCCTACCCATTTCTGTTTCACCACATCTGGAGTAATCCTAGAACTATGCAGATATGTTCTGTATTATATGTATATGTGTGTATGTAATATGCATACACATTCCTATAACACACATATGGTATGTGTAAGAGTGTGTGTGTGTGTGTGTGTGTGTGTGTGTGTAAGGTCCAGCAGTGTGTCATTCCAGCTTGGCCACTCACACTGTACTCCCAGTGCTTAGAATGCTAAGATAAGAGCATTGCCAGGAGTCAAGAACAACCTGGGTGACTATGGGTTTTAATACTGTCAACTTGATGGAACCTAGCATGACATGGAAGACAAGCTTCTGGGCATACTTGTGAGGTACTCTCTTGATTAGGTAAACTGAGGTAGAGGGGCTACCCTAAAAGTGGACCACATCATCCCATGGGATTGGGTCTTTGACAGACCACAATATCTCATGGTCTTAGATGGCACCAGACAGAGAATGCACGTTGAGCAGAGCACTTTGCCTTCCTGCTTCCTGACTGCTGATGTAACGTCTGGCTGGATACCTTAGGCTTCTGCAGCAAGACTTCCTTCATGGTGTACAAAACCCTCCAATCATAACCCCAAAGAAACTCTTCCCCTCTTGGGTTGCTTTCATAATGGGTTGGTTTGTATGCTTGCTTGCTTGTTTTTTATCACTGTGAGGAGAAAAGTAACTAAGAAAGATAACTGGAACTACAAAAACATTTTTAATTAATTACTTTAAAAATTAGGAATAATCATCTAAGGAGCTTTCAAAGTTACAAACTACAACTCCAGAGCTTTTGAAACTGACTGTACTAGGGCAGAACCTGGAATTTACATTGCATACTTAATGTAAATATTATTCTAAAATTCACATTGAACTGGATGTCTGAAATTTTTATCAGCTAAATTTGGAAGCCACACTTATGAGTTCTGCTATAATAAAATGACAACATTTATGCACAAATTGTAGACACAATTATAAGTAGACCCTTCATCTCTGCAGAGCACAAAAAGGGTGGGGCTAAATAAGTGAACTACTTCTTATACTTAAGAAGAGTATTTCTGCCCAAGAAATGCTATGTCTTAGACATAGCCTTAAAAGTAAGTATCAGAGGTTGCTGGCCTTCACAGCACTGGCAGCAGAAGCTAACCAGGCCACCTGTCTTCACAGTGCAGGCTGCGGGCACAATTATGATGAATGAATGCAGGATGGAGAGACAGGGAAAGTAGGAAAATGGAGCATAGTATTTGTGAAGTGGTGGCAGCAGCCTGGAGCTTACACAGATGCAGACTCTGAACACGCCAACCACACAGTTGTACTGCCCCTACACTGTGCAGCAATGAGGACCTAGATGAAGAAAGGTTCCCTTTCTAGATTAAACCCCCTTAAAGGACCACTGTGACCGGTGATGCCACCATAGGGCATGTTGGTATCCATGCTGCTGTCCCAGGCCATGAGAAATCCTCAGATCCACATGGATGCACACAGTCTAAGCCACTGCCCGATGCTTCGGTGAGGTCCTCAGGTTTTGCTGCCTCAGGGAGCCATCTGGATATGAGTGACATGTCTAAACACCTGGGGCCACATTGAAGCCCATGGCCCGTGTAGCCTCTGAGGGCCATGGGTGAGTTGATGGTTCTAATACAGCCCAAGGGCCATGTTGATTTCTGTGGCCCATGTTGCCATGTGGTCTGTGCTGTCCACTGAAGGCATGTTGATATCTGTGAGCACAGAAGATCTGGCCCTGACCCTCACCAGCAGCTGCACAGCAGCACCCGTGGTAGCATGGGTGTGGGAAAGCTGGCCTGCTCTCCACTGTTGATGGCTTCTGGTGGGGGTACAGGTGGTGAAAAACTCACCTTCCTTTGGGGGGCGGGCCACTAGGAGTTGACCATGCCCCAGTGAGTACAGGATCAACTCAAAATAAAACTGTGGGGGCTTTGGGGGGAAAGGATACACGGTAGAGGCAGACATGGGAGGCTTAGGAAGCGAGCTTGATCTGGATGCATAATGTGAGATTCCAAAATCATCAATTTTTAAAACAGTAGATGTCAGCAGATTAAAATTTTGCCTGGGAACTTTTCTATTGCACACATTCCCAGTATCAAACCCAGCATGACAGTGAAATGGGCTCCTGGGTTCCTTTAAACCCAAAGGCCAGGGAAATTCTCTTGGGTAAGCAGAGTAGTGATGGAACTTCAGCCCTTGTGCTCTAGACACAGGCTTCTGCAGAGAAAAGCACTTGCGTAATACATAACATGAGCACAGGTGCCTTTGGATAGTGCAATTCTAAGACAGCACTTTATAGTTTTATGATTTTAGCATAAGACCAATGGTTTTAGGTCTTACATAAACAGATATTAAATTTGCATTTTTGATTCTGAATACTCTATTTAATCCCATGTTGATGTGACTGCAACATATGGGTAACAAGGAGATTTCCAAATTGGGAATCCTCAGGGATTACTGGCCCTCCTGCAGCCTTCTGCCTCTCCACAGAAGTAATCTGCCAGGTCTCTGGTTTAAGAGAAAACACTGTACTTGAGTAATTTAAGTGACATGCTTTTTGAACTACCCACAGAATTGAATTATTTTAACAACAGCTGCTGGCTTCACTCTGTGCAGTGCTTCCTTGTTAAATACTGTGAACCATTCCACTCACCTCCAGACTGGAATAGCAACTTGTGAAAACTGAACGATGCCAAAGTCAATTCTACCAAACTCAGTGAAAAGCTCAGAAGTTTACACAATCCCCACAGAAGCCAGTATAACCATGGCAGTAGACAGACAGAGGGACAGAAGAGAGACAGAAAGGATGTCAGGAAAGGTAACTATCATTTGATATTGGTGGGAATGTCAATACATGAAGCCACTGTAGACATCAGTATGGTGGTTCCTCGAAACCCAGAAACAAAACTGTCATATATTCACTCATCAGTATATACCAGAATGGCTCTGGGTCAGCACACTACAGAGATATGTGCGCACTCGTGGAGATGCCTGCACTAGTCACAACATGGGAAACAGAGCCAGCCTAGATGTCCATCAACAGTGGAATGAAAACAAATGGTACATATACATAATGGTCTTTTATGCAGGCTGTAAAAAGTCATGACCTATCTGGGAAAATGGATGCAGCTGAAAAGCACTGTGTTTAGTGAAACAGGCCAGGTTCAAAAAATACTAGTGATATTTCCTCAGATATGCAGAACCTAGACTTAAAATTGTGAGTTTAGTTCTAGGCCATGAAACTAGAAAGCAGATCATGGGGGGTGGGGGGATACCTTGACGGAGGCAGGAGACTAGCCAGTCATGGAATGTACATGGAAGAAGGCAACTGGAGAATAAATGGGGGGGGGGAGTCTTGGAAGATCGGAGGGCACAAGGGAGGACAGTGAGGGGGGCAGAAAGAGTGGAATAATGTAATAAATACAGGTGAAGAAGCCATGTATGCTAAAGAGGTGGAGGAGGGAGGAAAGGGAGGAGGGAGGGAGGGAGGGAAGGGACTGTCCACCAAGCCCATGGTTAGCTGAGCATTTACACAGCAGTTCAATCCACCTGATTTCAAGCACAAACATACATAAATGATTTTACATTGTTTTCCCTTTTAATAACAAAAGCTGAATACTTTTAAAACTGAGTGTTTCCAAAACAAAACATGACAAAACTGTTTAAAATCTTGACAATTCCTGGCACCTTCAAACAGGATAGCTTACCAAATCCAAAGGCACTGGGGCCTCCCACACTCTGAGAAGACTGGGTGCTTGTGGAGGTGTACAGTCCCGTCACCAGCAAGCCGTCAAAGAAGGTGCTTGTTGAAATTGTAACTGAAATACAGGAGGAGAAAGAAGCTTCAGCTAATGCAGTGAGAGGGAACAGAATACTCATTAACCAATTAACCAGTTATTTCTGCCCTATCTATAGTATACACGTATGTATACGCGCATGCGCGTGCGCGCACACACACAAAATATTGCAGAGGAGACAAAAATCTCAGGACTTCAATGCTTACAATTTTATAATTGCTATGTACTAAATTTAGTACATAGTCCTACCTTTTTGCATCTATTTACATATTTCCTAGCTACATTAAAAATTGGAAACTAATGCGCCACTGGATAGCTTGCTTCCCCCATCTCCACGCCCACCCCTGGAGGTCATCAAGGCAAGGGTTTGACGATGGTGGTCAGAGCATGATGCCATCATCATGATAAAATACCTTAAAAAAACATGATTCCGTACTGTGGGAAACAATCTGGAGTTGGCTGGATGAAGAGCAGAGAAATGCCCCGTGACGTTTGTTGGGGGTCCATGCTTCACACTATTCTGCACGCACAGTCAGCCTGATTCTCTTGGGAACAAGAAAGGGACCACTGCGTGCTTTTTGTTTCAGAACAAAGTCTGTAAGAGGGGTCTATGTGGTTCCTCTGAAGAAGGCGGCTGATTAAATCAATCTGCGTGTCACTCGGTCCCCACCCTAAAACCAGATGGTGATTTCCTCCTTGCTAAGATGGTGCTATTTTGCCTAGCTTTGATAAGACATAGATGACGCCATTTGGAGGAGGGAGCAGAGGAAGGTAATGATATATTCTGGTAGGGCACAGATCAAGGCTGCCAGCCTGCCTGATGGCAATGAGGAGAATGGTCAGTCACATAAACTCTGATGAGATGGTTTAAACGGAACACTCCAGGACATCCAGTGAGTAGAAATAAATGGTCTGAAACATTTAGACCATTTACATCATACAGTGTCACACAGGACACGTGTGATAAAATAACTTCACATCACGCCATCTCCTGAATGGTACTGGGTGTTCAAATGCATCACTTTTCCATCTCCTAATAAAAATAATAGTACATTTCAGTGCTGGCATCTAAATCACTCATCTGGGCTCTGGGCTCAGCGGTCTACATGTATCTCATTTAACTGTCAAAGCATGCGTGTGAGGAGAGTGCTCTTATTATCCCAGCATAAGAATGAGCAATATAGGGAACAGCACCAAGTGCTATCACCTAAATGTTTCTGAGTCTTACTCTATTTTTACTTCTATCACCATGACAGGACACCCTAATGAGCAAGAACATGGGAAAGCAAGACTACATGTGGCTTTCAACTCCAAATTACAGCCCATCATTTTGGATTAGGCAAGGCAGAAATTCAAGTAGTTAGTCACATCCACAGTCGGGAGTAAAGAAGTTACTGGATGCACCCATGGTACTTGCCTGTCTATGCCTCTGCTCAACTAAAGTTCTTCAGTCTTGTCCAATTCAAGACACCACACTCACTGGATTACATCAATTAACTATCAAAACAACCCCCAGAGATGGCCCACAGGCCAACTTGACACAAATAATTCTTCAATTGAAATTTTCTTCCCATGTGATTCTAGGCTGTACTGAGAGTTGAAATCAACACAACACTGGTTTCTCTCCTGTTTTTTTGTTTGTTTGGGTTTCTTTTGTTTTTTTGTTTTGTTTTGTTTGTTTTTTCCCTCTGCCTCAGATCCTCAAGTAGCCAATATCTTCTAGCTCTTTTACCAGGCTGTCACATGAAGACAATTAAGGAACAACAAAGCAAACAACCTCGGCAGTCAGGAACACTGCTATGTTAGGGAGGGAGGAGAAGGCGGCCAGGCCATGACTCCTGAGCAAAGGTAGGTGGGATGCATATCCCGCCCTCCACTGGGACCAGGTACTTACACTGGCTTAGGAGACCCACTTCATCTCTGAGTCCACATCCCTTACCTATGGAATAATATCCTAACCCCAGGGTCTCTGAGTCTGTTTTGCTCAACCCAAAGTCCCATGCTTGATTCTGCTAATGCTGATTTCCCCTGCATCAGTGAGTTCAGAGAGAGACAAAGACAGAGAGACAAAGACAGAAAGACAAAGAGAGAGAGACACAAACAGACAAGTAGACAGACAGACAGTCAGACAGACAGGAGATTGAGCCTAGCCCTGCCCCAAGCATGCTGGGTGTTTTACAGCCAGCCTCTGTTTACATTCTGAGACAGGATTTCATTAAGTTTCCCAGACTGCCCTTGAATTTGTGATGTGCCTACTTCATCTTCCCACAGAGCTGAGATTATAGGCCTGACTGTCTCAACTAAGATTAATTTTTTGCTCAATTGCTTCTGCATCCCCTGGCTTTATGAGGTTTGGGGGGAAAGTTCCTTCCTGTTAGGATGCCCTTACTCACCATCAGAATCTAATGTTGTGTTGTAAGTCATTCTTCACAGCAAGTAACCTGCCGTGACTCCTGGGACTCCACATCAGTGAAGTCAGTAAAGAGGCAATAATTATGTTCTAATGCACACAGCCCGGATGCTGTGGGCTCATCTGTACACCTTTATTACTTTGTCTCTGATTCCAGTAGCCAAAACACTAATCCTGTGAGGGTATCTGCTATTGAAGGCAAACCTGAATATGGGCTTCAGCTCTCTCTACACTGACCAGTAAGAGACCAGAGAGGGGTATCTTACATTCCTCATTTATGAAAGGGAGGACAATATGAAATATATTGGAAAAAGTAAAAGCCACTGTATCTACTACGGTGCTCTATCTTCTAAACACAGTACTATGCAGCAGTAAATAATCAGTTCTCACCTTTCCCCTGCTCTAATCCCTGAACACAGCCTTTCTCTTTCTCCTTGAGAACAGAATCCTGTACAGAGCACCTTCCCAGAGGCCTATGCACACCCAGTTCCTGGATAGGTGCAAGGAGCTCCTATACTACCCTCCCCTGCACCACAGCTGTCCCATCTCTGCACACTCCCACCAAGTCAGAGCTACAAGTGAGTAAACCAAGACAGGCACACATCTCCAGCTTCTATGTCTGCCCGCCCTCCCTGCATAAGGATTTATGTGTTCACTCAATGCTTGTGTAAGCAACTGCAAAGAAACTTTTGGAGAAAGGCTGAGTATAAGAACCATGGGTGAGCTAAAATCATCCAGTGGAAAAAAGACAGCATTTTCAACAAATGGTACTGGCTCAAATGGAGGTCAACATGTAGAAGAATGCAAATTGATCCATTACTATCGCACTATACAAAGCTCAAGTCGAAGTGGATCAAGGACCTCCACATAAAACCAGATACACTGAATCTAATAGAAGAGAAAGTGGGGGAAAGACTCCAACACATGGTCACAGGGGAAAAGTTCCTGAAGAGAACACCAATGGCTTATGCTCCAAGATTAAGAATCGACAAACAGAACCTCATAAAACTGCAAAGCTTTGGTAAGGCAAAGGACACTCCTCAATAGGACCAAACAGCAACCAACAGATTGGGAAAAGATCATTACCAATTCTATGTTCAATAGAGGGCAAATATCCAATATATACAAAGAACTCAAGAAGCTAGACTCCAGAGACCAAATAACCCTATCAAAAAATGGGGAACAGAGCTAAACAGAGAAACTTGAAGGGCTGAGAAGCACCTAAAGAAATGTTCAACATCCTTAGTCATCAGGGAAATGCAAATCAAAACAACCCTGAGATTCCACCTCACACCAGTCAGAATGGCTAAGATCAAAAGCTCAGGTGACAGCAGATGCTGGTGAGGATGTGGAGAAAGAGGAACACTCCTCCATTGCTGGTGGGCTGGCAAGCTGGTACAACCACTCTGGAAATCAGTTTGGCGGACCCTCAGAAAATTGGACATAATACTACCTGAGGACCCAGCTATTCCACTCCTGGGCATATACCCAGAAGATGCTCCAACATGTAATAAGGACACATGCTCCACTATGTTCATAGTAGCCATATTTATAATAGCCAGAAGCTGGAAACAACCCAGATGTCCTTCAACAGAGGAATGGATACAGAAAATGTGGTACATTTACACAAGGGAATACTACTCAGCTATTAAAAACAATGACTTCAGGAAATTCGAAGGCAAATGGATGGAACTTGAAAATATCATCCTGAGCGAGGTAACTCAGTAACAAAAGAACAAACACAGTATGTAATCACTAATAAACCCAAAAGTTCAGAATACCCAAGATTCAATTCACGACAACCATTGGATTGAGCGTGGGGTCCCAGACGGAGGAGTTGGAGAAGGGACCAAAGAAGCTGAGGGAGTTTGCAGCCCCAGGGAGGGAACAACAGTGTCAACTACTCAGGCCCCCGGTGCTCCCAGAGACTAGACCACCAACCAAAGAATATACATGGAGGGAGCCATGGTGCTGGCAACGTATTCGGCAGAGGAGGGTCTTGTTAGCCATCAGGGGGAGGAGTGGCCCTTGGGTCAGAAGGTGTTAGATGCCTCAGTATAGGGGAATGCCAGGGAGGGAAGACCCTCATAGAGCCAGGGTAAAGGGGGACGAGATAGGGGGTTTCCAAAGGGGAGACCTGGAAAGGGGAAAACATTCAAATGTAAATGAAGTAAAAAAATGCAGCACTGGTCCTAAATGGGTGTGCCCACCCAATAAAACAAAAGACCCTCAGAATGATGCCAAATGATAAATCCAAGTCACTGATAGCCACATACGTTGCATAGTTCTTTACAGCCTGAGAGGTCTGCATCTTTGAACTGCCTAGAAAGTTTGTGATTCATTTGGGTGCTGAGGCCAACATCTGCCAGCCCTTTCAGATTGTTATCAAGGCCACTAACCCCTGTGCCAGATGTCCCTCTCACCAGGCCACACAGTACCTCTCTTGCATGTTCTGATTTTTAAATCCACCATACATTTGAAGGCCCCTTTGAACTCAGTTCTTTGTGTTGCTCAGATTCTTGGGTGCTAATGCAGCAAGGTTTATTGAAGACAGTTCTGAAGGGGCTGACTCTGAAGTAAGGGGTTTTATCTCAAGTATGAACACTAATTTACTACATCGGATTGGGTGTGTTTTTCTGCTTGGTCTTATTTCCCTGATAGAGATGAGCATATCTTTGGGGAGTGGAAATAGTCCTGAGTGAGTGAAACCCTAAGTGGATGTGTGATGTTCACACAGGTAAGGTCTTATCAAGGACCCATGGAAAAAGTATTTCTCAGGTAAGGCTGAGGATACAAAGTCTTCCTCCAGGTGTCAAGCACATATGTTGACAGTATGAGCAGAAAATGGCCAGCATCACTTTCTCCCCCAGGATCTTTCTAGCCTGAAGACTGCTTCTCCTTAGGTTAGTAAAACCCCTCTTCTTGATCCCTCAAGCCCTGTTCTCCTTGTTTCTCTCTATGCAATAACCCACCTCCATGTCCATCTGTATGAGCTAATCCAGCCTTCCTGTTCATCTGTATATAATACACAGAGTCTCTAGCATGCTGTGGGTTCTGCATCTGAAAGCCCAGTCCACCCAACTATCTTTTCCTTCTTTCCCCTATCAACTCATTCATGTCCAATTCCCATTACTTGGCACCCCCTGGGTGTGTTTAAATGTGACAGATCATTTCTAAACACTGAGTGGATGAGACCGAGTTACTGAGAAACACAAGACCCTTAGCTTTAAACACCAGCCAGAGGCTGATAACTGCCAAAGTGCTATCTCCAGTTCAGGCCTCTTTTCCAACTCTAGATACACAACAGGCCGCTGCTTGGCATCCCCACTTGGATATCCAAGAGGCATCTCAAGATCTTGCCATCCCTGTAACCAACACCAAATACCCACTTCCTCCAACAACTCGGTTGTTGGCAACACCAGCCTTCTGGTTATTCAGACCTGAAACACCTTTGGAATCACGGTCCTCCCATACCCCATTCACACAGTCCACCAACCAATCCTGCCTGCTTGGTTTTTAGATCACATTCCAAATCTGGCCACATAGCTTGCAGCTTTGAGTAACCACTGTCTCTTCCAGGGATTGTTTCATTGTTTCACTAACCTAGCCTTCTTATTTCTACCAACATCTCACCAGTCCATTTCCAGCACAAACCAGTGGAATTCCTTTACAACCCACTCCTGCTGGATCATGTCGTGCCCCCTTTCACAGTTTTGCCCTTAGTTTGGTTGAAGTCAGCCTTTGCATCAGTGGCCCATGCTGCACTGCCCAATCTTCCTTCATCTCCTCTACTGCCCTCTCATCACTGCTGTCTCTCCATCCTAGCACTGTAGCCTCCTGGCTCAGAACCCATGGCACCAGCCATTTCCATTACCTTGTGTGGTCTTTTCCTTCTAGAAATTGAAGGGACGGTTCCCTCACCCCCTTCAAGCTTCAACTCAAAAGTCACCCTGTACTCTCTGAAACTGCAGACACCCCGTTCCCCACACCCAAACTCCCTTAGTTGAGTCTATCTTTTCCTCCTTTTTCTCTAATTATCACCATGTAACAAAGTGTCCTAATGTATCTATTCATAATACTTCAATTACATTTATTGTAAGTCTTGTTCTGTAGAACAATGTAACCACCAAAGCAAGTACTTCTAGTGTATTTGTTTAGTAAAATCCCTTAAGTGTCTAGATAAAGTCATGAAACTTTTAAGTGCTCGATAAATACTTAGTGAATGAACAGTGAGCAACTCATTCACAAAAAAAATAATGTGGGGTTGTCTCCTCTTCAGCTTGTTTCCCAAGAACTGTGCTATACATTCTACACTTCAGGATTTAGGTCAGCTGAATCCCGTTTGGAAAATACACATGAAAAAAAAAAAGAGATAGAGAAAACCTAGCTCTTTAAATATGTAAAATGTTTTCCAGAAGACAGAGCAATGCAGAGAGAGGCTGAACAAAAGACCAGCCAAAAACATCTGCAGAATTAAAAAAACAAAACAAAACAAAAAAGCAAGTTGACTTATGTATAAGTAAGTTTTCACTTGCAGAATGTGGACATGTCCATAAAGTTCTAGTCTGAAACAAATTGATTAAAATCTTCTGATTGCTAGGCCTGAAAATTTAAAGTATGTTTAGAGGGGAAATGCACTTTACTTCCCCCCAAAGCTCTTCTGTTGGCGCTGTGGAACAAGTATGGTTTTCTTCTCTTTCAGCAGATGAGATGCAGAATCAATTGTGCATTGCAAACCTGTCTCTTCCTCTGCCTGCCTGCCTGCCTGTCTGTCTGTTTGTTTATATTTTTTAAGAAAGGGAAATGTTGCCCCAACTCTTGTGAAATTTCGAACCTCCATGCTAGTATCTATTACTAAAGAAAATAATGGGTCTTATTTCTGTGAGGAAGACCCAGAAACTCTGGGGCCATCTCATTCACAACCATGGACCCCTTGGTGAGCGCTGAAAGCACCCAGCAGGCCACAGGAAGGCTGGAGGCATGCATTACCACAGATCACCTTCCACAAACACAATCCAGGTGAGTCTGGGACTGCTGGACTGAGGCATTACCACTTACAGAGGAACCACACCACGGCTTCTGCACAACTGTCAACCCAAATAAACCGTGGACACTGTTCAGAGAGCAGACAGGGTCAATACTGCATAAAACCTAGACTAGAGATGATCCTGTCACTTGTGTGGTGCAATCCGGCTAAAGAGCTTGCAAGCAGCCTGTGTTCATGAAGGCCAATTCTTCAGCAGAAGAGCTGAAGAGATTTGGTGATGCCCTGTGTCTTAGTTGTTTGAATCCACCCAGGTAGGTTAATTAAATGCTAGCATTCTTAAAAACAAAACAAAAATCCGAAAGATAGTAGTAACAATCCTCCACTGCATCCAGCTTGGATTATCACGCAGGAAATTTCAGAAGGCCTGCAGCCCACATGTTCTCATGTACTGGAGCACTCCAAAGACCACACAGCATCTGGGGCTCTGAACGGAGGCCCTGGGCATGGAAACTGTCAAGAGCACCCTTCACCACACCCTTCTTTCTTTTTCACAAGAACGCTTCCACTTGTCTCAGTGCTTGAAAGCCCTGGTTAATGTGCCAGGATGTCCTGAAAAGAAAACACAGAAATAAAGCAGTGTCTGTGCCTGGAGGCTGCTCTGGTTATGGTCTCTCAAGCTGTTCTTCCTAGTATACACTCCATCTTTATGGGGGGCAGTTTTACGGAGGCCTCACACCCTCCTTGCCCACTCATCTCCCTGCCTTTGCACCAGGAGCATCTGCCGGCACTTAAATACTGGCTCTTGCTCTCTTGTGGATCCTGACTTGACATCTCTCCCTTAGAATTCTCTGAGATGCATCCCTCAGTCTCTATTTTCATTTCTTTAGCTCATCCTTGACAGTCACAACCTGCCACCAACTAAATAGGTGAAATAATCTTGGAATCCTAAAAGTGACTCCTGATGAATGACGGGAAACAGAAGGAGTATCAATATAGTTCATGATCAAAGCAACTGGAGATAATATTTGTGAATTTATTTCAATCTCTATGAGTTAACACACAAATTTACAACAGTCATAGGTCCCATACTATTTGATCCACTGACGAAGATGATTAATAAAAGGCAGAAGTATTTACTGCTTTGAAATAACAAACTATACATGCATCAGTTAGAGAGTGCATGTGCAGGTGTGTGCTGTGTACACAGATAATCTATCTTGGCACAAATACCAAAAGTCACTAGAGAAATTTTGCTAATTTTCAGATACTGACTCAGAATGTTATCACTGCAAACTACATAGTTTAAAATGTTCCACAAGTATTATAATTTTAAATGTTTTCTTTAAAACTATTTACAGATGAAACATTTTGTATAAATAGAAGTTACAGTTAAAATATACAACTTTAGGACACATTAGGATAGGAAAAAGTTCTACCATAATCTAATATTTGGATTATATTTACAATAAACCACTCTTAGGCTAAACATGTCTAACTGATACTTAACTAAACACACTGTATTATAGATTTTTGGCAGATTTTGAACTTACTAGTATATTTTAGGGTTGAAATAATGAATGCATTATTACCCACAATCAGAAAGCAAACAAATGTGCCTTAGATAAGCTCAACACCCTAAGCTACCTCCTATCCAGAATTAGAACCCTACGTCCGAACTATGGTTTCAGAGACCTCCAGGTGACCCTGCAACCATTACTACCAGGGTAATATCTCTATCTCCGTGGAAAATACCCTTGGATCCAATCACACAGGAATGGGCTCTGCACTTCCTACCTTTAATACTATTAAAGGACACTTTCACCAAGCCCAACTTTCCTGTAACCTCTTGTTCAAACCCCACTCATTCTCCAGGTGTAGGCTGAGAACATCTACCTCGGCTAGTCTGTCTGATTTCCTGGGGAAGGCTTTCCCTCCCCCTCGGGGATCCAAGAGAGCCCAGAAACTGCAAACCAGGTGATCCATGCTCCATGCCTCCCAGAGATCACGGCAAAAGAGAGCTCCAACATGGTTCTGTGGGCTCCATAAAGAGATGTATGTCACAACATAAAATATATTGGCAGAAGAAAGCAGAATGATGTAGCCAGAGTAATTGAAACTGAAATCTAACTTCTTTTTCAAAAGATAGTATTATTCATATGAATACATGAAATATGGAGGTTTAAAGGGTTTCCCATGAAAACATAATTTAGCAAATTCATCACAGTACTCAAAAGAATCTGAGAAAATTTCAGTAGAATTCAACATTAAACATGGTAGCATTTATGATCACAAGTATCTGGTATGTGAATATAGGTACATATTTTATGCACATGTCACATTTATTGTGTGATAATTTTTGTCTCTAAGATATTTTATACCATTTTCTTCAATATAAAGTCTTCATGCCATTGCTTCAGATGAAAAATAAGATGAGATCAAAAGCCTGAGGAGGTTCTGCACCTCTCGCCCACATCTGTGTCATACTGGCAATGAGCTTAGCACCAGGGGACATGAATATGGATGCCGGGCTGTGGCAGCAGTGGGAACATGATGTAGCGTCACAATTCAATTCTTATCGATGGCTCAGAGAGCACCTCTGTCTCAAAATGACTAATTATAGAGCCAGCTATTATCTATTATAGCTTCTATTAAATATTCCCAATAAGAACCTAATGGCATTCTTGCAGAAAATCACTGCGAGATGGAGTCTTTGAGAACATAAATTTAGATGTCGCATGCTGTTTGCATACCATCCCAAAGCTTCTGGGCCACAAATGTTCTACAGTCCATTAAACTCTGATCACTTCAAGCACATCCCATCACCACGCTATAAAGAGACATTTAATGTGGGCTATAAAGAAGCATACAATATTTGGGGTGATATTTTTGGCTTTTCCAAGATGACAAACATCAGAGGCTAGCAAATTACAAAAAAAATTAATATTTAAGTATTAGTGGTGATACACCAATCACTAAGAGCCCTCGTCTCTTGAATTTATATATTTCAAAACCAGAAAACACCAGCAGAGTGCAATATTGTTGACATTAAAAATTATCACTGCTGAATTTTGCCTTATGAACAGAACCTTGTTTGCCTTTTGAATGCTGAACAGATTAAACAGCCTGAGGAGCATATTTCTCTGAAAGTGAAACACACTAAGTTTATTTGCTGCAAAATATCATCAACATAATGTGTTCAATCACTGATTCTTCTTTAAAATGCCATCAGACATGGGTATCAGTGCATCTAAGATCACAGTATAACTGCCATTTGAAAGCTCTATAAGAACTTGACCATCGAACTATTTCCCATAATTCTATTTTCCATATGGCTTAAGTTGTTTTCAAACATTTAGTTAGCCATTTTAACCACATCTCCAAACTAACAGCAAAAAATAATAATAATTAAAAATGCCAGTAAATATGTGAAACTATTGAAGTCGTGAACTGAACACAGGGACTTTCAGGGACTGGAGAGATGGCTCCACAGTTATGAGCCCTGGCTATTATTCCAGACAGCTGGATTTGCTCCTCAGCACCCATGTGGTGAACCACAACCTTCTGAAACTCCAGTTCTAGGGCACTTACTTAGGCACCTCTACTTAGCTCCTTAGGCACCAGGCATGCATGTAGTACAGAGACATACACGTAGTCAAAAACCTGTACACATTACAATTTCAATTTAAAAATTAAATGACAAGGCAAGAGGAAGTGACCTCTGGTCAGCTGGTGTAGAGAGTGAGGTGACTTCTGTCTAACCCACTAATCTAACACCAAACAGAAGGGTCACAGTGAAGAGCTGTCTGTCCACCTAGTTAACCTCCTCCTATCTACCCCTCTTTAGAGAGGTACTTGCTAAGTGTACCATAACCACCATTTCCCCCTTTTTCGGTCTAACACACTAACAGAGATCACCTCTAAAGGCAGGATGGCACTTACATTTAATAGTTATCTCCTTAATAACAGCAGCTACACGATAGTTGTAAAACCATATGCCAAATACGATTCTAAGCTTTTGATCTGCTCCATGTCCCTTAGGGATAAGTGCTATCATCATACCATTTTACCAACGAGAAATACGACTTGAAGCAAGAGGGTGGGCGAGTTGAGTCAAACGCCTTAACTGGCAGGTAAAAGGTATCTTTCAGAAATAGAAGCCATGCCTCCCATCTTCAATGAATTAAACTTCCTGTGTGACTAAGAGGGAGGCGGGGCTTGATCTTCCTTGGAAGACAGTGGACAAAAAGGGCTTGGGAGCCCCAGGCACAGGAGTGTGTGTGCCCTACGAGTATGCCTAGCAGGCTGTTCTTTGGAATACACTTCACCCCATGCCTGCTACACCAATTACTATTAAAGCTATTTATTATTGTTATTATTACTCCTGTTTTTCATTTCAGATGGATCTGTTCCTCAGGGAACAAAAGAAGGAGCAGGAAGGGCCTCTGGGGAGCAGTAAGTGCAGCCTGATGGAGAACTACACCCGAGGACCAAAAGTTCTGAGGCCAAGAGCTCTGGGTCAGGAAACTCCTACCCAAAGGAGGCAAACTAGAGCACGAGCCAGGAACTGTGGCAGGTGATAGGACCTGTCATTTGTAACACTTCATGATGTATTAAAATGCTTTGTAAGGCGTGGGAAGTACTCTTTACAGGCTGGAAAGGGGAGCCAGCGTCTCTGGGAGACCTATTGTAATGCATTTATTACACATTCTGGGATTCAGATGAACTGCGGGTACTCTGTGTATCTCATCTTCCAGCCCCACCAGTAAGAAAGGAGATTTATTAACTTAACCTTGGGGTAAGTGAAATTATTATTCCAGTGAAATTCCACCTGCAGACAGCAAGACCCACATCAGAAGGAAGAGCCTGTATTGAGGGACGCAAACAATGTTTTTGAAATCTAAAGACTGTGCAGTCTCTCATAAACCCAAATTCCTTAACTAGTGATCTCAAGTGTGTGTGTGTGTGTGTGTGTGTGTGTGTGTGTGTGTCCTTTGCTTGCACCCAAGGATGAGCAGAAATGATTTTATGATTGACATTTACATTTGGCTTCTAAAATTCTGATTTTTTTCCTCAATACAATGAACACATTATTTAGTTTCTAGAACCAAAAATACTCTTGCTTTATAAATGACACTTTTAGCTACAATTAAAAACACGGTAGCCAGGAATTACTGGCATTTGTGATTCATCTGTGACCTTATTTTTCATGTTGCTTTTGTATGAGGTTGGCTGGTGCTCATACATGAAAATTTCATATTGTTGGCCCTGCACTCAATAAATTATTAAAGTCATGTGAATAGGAATGTGAGGTTCAGGTTTTCAGCATTTTTTAATCCTTTTGTCCTTGCTTTTTTAAAGCAAAGAACTTCTTGTCTATAATACATCATAACTTAGTAAAATGTAAGCAAAGATTCACATTAAAAGAAAACATGTGGGGAAATTTATTGTCTTAAATCTTCCAAGAGAAGTTCTAGGAATGTATTTCTTTTGAGTCATTGATGTCAATCAAGTTCTTCTAGGCTGAGAAAAATAAGTAAAAATAAATCTAGCAATCCCACAAGCAATATGTAGGTAAGTGTATTACAATAGGTTGTACCAACAGAGAACAAATATATGTGCTATATTTTTTCAAAAGCAGATATTTTCTATGATTGGATGTTTAAAGATTTAAGATCAGTCAGAAAAATAATTATTCTGTTTTTAAGTCTATTTCCTTAGACAATATTCTTTTAATATGAGTGTCTCTTCTATCCCTCCAAATGTGGTTTTGACCAAAGATAACTAAAGAGGATTTGAACTCATGCTGCAACTCACAAAAAACATTCCTTGTTAGTGCAACATGCTCAACACACAGTGGCTTTTGATTCTAGCTCAATATACAGCTTCACCCAACAACTGTACACATAGTCAAGAATGTGTACAGTGACACATCTGGTACTGCAGGACACGCCACACACTGGTGACAGCATGAGACAACCAAGGAGCGACTGATATGGTTCATAATAGACACAGTTCAAATGAATGTGGTTAGAAAATATTACAATTTTTATTAAAGTTTTTTTCTACAATATTCTTTCTTGGCTTATTTTAATGTACTTCAGATAATTATAAGCTAAAGACCAAAGAAGGCATTAAATATTTACTGAGCAGATAATACATATGATATACAGAAAATTCAGTTGATTCTAGAACTCAGAACAGTAACTGATTTGTGGTATAAGGCAAGTTTTAAAAGCATCCCATTTACTTTAAGCATCATCAGATTCTGTGATTGTTGCTCAACTCAATCATTTATTAAACAAATATTTGCAATGTGATACTCTTGGCAGAGGGGACATTATGGAGAGCCATCTGTATGGTTACAAAAGCCACATTTTGAATGATGTTCCAATCCATTTTTAGTAGAATCCCTAATTTCATGTTTTAAAACTCACTTAATAAAACTGAAAATTGATGTTTGCTAACATTGAAATTAACAGAATAATGTTAAGCAAATTATATAAAAGAGAACACCTCAGTATTAGTACATGGCTCAGTATTAGTACATGGCTCAGTATTAG
>JADRCH010000317.1:397684-485075 GCA_019843965.1 Rhynchomys soricoides | reverse complement strand
CTCAGTATTAGTACATGGCTCAGTATTAGTACATGGCTCAGTATTAGTACATGGCTAGTTGCACTTTTAATACGCTACAAGTGAATACTTTTCAAAAAAATTAAATTAAACATCATTTCCATGACATACTGATAACAGCCTCTAAGAGTTATTTAGTAATTTTCAGAAGAAGGGATGAATGCACAGATAACTCATGTAACATTAAACCACAATCACACATGACATGACTGAAGTGACAGATGCTGCACTTCGTGTCTTACAACACGGCACTTAGTCTGATGAGTCTTAAAAATCCCTTTTTAAAAATAACAAAAATCTCTTTCAGCTAAGTACAAATTTGCATTTTTCAATATAGTTATGGTCTATTTTTTCCAAGGATGAGGGTAAAGAAAAATTCCAAGTGTGAATAATCAGGAAATGTCTTAGGCTTAGGAGCCTACAAAGGTGCTAAGTGATCAGTTATCAAAGATGTCTGCCAAAGATTGAGAGACTGCTTCTCAAAGAGTAAATCTTAATCTATCCTTAGCACATACTTGATTTTAACCTTTAATTTTTTTTCAGAAAACTGACCTAAATTTTAACTTAAAGACTTTGCCTAGAAAAGCAGAGTTGGATGAAAGGCAAGCTAATGTAGAAATACATTTTTACAAACATATATTGATTATAACTATTTAAATAATAAAAGATTAAATGTAGCTCTAAACAGATTTTTAAACATCAGTTAAACTATAAGATGTACTTGATCTATATTTGCCAATCTGAGAAATGAAAATGTTGCATAGCCAAATTATAAGAATTCAGTAGAAACATTAGCCAACTCCTGAAGATAAATGTTCATTCATTACTTAAACTTCCCATTACTTGAACAGCCTGTTAAGTCACAGTCCTTAGAGCCCACTCCTCCAGGATTCTGTACAATTGGAATAAGACCAAGGAATGTGCATGTTCAACAATGCCCATCCAGACAAGTGTCAGGCAGGTGGTCTCAGGGTACATCAGTTACAGTGATCTGAAAAGCCCCTGAGTGACAGCTCCAGGGAAACAGCATGCCTAGTGCCAACTCCATGGGACTAGACGGCATCATTGAGTTGAACTGGGGCTACATTAGGAAATTCACTTCAGTAAAACAATACAAGGCCTTTTATTATACAGCAGTTGTCTTCTAGTGTAAACAACAGAACATTGCCTAAAAGATAAGGAGATAACGGAATACCTGCTCTTACCAGACCACGCTTATGCCAGTGATACTCTCTGATCGATGAGGACCAAACAAACTCAGATGAGGGAGAGAAGCCAAGGTTGCCAACAATTTGGGGTAAACACTTGGCCAACGGAATAATTGTGTGTCTTGACTGTAAATTATCAATGTGAAAAAAGAAGCTTAATAATTCCTGAATCTGGTACGCCATAAAGAAAATTAGTCTGTGACACATAACAAAAAATGTGGGAGATGAAGAAATTAAATTAAATTAGCATATCATGTGGAGAGCTCTTGCTGAATGCCAGCTGTACCTCTTCTCTGCTGACCAGTATGTCATTAGAATCTCTAGAATTTACTAACAGAGCAGCATCAAATGAAGCACTCTGTAGTATCAGGCAGGTGGGCGGACATGCCTGCAAACCTAGCATTTGGGAAGCCGAGACACAGAGATCAGGAGTTCAAGGTCTTTCTTTCTTTATAGAAAATTTGAAGTAGCCTGGGCTTATACAATACCTTGCCTCAAAAAAAAAAAAATTAGTCTGTAATTGCTGGAAACTTTCTCACAACATGTGTGTTACCTATGAACTGGGGCTGTAGTGTTCCAGGACCTTGTGCGAGCATTTCAGCACCATGGCTGGAGGATGGAGCTCACACCCAGCATTTACTCTTCTCCATAGTCATGTGTTTATAAAAAGATAAAGATATATATATGTTCTATGGGTGAGTGGTGAGGTGTGGGGGAAGGGGGTGCCTCAGCGGGCCCATGCCAAGGCATCCCTTCCCGGAGGGACCAGCAAGACGATGGCATAGTACAGAATAGAGGGCATGGGGTGGGGAGCTAAGAGGGTAGTAGAGGCAGAGAAAGGGGGAGAGAGAGGAGGGAAGAAGAGGAGGAGGAGGAAGAGAAGGAGGAAGAAGAAGAAGGAGAGGGAAGGGGAGGGGAAAGGGAGGGAAGTAGAGGCCAGCCATGACCACGTGGAGGGGGGAAGGGAATGGAGAGAGAGGGGGCAAAGGGGCAAGAGGCAAGAAGGCAAGAAAGGAGGCAAGAGAGAGAGAAGAGTGGGCAAGCAGACCCTTTTATAGTGGGCCAGGCCCACCTGGCTGTTGCCAGGTAACTGTGGGGAGGAGTTTAGACAGAATGCTAACACACAGTGTATATACACCTCGCCTCAAATAACTTTCTCTTTTTGTTGTTTAATTTTTTTCAAATAAACTTTATTATAAAAACATGCAAATAAACTGTATAGAGGAATACAGATGTATAGACTTTGGGTCTGGTAAACTTCAGTGTGTTATGTTTTTATTTACATATTTTATAATAAAGTTGAGTAATACTCAATAGTTGTACTCTAGAGTTGTTATGAATGCCAGTGTGTGATGATTAATCTTCCTTTCTACTTGATTGAGAAAATATACAGAATGGCAAAGTATACCTCTGAGTACAAGGACATTTCCACAGTAATCTAGATTATAAGAATCTAACCATAACCTTATTGTATCATAAGAAATCTGACCTACACAATGGAATTAACCCCTTGACAGATTTATAATGTGATGCCCCTGGAGGGTGGTAAAGGCAGGAGGGCACAGATCACTGGCAGGGGAGGCTCACCCTGACCTCTTCCTATATTCCCTTCTTCTTCACTTCCCGGACATCATGACGTGAACTTTTCTGCTCTGTCTTAGCCTCCATATCATGATGGACTAAACCTTCCCACACTGTGAACCGTAATAAGCATCTGTGCCTTGCTTGCATGGAAAATTCAACTATAGCATTCTGGGAGTCTGACTGACATCTAGGGTTAGATTCAAGTGACATCTTCTTCCATTTGTCAGTACATAACTTTGGCTTATACCAATTTCACTTTAAAGACACATGATGTAACATATGGTGGCTCACTAACCCTGAACACAAGATATTACCACAGCCTATGCCTGAACACAGCTGTCTAACAACCATGTGTTCTTCATAACACACATCACAGCCTTTGACACTACATCCAAGGGCTATTTGTATACAAGAAATCACATACAAAAAAAGTCCAAAAAGTGAAAACACATCAGTCTAGCTTAGAGAAGGACAGCCATTCCCCTGACAGCTGACACAATGCCTGTGTTTGATATCACTCTCCTCCTCCCGTTCACACAACCCTCTAGAGGTTGACTTTGAAGCAAGGGAGGGGATATCACCTCAGAAGCAAAAGAAGTGATACAAGGAAGGGAAGATGGCCAACGAGCATCAAAGCAGGTAAAAGGAATCCCATCGTGTGAATAAACCGGGAGAAGGTGTAAGACATAATTATCCCACTTAAGGGTCAAGAAATCTAGGGCATATACATCCATCCCCTGCTCAAGGCTGCTCCTAGAAGAAGCTAATTCAAGCTTACAGCATGCTCGGGCAGGAGAGTGGCCTTCCAGAAAACATTCTCTGGCACAGAGATGCAGATACTGGCAGTGAAAAGCCAGTTGGAGCTTAATAAAATGGCAAGGCTGATGGGGCTGGGCAGGGGCACGCTGGTAATGTGTAACAGCTGCCTTTCTGGGCACAAGACTCCCGGTTTGTGGCATTGTATAAATACTACCAACTCCTACAGTGGCTCATTTTAAACTTGCAACTGTCACCCCAGTGGACACTAACCTAGGGAGAACACAATGGCACCATTTATCCAACCCAGGAGTACTTCCCCTTACCACACAGAGGGCATGAGCACCATGAGCTGAGGAAAAAATGGCTAGCAACTGATGAGCCATTTGCATGTATTACCTTTGTTTTTAGCATAATTTAATATGAATTTTTCATACTTTAAATTTTAATACTCACTTTTAAACAACTGGCTTGCAAAATTCCTGAAACTTTAATGAGGGTTTCATGAGCTGACTAAATACAGGAGGGCTCTACAGTCCCTAAAACACACTCCTTCAGTGCCATATGCCAACCACAGTCTAGCCTACCCCCGAGGCAAGCAGAATCCCCAGATG
Source organism: Rhynchomys soricoides (assembly GCA_019843965.1). Classification (NCBI taxonomy): domain Eukaryota; kingdom Metazoa; phylum Chordata; class Mammalia; order Rodentia; family Muridae; genus Rhynchomys; species Rhynchomys soricoides. Next base: position 480,895 of record JADRCH010000317.1, on the reverse strand, counting down.
CTGAGTCTGCTTGGAGCTGGATGCAGGTGGGCCCTTCTTCTTGCAGCAGGTGGTGCCCCTAAATTCTGCTTCCCAAAAGCAAAGCTCCTCTTCCGGTGGAGCTACCAGTCCTTACTCTTAATTCTTTCCCTACTGACTGATCTGTTTTCCTACTTGCTCTATGGAGAGACAGAACTGCAGGAAGAGAAGATGGCCCCTTAACAGGAATTAAGACTCACACCTAAGATTTTATAGCCTGGCCGTTACCCAGTTCTCCATGGGGATGATGAAAGATTCTAAAAGCCTAAGTTGTTTCTTTTTCTCTAAGTCTCTAATGTTGACTATTAGTTTGTCCATCCCATGCCATTGTGGAATTTGTCTTAGATGCTCTCAGGACAGTTGACAGCCACAACCTGATCTACCTTGCACAATACCTCCAAGCATCAGTAGTAGCCAGGAGATAAATTATTGTCTCATATTAAAACTCCATGTTTCCCCATTGTATACTTTCCTCAGTGGTTCTTTATAGACATTCCACATAGTGTGCTCTCTGCCTAATCTGTCTTCCTGCAGACTACCTGGCATCTATCCCCTACTTCTTCATATTTAGTGAGAAGCACATTTCTTCCAGGCACATTATTTCTTGTCTTTATGGGATCTACTTGATCCTTTATCCTTTGCCAGAAGCCCATTATTCTTGAAGCTTAAGATATAGCCAAACTTCTAAATTCCATTTTTCAATACTTATCTATGAGGCCAGATGACTGTATCCCATACCCCACCACTTCTCTTCCAAATCCATCTTCTACAGATCATCTACACCCACAGCCTCACAACCAAAGCTTCCACCGGGGATGAAAGCGTCCATGGGGTCATTGTTCATCAAGACCCCTGAAGCTAGACTATACTGTGGCCAAAACTTGACAGTTAATCAGCATTCCCTCCTGTTGCTAGGCAACTGCACTGATGGGTAGCCCACGCTCCTATTACTCTCCTCAGTGATGGAGGCTGCACATGTTCTGTGGCTCTGAATTCAGGATAGCCAACAGAAGCAGCAAAAGGACACTTCGATGACTTAGAGATCCCATTAATCCAGGTGCCAGTTAAAAAAATCGTTACCCTACCTGCCTGTGGGCATGGCAGGAACTCTGAAGAAGCAACTACACTGGGAAGGAACCCACAGGACAGAATTTTCATCTATATATTTACTTGATCACAGCAATTACATACATAAAAATCCATCTATATGCTACTTCTCTAGCATAAATGTGTGCCCAGTAAATATTTGAAATAAGCCAATGAATTTTCTCGCATCTAGGTTATGTTAAAGTATGTTCTGGTTTCCTGAATTCCTTGAGCTTCTGGTTGATCTAACTAATCACACTATTTGCTTCCAGGTCAATCTCTCTCTTTCTCCACATCCTACCCACTCACCAAGTCATTCTGACATAGTTGCTAAGTCAGACAAGTGCACATCACAACACATTCATAACTAAGTTTAGCTTTCAAATCCACTGCACATCCTTACCTTTACCTTCCCATCACAAGTATCATTCTAATCTCCCTCCCTTGGCCTCTGTCAACTTCTGCTTTTGTTTTTCTCCTACATAACAAGAAATGCCTTCTCATCCTTTTTGGACAACCCCTCCACAATCCTGTATTCATTTAAGGCTGTCCTAGGCCCTTAGTACTTGACGTTTTTTAACTGGTGTATATTAATTATACAAAATAATGAGTTTTATTGTGACATTTTCTTAATCGTATAAAATAAACACATGTACTTCTTATGCTATTACTACCTGGAAATTCCAGTGTCTCGTGTTAACCACACACAAACTGACCCCTAATGTTACTCTTCTAAAGCTCTATTTAACCAGGGGACTATCCCAAAGAGTTCCAAATTTCCTGAAAGTAAACCATAATTTATTTCTAGAACAATTATAAGTCTGAGTTTCTACAGCATAAAAACAATTTGTAAGATTTCCTGTGACCTCGTGGAGCATAAAAACCTCTATTCTCCCAATTCCAAAGTGATTCTCTCTCAGGATCTTTCCCCCTGTCCCCAAATGGTGTAGCCAACCACAGGTACAAAGTCTAAGGACTAGAGCTATCTTTAAATCTCTCTTCTCTCAATGCCCTTGGCCTCTGCTGCATCCATTCCCAATGATGCAACCCTTCTCCGGAACATCTATAAATCCTTCCCACACCTCACCTCTGCTTCTCTCACACAATCTCCCTCACACGAACTGCTTCTACATCTCGGCAGCTGATCTTCCAACATTCACTCCACTCAGCCTCTCCACTGACCAGAGTACTTTTTAAAACTATACTCCCACTTACCTGAGTCAGGGGTTCTATTCCTGCACAAACATCATGACCAAGAAGCAAGTTGGGGAGGAAAGGGTTTATTCAGCTTACACTTCCAGATTGCTGTTCTTCACCAAAGGAAGTCAGGACTGGGACTCAAGCAGGTCAGGAAGCAGGAGCTGATGCAGAGGCCATGGAGGGATGTTACTTACTGGCTTGCTACCCCTGACATGTTCAGCTTGTTTTCTTCTAGAACCCAAAACTACCAGCCCAGGGATGGCACCACCCACAATGGGCACTCCCACCTTGACCACTAATTGATAAAATGCCTTACAGCTGGATCCCATGGAGGCATTTCCTCAAGGGAGGCTCCTTTCTCTGTGATAACTACAGTAAGTATCAAGTTGACACAGAACCAGCCAGTACACCACTAATGCCTCAATTGAAAATTTCTTATTATTTCTCTTTAATATTTATATGCAGAAAAGTTATGAACAATGGCCCCAAATGCTAGGCTATTGTTCAGCCTTTCTTTGAAGAACACATTCCCTCAACGTCTGATCTGACCAAACATCCTTTTTTTCTTCTTCCCATCACAGAACTGAGACTTGCTATTTCTTTTACCATAAACATTCTTGCAATCCCTCTCTCTCTCTCTCTCTCTCTCTCTCTCTCTCTCTCTCTCTCTCTCCATTGCTCCTTCTCTCTCTCTTCATTTCTTTCTCACAATACACACACACACACACACACACCCCTTACTTCTTCCTGATAAAATTTTATTTCTTCTTCATAGGTTTCTCTAAGTTTCTGTCTATTCATTCTGTTTATAACTATATTCTTGTTTTAAATTCCAAAGATGTCACTTAACTGACCAATGTTTTCAAAATTCAGCATGGTATACTTTCAGACTTTTAGTCTTTAACCATCTTACAAGTTTTACAAATTTGACTCTCTGCTCTATTTCACGCTTCTTATAAAATTCTGTCCATTTTATATTGTGTTTCCCTACATTGTTTTCATCTTTCCTTTATTTTCCTTATGGAAATATACTGGTATGTACTTGTTGCCATTAGACATAACCTACCTTTGCAAAGAGATGGCACACACACAGTAAAAGTGATCTAAAAATGTGCACAAAAGGTTGATCAGTGGAATCAAATTGAAGACCAAGACATAAATCCATACACAAATGGACACCTGCCTTTTGATTTTTTTTTAAAAAAGTCATAAATACACAATGGAAAAAAGACAACATCTTCAACAAGTGGTGCTGATCACACTGGATGGCTACCTGTAAAAGAATCCAAATAAGATCCATACCTATAACCCTGCACAAAACTCAACTCCAGATGGACCAAAGACCTCAACATAGGGCCACTGAATCTGATAGAAGAGAAAGTGGGGATAGTCTTGAACTCAATAGTACAAGAAAAGATCCCCTGAACAGAACAACTTTAGCACAGGCACAAGATCAACAATTAATAATGGAACCTTGTGAAACTAAAAAGCTTCTGTACAGCAAAGGATACTGCCATCGGAACAAAGATAGAGTTTACAGAATGGGAAAAGATTTTTTTACCAACTACACATCCAATAGTAGGATAATACCTAAAATATAAAAAAATTCAAAAAACTGAATATCAAGAAAACAAATAACCCATTTGAAATGGACTAAAGATCTAAACAGAATACTCAAAAGAGGCAACTGAGATGTCCCAGAAATGCTTAAAGAAATGTTCAGCATCCTTAGCCATCAGGGAAGGATGGCTTCAGAATGGCCAGTATTAATGATACAAGTGACAGCTCATGTTGGCAAGGATATATAGTAAGGGGAACACTTCTCCATTGCTAGTAGGAGTGAAAAAGTATATAGCCACTATGGTGGTTCCTTAGAAGGATGGGAAATAGCTAGTTATACCACTCTTGAGCATATACCCCAGAGATGCTTCATCCTACCACAGAGACACTTTCTCAACAATGTTTATTTCTACTCATTGGAAACAACCTACATGTTCTTCAGCAGATGAATGGATACAAAAATGTGGTATATTTATATAATGGAATATTACTTGGCCATTAAAAAAATGAAATCATGAAATTTGCAGATAAATGGCTAGAACCAGGAAAAAAACCCATCCTGAGTGAGGCAACCCAGACCCAGAAAGACATATATGGTATGCACTCACTCATATGTGGATATTGGCTATTAAGTCAATGATAACCAAGCTACAATCTGTAGAACCACAGAGGTTAGGTAAGAGTAAGGGATGTGGGTAGGCAAGGGCAGAAAGATCTAACTAGCAAAGCAAAACAGAATAGATAGCTATGGGTAGACAGGAGGAACCAGAATGGGAGGACCAAGTGGGGAAGGAAAGAAGCAGGGACAAGAAAGAATACAAGAACAGACAACTAAAATTAACACAGCAGAAATGTTCTAAAATATATACATATATTAAGTCGATCTAAATGAAATCACAAAATAATGGGGACCATCCAGTTGGACACCTCCTGTAACCAAATGAAGCTTCCAGTACTGGGATTGCATTACAACTAATTGAGTTGTTATCCAAAGGGGAATCTCCAAATATCCGGCTGTTGGTAAGACAGTTGGTTACTCTTTTCAAACTGACAACAAGACCCCAATGCCAAAGACAACACCTATACAACTCACTGAACATGGAGAAGCTGAGCTGGTGCTTCTACAGAGCCTTCACCCCTACATTCTATCATTGTTAGTATAGGAAGGTACTCTGCTACCAAAGGAGAAACGGAAACACCAACCCAGGCAGAAATGCTTTGATCTTCAATGGCAGCCTGCCTGCAAGATATGCTAGTGCCGGTGGCACCTGCAGGAGTAACCAACCATTATGTGATCTGGCATAAAGCCAACTGCACGAGATGGAGCCTATGGCCTATACTGCCTAGCTGATGAAGAACCTATGACCCATAGCCCAGGGACTTAGGGTAAAACCAAATATTATTGTTCTACTAAAGGAACATATAAGGAACTAACTACTAATGGTATCCCCCATACTCATAGAGAAGTGCCTTACTTAGCCATCCATCATCCGAGAAGCTTCCACCTGCACAGACAAACAGAGACCCAGAGCCAGACAATATGTAGAGAGTGAGAGACCTTGGAATACTCAGCCCTACATGTGATGTCTCCATCGAATCCCTCCCCTCAGAGTTCAGTGAACCCTGCAGGAGAGAAGGCAGAAAAGCATGTAAGATCAAGAGGAGATGAAAGAGACCAAAGAAACAGGGCCTTCAAAGACAACTAGGACCCACACAAGATGACCTCACAGAGACTGAGGGAGCATAGTCCTGCACCAGATGAGGTCTTAGAGCCAGAAGGGGAAGAAGGCAGAGCCACCATCCCTAACTCAGAAGCTATCTCCAATGGGTAACTACTTCTAAATAAGAATTTAGTTTTCTCCAAGAGAGTCCTGCTTTCATGTCTTAAGGTGCAGGGAGATGGCCAAGAAAACAAACTCAGCAGCATCTTTGGAAGTTCTTTGTCTCACGATATAATGTCAAGGCTGTTTATTAATTCATTCATTTGTTTGCTTTTCTCCTCTTTTACCCCACAGGTCTTTTGTGTGTGTTTTATGACTTGCAATTTTGTGGGGTTTTTTTTTTAATGGAACTCTTTAATAGGCAAGTAGTGGGTCTCTGCATCTACACCTGTTTCTCATTCTTTTCCTCCTGTTGGCTTGTTTTATCCTATTCTGATGTGTTTTTATTTTATTTTATTATTATCTCTGAGAAGCCTGCTTGTTCTGAAAGACAGAAAGGGGATGGATCTGGACAGGAGGGGAAGAGGGAAGAACTGGCAGGAACAGAAGTAGAGAAACCATAATCAGCATATATTTTTTAAAAAATCTATTTTCAACAAAAAATGTGATAGAAGTGAGCACTCAATAAATAACTAACCAATTAATTGGAAGTCAGGAACCTTGATCTTTTATCTCTGCTCGTGCTAACTTTACCCAGAAGGTCAATTTATTTTTAATTTGAGAGATCATAAATAGGCCTTCCAGTCATATGTGGCCTACGGATGTGTTTCATTAGCCCAGTTCAGTGTTTGAGTGAATTCCTAGGCAGGACTTTAGGGGTCCACACCCTCTAGGCTGGGTGCCCCTTCCACTGCTACTTTCAGTCCCAGGCACTTTAAACTGGTATTGCTGCATTTAGCTTTGAGGACTTAAAGGCTATATATCTCCAAGGTCCTTTTCAACTAGAAGACTCATTCATTGCTTTACCTCATGGGAAACAGTTATTTATAATAAAAAAATAACTGGTAAGAACTGGATTCAGTAGACATCAAAATTTAGAGCAAAGAGTAAGAACAGCTAAAGCTCCAAGTTAAGATCTAAGCTACAGAGAATACTCTGGCAAATTTATTTCTCAAAGAGGAAAGGATCACATAATGCTTATAACAGCTGGAGATCAGAATCCTAACATAGGGATTAAAACAAATATGTTAAAATGCTCTGGTTCTAATAGGCTCAGAACTGTAGGTTATTTGTCCACATTACATAAAACACAGCACAATCTGCCAGTTCTGCAGCGGCTGCTCAGCAACCAGGCTCAGGATGAAGGCACATGGAGAGACAGTTGGCAAGGAGCTATAGATCTCCCACTCCATCCTACAGGCCCTCGGTTCTGTGAATAAATTCTTTGTTATCATAGTAAAATCCACCACCTTTTAAAGTAATGTGATATTTCTAGTTTGCCATTCATTCATAACCTTTTATTTTATTCATTCATAACCTTTATTAAACACTTAATTCTGATCTTTAAACAAAACTTCACAACTTATAAACAAAAGCTGCTTTAGGAAGAAAAGCTAGTTTCCAAAGTTCTTAAGACCTATCACAGTTTATGTCTCTCATACTTTGAAAAAAAAAATGTATCTTTAAAGCCTAAAAGTTAACCATAACATCAAAAATTTTTCCATGAACTGAAAGCTGACTGTAAATGTTTTGGCATATACTGTTTTAATTTTATGTGTAATCCTCCTTAAATTTTACATTTTTTTAATTTCTCAAAACGTGAAAAAATCAAATGTAGTCTAATTTTATTCTATACAAAGAAAATGTAAGTAAAAATTCCTAGTCATAATTGAGAAATATGGGTGTATTATTTGACCTGTTTAAATACTGTCTTCCAATATAATATTTTTAGATGCAATAAAAGTAGTTCAAGACAAGTGTTTGCATAAAATCTGTTAGACAGCCACTTGGAACCTGTTTATAAAGAAGCATGTCAAGACTCAGACATCACTGCACCCTTTCTGGATTAGTGTGGACGAAACAGAATACATCCTTGTCAACCACAAATACTCTGAAAAGGTAACTGTGAAGAGAACGTTTATCTTACAACTATCCACAATTTTTATGAGCCAAAATGACATCTTCATGAAGTTCTACCTTCCAAACAAAATAGTGAATAATTTTATGACTCTACATTAAATTCTACATAAAATCAAAAAATATATTAGCATGCCCAATAAGCATGAAGAAACCTCGCTAATATGAAAGAAAACCCAGTAGGTAATCCCATAGATGTTGAAAAGATCACACACACACACACACACACGACCATAAAGCTCTAGCATGGAGACACACACACTCAAGGACCCTGGTGGATGATAGGACCATTTAGAGTAATTTGTTAACCTATATCAAGAGTTTTAAAATATTCGGGCTTCTTTTCCTACCAATTACATTTCTAGAAATGTATCCTAAGGAAACAAAGCCCAGCCAGAGATTTACGCCCAATACTATAACCTCCATGCTTTTATAAAAATGAGAAATTATAAAAGCCTGCATTTTGAATATCCAATGAAAGTTTACACAGGTTATTGTGCACCCACTTGTGGATCTATCAGGCCATCACTGAAAAGTGGTTTTGAGGAGTATATATATTCAGATGAGCAATGTCTGACAATAATGCTCATGAAAAGAACAAGAAGAAAACTCTTTGTGGCAATAGAGTCCAAAACGTTTTTTAAAAGTATATTTATTGTTATACAGGTGTGTTCAGTTTGTAAAATCTCAACAAACTGTATATTTATGTCATTTTCATGCATATGAACTACATCAATTAAATATTTGAAGATCAGTTTTGTAGAAACCCACTCGAAAGAAACAAGAAAAACAATGAACTTAATATTCCTGGTGTTACACCATAAATTACTAAAGCAGAGAAGAGACTACACAGAAAGCAGGACTGCGTCTAGTCCCAGCTGCCCTCTCTGGTGGATATGTTGTCTAGAAGCCAAGACTTCTTGGAATTTTCCTTTCCTCCTCTGTGAAGTTGGAGACACAATAATTACTAATTTTATGGGGTAAGAACACTAACTGTTTCAGATTATCTTTTGGTGCATTTCATGTTCAATCTGTTATCACACATTAAAGCTACCATTGAGCAGAACTTCAATTCTTAAAGTGAGTTATTGGAGCCCATCAATGAAAGCACAGATTTGAGATGAGCGCTACAGTCCAACTCCCTGACCCTTAACGAGCAGGGTTCACTCACCAGAGGTACTTACCACATTTCTCTTCTGATGTGAACCCCTAATCTCTCAATCCTTACAGTCTTCTCCAACGTTCAAGGGCTCATCTAGAAATCTCCCAAAGAATGCACTCTGATCTCTTATAAGAATGTAACCAAAGTGTTAATGAAAACAATTGCTTCCTGACTCAGTACAGTGTATCTTCTGATCACTGGAGGGGCCACTGATGAATGGATTAGAAATGATCAGAAACTAGAAGTTTCTAGTTAGTTTTGTTTATGAAGTGTCTAGGATTTCAGTTGTGGGCACTTTTCCTTTATGATGAATCCCACCTATTATTTAACACATGAAGAATACTCTAGATTCAACCTAAGCAAAGGAACTGCATTGCTAAATAAATAACCTCCTTTTTCAAAGACCAAGAAAGAACTGAAGTAGGCTTCTACTCAACAAGCAGTAGTGGCCCAATTCTTCACACATGGAAGCCATTTCCTCTACCCCCCACCCCCACCCCTAGTCACTTTTCTTGATCTCCTGTGCTGATGGCTCTAGGCCCAAACTACACTAATAAAATTTCTTTAAAGACATACCATCCCTTCAAAAGAGACAATTGTTACCTTAGGAGAGCTTTCAACCATTTAAAAAAAGAAAAGAAAGAAATCAGACCAAAACTTCTACTCTATTTTTTATGGCTAAAAACCCCAGCCCTCCTGTCCACTGAATGGTAGTCAAAACACTTTGTATAAACTGGAACTCATTAAGACAGCATGATGGTTTGAGTGAGAATAGCCCCTGCCCCTCCATGGGCTCATATATTTGAATGCTGAGTCACCAGGGAGTGAGTGGCACTATTTGAAAAGATTAGAAGGATTAGGACACATGGCCTTCTTAAAAGAAGCATGTGGCAGTGGGCTTTGAGGTTTCTAAAACCCATGCCAATCAAGCCAGAGTCTCTCCTGCTGCTGTCTACAGATCAGGATGTAGCTCCCAGCTACCATTCCAGTGCCTTTCTGCATGGTGTCTCCCCCCCACCCCCCATGATGATAATGGACTAAGCCTCTGAACCTGTAAACAGGCCAATTAGATGCTTTGTTTTATAAGAATTGGTTGGGCATGGGTCTCTTCAACATGACCAACTGAACAATGTCTAAGACAGACAGCCATCACAGCTAACCAAAGGGTAAGGAGAAACCAAAACTTTCTTTCCTTTAAAAAGAAAGCTGGGGACCTTCCCTCTTCATTTAAATTCATAAGTCAAACTTCTTTTTGAAAGAAAGGAGCTTTTTTGTCTCTATAGTTTATCTACATATTTAGATTTCATGTCATTGATTTCATTCAGTCTCTATCTTATCTTACCTTGCCACATGAAAATTAGTTCTCATTTACTGAAACTAAATTAAAATTTTCAATTATAAGTGTGATTCTTGCTCATTCAGTTAAAAGGTTTGGTTTTTTTTAAAAAACAAAAAGATGAAAATAGCTGAAATAACATCAACCAAAAATCTCCATAGTCAATATTGTGTTCAAGGCGTGTATACACACACACACACACACACACACACACACATATATGTGTAATGGGTTCATCTACTACTCAGCTGGTAAGATAAAAACATATTTGTAATTAATGCCTGCTGGGAAAGGGAATTTGGTTTTCTCCAATCAAGTGCCATAGGGTATATCTACTATATCCATGGCAGGCATGCCCCAAGTCAAGGAATAGTTAACTAACACAAAATAGACACCAAGTTTTTTTGTGCACTTTTTGTTTTGCTTTTTGAAAGCTTTTTATTTTTATTTTTCTTCTTTTATTGAGATAGAGGAAATGTGTGTATAAGGAGGTAGGAAGGATCTGGGAGGAGTTGGGGAGGAGAAAAGATACAATCAAAACATATTATATGAAAAATTGCCTTAAAAACTACATTGACTTTAAAACAGGGGAGTGCATAATCTCTTAAAATTAAAATGTTAGAATCAAAGCAAAGTCTTGATAACATTCAACTGTTTCAGAGGTCAGAACATGGCCAGGAAGGAACATATCTAAGTGACTCTGTGCTCTTTATCTGGTATCTCCACACTGACCCTGAAACTGAAGACCAGGTAACCAGCCACGTAGCACGACTTAGACCAGTTTAAATGGAATAACTGGGTTATGAGTTCATGGAAATGAGCTAAATCTATTGGCCTGGGTACTTATTCATGTATAAGAAGTCTCAGAGTCATTATTTTGGGGAACTTATGTGCAGTTGGGAAAGCCCGCAGTTACATAAGATTATGCAATAACGATCTTTCTGTGCCTGGAATGTTTCACTTAGTATAATATATTAAGACACATCTCTTAATCCCAAGGTCTCCAAAGTCTACTTCACAGGAACCACCTGGCGGATTTAGACATTACTAGTTTCCCCTTAACCCTCATAAATAGTTATCTTAAATTTAGAGTCATTTTAGGTTTTAAGATAATATTGGAGCTATTTAGACTGCCTTAAGGCTTGAGCTCCACATACAGGTCAAGAACACACCACTGTAGATTTGGTGGCTACAATGGTATGTGTGGTTGCACCAGAATCCCCAGGATGGACCAACTGCCTCCAGAAAGATACTGGAGGAACCTGGAGAGGAAACTGTGAGCCTGTACAGTGGTGGCCATATAGAAATGGTAGCAATGGCACTTTCCACTAATAAATAAACTAGTAACCCATAATATCTGACTCTGCTACTGAGCTGTAGAAGCCTGTCAGCCTGGGTGACAGAAAAGATGTCTGTTCTCAAAGCATTCTTCCTAGAGAAATACTGCATCTTATCATCTGCCAGGGGCTTGAAGAGTAAGACCCAGAAGCCCAGAATCAGCCAAGTCTAGTTCAAATTGAGGAGAAATTCACTTGTGTATATAACTCATGGCAGTGGATCACGGCACAGCTATCAGAGAGCCCCTGCCTCTCTTACTATTGGTGACCCAGTCCACACTAAGAAGGAAAGAGTAGGGGAACATTACTAGGGGCATGAGGACTTAGGAAGTCAGATGTGCTGCACCTGTACTACCATCTCTTGATGATGGATTCACGACTGATGAAATCCTATCAAAGAATAGAAGGCTCCTAGATCATGGGTTGTGATGGCTTCCATGGTGGCAAGAAACATGGGCTGAACAGCAACATAATCCTACAGTTTTTCATACTCTGATGTAAGTGAATAAACCACCAAAGACCCCAACAGCAGCAAGGCTTTGTATGTTAGAAATGGCTCTATGCTTGTTTCTCTTGGAGAGCCTAAGAATGGCCTTCTGCTTGGGCTCTAACTCATCTTTTCTGAGTCTGCAATCTTTGTTTCTTGAGAAGACAACATCCCAACCCCCTCCCCCACCCCACCCTTGGGAATTCGGGGTTTGGTTGATTCTGTTTTAAATCTGTTGGCAGCCTTGGGATTCTACTTAGCACTAACTCTAGTTCATCCTCAAAAAAAGCATTTTGTTCACCTAAAGGAAGACCAGCCACAGATAGAAAGAACCCTTGAGTTAAACTGTCAAATACTGGGACCCAGGGCAGTGGGGGACCTCTCAAAAACCAGAGGAAAGCACTAGAGGGCAAAAGCAGATTGACACGGGAAAGTCCTTCATGACTCCCAACTTTGGATGAAGCAATCACACTTTCTCTAGGATGTGTCCTGATGATGAATCCTCCGCCAATTTTTATGGCACAGTTGTACCACCGATTATCTGTGCTTCTCAGACATCATCAGGGCTACACCTATTACCCAGAGGACACCACCTCTTATTTGGAATGTCATTTTGATTTCAAATCTGATTCAGTTTAACAAGCTCCTTCAGACTGATAAGCCTCAAAGCCTAGTGTGGTCTAGAATGTGATTCCTGCTTCTGGCAGTAGTCACTCTGCCTCAAAAAGACAGCATAATATTTCTTCCTCAGGGGAGTTTTTCTTCCCCACCCCTCAACCATGTTTTTTTTTAAAGCCACTAAATATCTGAATTTTGCACCCCTGCTTAGCACTAACCATAAATGAGAAAATAACGAGGAAATTATTTCCTCAATCTCAAAATCCAACAGACCTTCAATACAGCATGCAACAGTGATTCTATCTTATTTGCTGTTGCTGTTTCTTAAGGGCCATAGACATAATTGGGGTTAAATACTATCCATTGAATAAATAACAGACCACCCCAAATTAAAGCCAGGGCCAACTCAAAACTAAGGTGCTTTTACTTCATTAATGTGATGCAAACTTAACCCTCAAACTATGGCGAGAACTGGGGATCAAAATGCTTCATGGGTATTGTTGATAATTTTTCATTCTGTTCTAGCAAATGAAACAATTAACCGAAAGTAGTGTGGATTTCAGAATAACATCTACCATAAAATCATTTTATAAAGTGGCCTTGTAATTAAAAATAAAAGAATAGTTCTACAGTGACCACAGTTTCAGCTAAATAATATCCAATCAAGGCAAAATATGAGTATTAAACATTTATAAGCTTCTCTGAATACTATGAATTAATCAGTGTTTCCTCACTTAAATGTTTAATATTTAATGCTAGAACTCCACAAGAATCTTGATAGTACCACGTTTCAGAAGTTTCATAAATTTCTTCTGGGAGTTGGAAGTATTGGGAAACACCTTTAGATAATTTGATGGGGAAGATGGTAAAGCCACATATTTGCCTGGTGCCTGAAAGTATTTAGCATTTATTTTAAAAGCATAAGCATCTGCATAAATATGGTTGAATTCTCCAAGGCAACTTTATAAAACACTCACAGATTTATTGTTTTACGAGCCATTTCTCTCAATGCTCTCATGAATAAAATTACTGGCCATATAAAAGAAACCTTGGTCAGCTAGCCGCCACCATGTACAGACACAATGAGGACACACCATCTGGGGAACTTCCATGACTTGAATCTGCTGGCGCCTGGCTCATAACTTGACAATTGTCACAACTGTGGGCAATAATTTTCAGTTGTTTCTATCTGCTTATGGCATTGTACAGACACTGGGGAGGAGATGGCTTTCTCTATGTGAGCTCATAGGGTCATAAGTAGTTGCTGTGGTTGGTATGATGGCACCAAAGTACAAATACAAACTTCTGGGCATCAGCCTTGCATAGCAGAGCTACACTAAATACAGAGTATGTGAAGAGTAGAGAGCAGGAAAGAGAAATGCCTCCGAGTTTATATATTAAAATGTCACAGCACTCATTCTGTACACTCATAATGACGGGGTTATATTCCAGGCTGTTCTTCTTCTTCATATGTGAATGGGGCTCTGGTCATTTTAGTTAGTTAGCACAAACTATCAACCATCTTTAACCATAAGCAAATAACATAAACAACAATCTATTGTCATTAAATTCTAAGTAAAATTAGACATTGGGAATAACATTTTAGAGAGCAGATGGGTTTCTTAAAGGAAAACAAATGCTGTGTTCATTTTAAATCTTGCAATTCCCTTGTCTTTATGAAACGGTGCTGCTGGATATTACAGGCATCCATAAATCACAGCCTTAGTAAGAAATACTTGGCTTAATGAAAGTCAAGTCATCACCACTTCTCCTATAGAAGCCTGCTGGGCAAGGCTCTCCCTCACACAGCCATTCTTACTTAGTGCCTCAACTTCATTACGTCATCTCTTATTAAAGCAAACCATTTGCTATGAAAACACAGTCCATACTAATTTTCTATATACGTGATTCAGATCTCAGAAGTTTTTATTTTCAGGCCTTCTTGATTTTAAAGCCCCTAAGAGTGTGTGTGTGTGTATGTGTGTGTGTGTGTGTTTGTATGGGGGGGGTAATGTGTGTTTCATATATTTTCAGATGTATGAATATACACATATATGTATGTATTCATATGTATAGATGTATAGATATTCATACATCTATACATATACATGAAGCCTACAGAGCAGAAGGACTCAACAGAAATGCTGCACTCATGAGCTTAGAGCAGCTATGGTTGACTGCACAAGATTTATACATTAAACACCAACATTCTAGCACAGAGGGCTCATGAGTCTGTGTCCCTAACTAAAGAGCTATTAATAGTTGATGGCTTCTGGGGGAGAGAGTCTATTTTATCTAGATGTATGTCCTCTGGTAGTTCAAGCTTGCTCCAGTCAATGGCCCCACACCCATGAGTATAGGACTCCTAAGATTTTTCTTTTTTGAAAGAGAATATGAACTTGGGAATGAGAAGGTAGAAAATGAATCTAGAATGATTAAAGGATAAGGGTGAATATGGTCACAAAGAATTGTATGCATACATGAAAGAATTAATATAGCATATTTATTTTAAAAATCTAATGGGCTTATATTTGTATATGAAGATAGCTTTGAGTAGTCATTTGTTAAGTTAATCCTCAGGACAAAATTTCTTTCAATGCTGTTGATATTTAGTGCTTTTAAGGGTTTGTTCAATAACAGTGGTATTGTTTTGATACTTTTTGGTTTTATGTTATCTGATGAAATTTGAGGAAGAAAAGAAATGCAAAAATCAATGAGAAGAATGTGTAGAGGCACACGCCCATGAGCATGGCACTTGGATATGAACATTAGTTTTAATTGCCACCTTGACAAGTATAGAATCACCTGTGAAGATAGTCTTAAGGAAGGGCTGTCTAGGCCAAGATATCACATGGAATGTCTGATTCAATTAACTACCATGGAAAGACCTGCCCACTGTGGACGGCATCATTCCCTAGACAAGAAAATCCTGAACTATATCAGAGTAGAAAAATTAATCTCAGCATCAGCATAAATTTGCTCATTTCTTTTGTTCTTAGGTGTGGATGTGACTAGCTGCTTCATGTTCCTGATGACTTATCTTCCCTAGTAATCATGGGTAAAACCAACTCTTTCTCCTCTAACTTGCTTTTGTCAGGCTGCTTTATCACAAAAACTGAAATGAAACTAAGGCAGAGAAGTGAGAGGAACATGATGCATGCTGAGCTATCCTGGGCTACAGAGAAAATTCTGTTTCATAAAACTAAAAGAGAAAGAATCAGTGAGCACCCTAAGTTTTATCCTTTGTGTTGCCTTTCAGGATATTAGGACAGGAAGTATAAGTCTATTAGTAACTCTGATTCTGTCTGTTTGTGTTTGGTGGGGTTTGTTATTCATTGAGACCAGGTCTTACTATAACGTCCCAGCTGGCTTGAACTCTTGCCTCAACCTCTTGTGCTCTGGGGTTGTAAACTACATGGTATAGGCGTGTTATGTTGTCCTTAGGCCTCCCTTTAATTGTGGATATTGCAGGTATACTGTATATTAATTTAAATAAATGTACTTAAATTAATTTCTAAATTTTACTATATCCAGTACTTAACCACGAACTAATGACTTTGATTTTCAATTTTCTACTAAAATGTGTATTACTCTTGATATATTCATATACATCTCATCTACCTATCTATCTATCTTTCTATCTATCTATCTCTCCTTAGAAACTTGACACTATAGGGAAAGTGGAATATATCATGGCTTCAAATGTGTTAGAAATAAGTGAAGGTATGATTAGCTAGCCACTCAGCCTCTGCCCATGTAAGGCAATGGAGAGCCAGAGACAGATACTGAAGCATCTGTGGCAGTTGTGAACCTTGTCTGTTGATGGTTACATCATTAGAGTGTTTAGACAGAGCCAAACAGTCACTTTCTGTATCTCTAATGCAGAAGAAGGATAAGCAGGACTGTCTAATAATACGTCTTTTGGTTTTTGTTCTTAATTACATCGACTGGAACAACAGTATTTGACATGTTAATGATCTCTGAGATTATTACAAGGTTTGTTTTTGGTTTTTGTTCTGCTGCAGAACTCTATTATATGGCCACAGCCCTCCTCCTACGATGAGGTTGATGTTGCAACCACACTGCCAACACCTCCCACTGTCACGTGGTGAGGATTAACTACCCACTCCAGACTCCTCCCTCTCCTTATCATGTGGGTTGCACCAAGCTCCAAGATTCCTGCTGACTAGAAACAGGTTTGCTCCAATATAGGCACCAATAGGGATAAATATGTTATCAAAAACATGATTCTGAAGACAAATTACTGATTGGATCCTAAATAGTTCATTGAAAAGGAATGACATATTGCCCCATCTATAACTCCTCACAACAAGTGAGAGAGTTGGTTGAGATGGAGATCCATACTCTCAATATATTGCATTCTATGCCCTAGTACAAGAGGACTCAGAATAACTTTAGAAAGAGTAACTCAGTCACTTGCAAACTCAAGTTTTCTCCACAGATTCACTAAAACCAATCAGGTGTACTCTTAAAAAACCATCTTGGCACTTCTGATATTTTTGAGACAATTATAGAGGTAACACATGCAGACATGCACGCACACACACACATTTATTAGAAGAAATTAAATATGCCAATCTAAATATCAGAGGGAATGTAATCTCAGCTAGAAGTTTGTAGTGTAATGTTTTGCTAAAGATAAATGATCAAGCTCACCTGCTTTAACTCACAGCCTGCTCCTCTCTTCTCTAGTGGTCAAGTACCGCTGCCAACTGTGCCATGGTGATAGGCACCAACCCAAACACTTTGGATGAGAACAGAGTATGTATGTGTGAGAGAGGAAAAGGGGAAATGAAGGGGGAGAATTTACTTTCATCTTTTGTTACTGCAAAATAACTTCAACCTCTTTTTCTCCTATATGAGTTCTGGCCATTACCCATTGTTGACCTTCCAAATGAAAAGCCTTAGTAACTCTGGGGCAGAAGAAAACACCCATGAAAGATTAAAAATTCCAAATACTCATGAGACTATACTCTTCTCTAAGATGGATTTAAGACATAAAATTAATACACTGCAAACAAATTTTTATAATTGCATTACCAAAGTTAAATCTGAACAAGAATCTTTGTGTTATGGACACTAAAACGGAAATGATAAGATATTATTAATCTAGGTACTGGATAATGTCAATATTTCAAAAACACATGGACAAAAGTAAATTACCCCTTCATGTGTGTTTGTGTGTGCATGCGTGCGTGTGTGCGTGTGTGTGTGTGTATGTGTGTGTGTGTGTTATTAGGGGTTCAACATGGGGTCCTGCACATGCTATGCGAAGACTGTGTATCCCCTGATCTCTTTTGACATGAATTTTGAGATAATTTCAATGTTTGGGGGCAGGAGAAGGCTGGAACTTGCCATCCTTCTGAGTATCTGGGATTATAGGCGGGTACCACATTATATAACTTGTACTCATTTTTAAAAGAAAGGTAATTTAGAGAACATAAGAAACACAACCAATAAGATTAATACAAAATATTTAAAGCTTCTTCAACTAAAGATGTCAAGAGCTTAGCTATGTCAGATAATTTTCTTATGATGATGATGAAGAGGGAAGGAAGGAAGGAAGAAAGGAAGGAAGGAAGGAAGGAAGGAAGGAAACCAACCAGAAGCTCAGTGCTGGCATTTGGTAGACCACAAAAGTAGATTCAAATGGAGTCAGCTGCTTATACTTTCTGAAGAGCTTATTATTTAATTCAATGTTAAACAAGAAACTGTTTGGCACGAAGCCTGGCTACCAGTCTTATATACTCCTAGATGGGGCCCTGAGTAACACAACCAATGTCTCTAAGCCTCATTTTAATCACTTGTAGCACAGAAGATTCAACAGCATACAAAATGTTTACTACCTCAAAAACTCTTATGATCCTATGGCATGACCACGAGATCTTTCAATACTGTCCATGAGAATCTATTAGAGCTCACTCTCTAGAAAGTTAAAATGAACAAAGTAATCACATCACTTCCTAACTCAAAATTATCTTCTTCATCAATGGCAAAAAAATACATGTGACATGCTGATTCACGGTGAGTCTGTGCCGTACAAATTCTTATCCTCATTGCTTGGACAAGATGCCAAAGTAAACTTCAGGAAGGAAGGTTTACTTTGTCTTGGAGTGTTGGTACATCTCATCATGTTGGAGAAGACAAGCTCATAAAATGGCTGGTTGCCTCTGCACAGGCAGGAAGCTGAGAGTGGTGGCTTCTGATGCTCAACCTGCTTTCTCCTTTTTATGTGCAGCGTGAACTCCACCCCATAGTCCAGTACTGCATACTTTTTAGTATGAGTTCTCCTGACTCAGTTTATCCAGTCTGGGAGCACCATTACAGACATCCCCAGTGGGTTGTCTTCTGAGTGGTTCTAGAAGCTGCCAAGCTAACATCAATATTAACCTTTACACAAACTATCTGAATGAATGCAGTGACGTTCAGCTTGTGCTTTAATTCTTGGGGACTCTAAAAGTTCTCAGATTCTAGAAAATTGCTGTTTTCCTTTAGACTGTGGTAAGTACCTTCTTTGCTATATTCTTTCTACTGGGGCTCCAGGCAGATGCAGGGCAGTGTTCCTGCTGCTGTTCTTGCTGACTTTCCTAGCTCAGGTTTCTGGTAATGAGTGAGGCTTAGTCAGGCCCCAGCATGTAACAATGTAGCCTCTATCTTTCTTGGGTGATTTTTTTTTTTCCCCTAAGAACAAAGAAAAAAAGATTCCTGCTTCCATACAGTGAGAAAATTTGAAAGATATTTTCTGATTTGCATGCAGAGACAAGAAAGCCTGCTCTCTGCTCCAAGCCTCAAGCTAAGGGCTAAGATCTGTGTTTTGAGCATAGGAGCCTGAAGCTTCAGCCCAGAAATTAATATTCTCAGGTTCCACAAAAACTAGTGGGCCACTCTAGTTATCCTTCTTTTGCTCTGAATCTTTCAGTTCTTCCTCTCTCTCTGGCATCTAAAGGTTTCTTGTGAGTTCAACTATGCACCTTTTAGAATATTATTTTTATTCATATTACATACCAATTGCAACCCCTCCCAGTCCTCCCTTACAAATCTCTCCCCATTACCCCCCCCCTTATGAGGAACCCCCTGAGTACCACTGCACACTGGGACATCAAAGCCCAGCAGGACTAAGCACCTCCTCTCCCACTGAGGCCCAACTAGGCAGTCCAGGTAGAGAAAGGGGATCCAATGGCAGGCAACAGAGTCAGAGACCGCCCCTTCTCCAATTATTAGGGGACCCATATGAAGACCAAGCTGCACATGTGCTACATATGTATGGGGGGGGCTATATCCAGCCCAAGTATGCACTTTGGTTGGTGGTTCGGGTTTTGTGAGCTCCTACAGGCCCAGGTTAGTTGACTCTGTAGGTCTTGTAACATCTTGATCGCTCTGGCTTGCTCAATTCTATTCCCCAATTTTCCACAAAACTCCCCAAGCTCTGCCTGATACTTGGCTGTGAGTCTCTGTATCTGTTTCCATGAGCTTCTGGATGAAGCCTCTCAGGAGACAGTTATGCTAGGCTCCTGTCTGCAACCATAGCAGAGTATCATTAATAGTGTCAGGGGTTGGCTCTCTTCCATCGGATGGGTTTCACGTTGGGCCAGTCATGGGTTGGCCATTCCTCAGTCTCTGCTCCATTTTTATCCCTGTGATCTTGTAGGCAGGACAAATTTCAGGTTGACATTTTTTGGGTGGGTGGATGGCCTCCTCCTTCTACTGGAAGAACACCAATAGCTTAGGCACTAAGATGAACAGTTAATAAATGGGACCTCATAAAACTAAAAAGCTTTTGCCAGGCTAAGGACACTGAAATATGACACACTGGTAGCCTACAGACAGGAAAAGATCTTCACCAACCCTATATCCGACAGAGGACTAATATCCAAAATATATAAAGAACTCTAGAAATTAGACATCAAGAATCCCAATAATGCAATCAGAATATTTTTTTACACAGTTAATCCTGTAACACATTTGGGACTGTTTCAGGGTTTGTTCCCGTTAGTTCATCCACTATTTATTACCTAGATTCACATTCCTCAAGGACCATGAAGTAACACACTGCATGTGACCACTCAGGCACCTTCAAAGATGGACTTGCAATGTCAGCTCTATTCACAGACACTATCAAACACAGCTTCCCAAAAATAAAGCTGATTTAAATGTACAAGACATTCAAGGAAAGGAAAGTAACAGTGTTGCCCTCCCATAGAAGAAAGGAAGGCCAGGATAAAAACCAACTTAGGAATCTGACCATAAAAATGTCTGTTCCCATCAACCTGACCTGAGAGCTAAACTGTTAATATAGGAACTATACGGAGAGGAGTGTAGTTAAGCTGTGAAAATACATTGCAACTAAAAAATCCCATGTTTACATCTTCTCCACAAAGAGGCTGTTACATTTAATGGGGCTTAGAGGCGCTAAGATTTTGATGTAGCCTTGACCAGGAGATGGCCAGGTTAAAGACAGATCTGTTGTTTCAGACAGGTAACAAAGAATGGAACTACCGGACTGCAGGAATAGGCATGCAGCAACTCCACTATTTGTGCTTAAAACGACAGTCCAAGAAAGCAAAGAGGAAGGTGAGCTGGGGACCAGAAGGATGTTTTGGTGTCTTAGGATTCTCCAAGTCAAAGAAAAAATTATATTTTCATATCTGGAATCAGAAGTAGGAGCCTGGGTGAGAGTAGGCTAAGGCTCCCACCCAAAGCAGGACACCTATGGGCTAAGGAAGGATGAAGGTCGGAGGCTGCGAAGGTCATGGGATGTGAACGCTCACCCGTGCCTTCGTGCCCTTCTCATCAGAAAACAGAATGCACAAAACTACAGCAAGAACTAGTATCAGCTAAGAAAAGACTTCACTTGACTCTGAACTCCAGAAAAGGATCAACTCATGAAAGAATATAAGTTATCCTTTTGATATATAGTTTGCTAACATAAACAGAAGTGGATGGTGTTCTCACATTTACCTGCAGGATTGAAGCCAGCAAAGTATGGTTTCTGGTTTTTAACTATAATAAAGTATTACCTAATTCTAAGGAACAGTATCTCATTCACAGCAGCAGATGGCTTTTGTTTTATTAACTTAGGTGTTACATTCAGAAAACATCAGTATATGTCTAATTAAGCTGCACTGCATGATTGTACTATAAAAAAGACGACAGATACTCCCAGGGAGCTTAAATTACTTGATTCAGTCAATCTGTCTGAACTGAATCTCAATCTGTCTTTGCTCCCAGCTCTGTCTATGTCTCTCTGTGTCTCTTTCTCTGTGTCTCTGCCTGTCTGTCTTCTTTCTGTCTGTCTGTCTCTATCTCCCTCTGTCTGTCTCTGTCTCTGTCTCTGTCTCTGTCTCTCTCTCTCTCACACACACACACACACACACATTAAACAACAGGATGTTGTTGTGACTTCTGTTTATCCCTATTTGGGGGTCCAGCCCTCTAAATGCTCCTGACACCCCCCTCACATGCATGCACACCTGTTTAAAAATTACTTGCATTCAGATGCTTTCAGATGGGGATTTTTAGATTTCATCTCCTCCTAGATTGTTAACTAAATGACGATCACATGCCTGTATGACACAGGAAACACATTAAATCTGCAGAAAATCCTCATGAAAGCACAGACAATATCTTAATAGAGGATTTCAAAAGCATTAGGGATGGCCTGGAAGATGGTAACACATGGCACAATCATCCCTGGGTACTGGAGGCATGAGGGCAGGGTCCTCCAGAGCCAAGCTGGGATTTCACACTCAGACATCTGGTGTGAACTTGCCTCTCCAAGTGTGGCTCTCCTCACCTGCACACAAGGAATGCAATGTGTTCATAGAGTGAACATGAGCGTGAGAGTCTGGAGAGCTGCAGATGCCCCGCTCCTCACTCTGCCACCTGTTGATGAAGCCTACACCACAGAGCTGAAGCTCTTCATATACACCTCTGAAACGGGCAATGGTCAGAAAACTCCCCTTCTCACAGTGTTCCCACAAGCATCCACTAAAGCATCACAATGCATACTAGGTGTCCAACAGTGCCACTAACACTCAACCAACATTCTCTTATCCAGACTCAGTAACACTAAACTGCCAGTTTATAGCACACATGTTTTCTGGTCACCAACAGCTTGCAGTACAAATCACCTTGCTAAGACTTTTATAGGCTTGGCATAGGGCTTGAGTTATGTCGAAGGAAGGCTGTAAGAGCTACTGGCAAGGTGTTTAGCACATGTATTCAAGGGTTCCCTCTAGTTTAGCTCCTGATAACCCTTTTACACCTCTTTCCCCGCAGTTTTTCACTATGATCAATGACAGTTCTGCTCCACTGCAGGAGTCAGTACTCTTGCACGCAGCTTCTCCCTACAGGCATACCTGTGCATGAGTAGCGTGTGGTGCACACATTCCTTACCTACATCTTATCTTCAACGAGAACCACTGAGACCACTCTAGTTCTTTTATCAGCCTCCCAACTGAACTCCGGCTTTTGTTCTTGATACCCCCAACCCCCCCATCCTGCTCAAGCCATTCATTTTCAATTCAGCAACATAGAGAAAAATCAGTGCCTCCCCCTTGCCTCAAAATCTTTCTGAAGGTTCTCTATCGGTTCTTGGATAAGTTTTCTCTACTATTAGCTCTGTCTTTCCCCTATTTTCTTTTCGTTCTTACCTGAATCCCTGAAGATATGTTGTCTACCCCTGTAAGGACCAAGTACAAAGCCCTTCATCTCCTACAAGTCCACTCAAATGTCGGTTCTGCCACTACTTACATCCTGCCCGCTATGACTTTGATTTTCTGTATCTTTGTTTTTCTAATCTACCATGGTGTATATTTTATTTATCTTATTATTTCTTGGTCCCCACCTCCATTTCAGTCATAACTTTTATAAAACAATACTGAAAACTGAAAAACACTGTATTGTATTAGGAAGTGTTGCTCTAAACACATTTTCATGGACATTCACCATGCTAAATCAGGGCCGGAGAATTTATGTTTCTTGTATATACCTTGGGGCCAAAATCTTTCAAACATTATGACATGTATTTTAAGATCAAAATAATACATATTTTTAAAAGTGGTGCTCATAACCCATCCATGGTACAAGCACATCAAAGAAAAAGAATGTATTCATACATCTTACTGTGTGCTGAAAAAGACCCAGAACTCAGAGCAAATGAGTCTTTGTCCTCAGGAAGGAAATGGTTGCCCTGAGCAATTTCATCAACACACATGGTAGAAAATACATTATCGTGTGGCCTTGTAAGATGACAATGTGAATAAATAAGCCAGGGTGTTATAGCATCATACCCATAAAACCATGGCTTTCCCATGGAAACCATAAAATAAAACCATCATTTTGTATTTTTTAAAAGACTGGGTGATGTATTTTGGTCCTTGGAATCTCTTTATCTTAGAAGCTAGGAGTCTATTCTAAATAGGCCATTGGGCATAGAAAATTAATGTCAATATCAGTAGTGATAACCAATTTATTTGTGCATTTCCATGATTAGCTGCTTGGATCAGAGCAATCCTGGGATCTTTTTCTGCTGACACTGCAAAGTCCTTTGTTTCACATAAATCAGAAAATCACAGCGTTTGTGTCAACAGTGTTCGGCATTTGGAAAAGATTTTACTTTATACCCTTAAATTGAAATACTAAACTGTTTAAATAAGGGCACAGCAAGAAGCCATCCAAGCCTTATCCTTTGTTCTTTTTCTATCCCTAGAACTTGAATTATTCCTATCACCTTAAAAATAAAGAAAAATTAACTAAATTGCTCTGAGTGTAACATTAGGGGATATAAAGTATTCACTTTTTAAAAAGCACTGTGGTGTTTTATACCATCTAACTGAATGGCTAGGACTGCGGCTGTGTTTTGTACCACCCAGTTAAATGGCTAGAATGTAGTGGTTGTGCTTTATACTACTAACCTGAATGGCCAGGGTTAGAAGCAAGTGTACTGGAGAAATTCTGTAAAAGTATCAGAAACCAGGCTCCTTGGCATTCTTTATTTTCCAAATGTGGCATCACATGAACAAAAGAAGCCAGCTGGGCAGTGGTGGTGCACGCCTTTAATCCCAGCACTTGGGAGACAGAGGCAGGTGGATTTCTGAGTTCGACGCCAGCCTGGTCTACAGAGTGAGTTCTAGGACAGCCAGGGCTACACAGAGAAACCCTGTCTCAAAAAAAAAAAAAAAAAAAAAAAACGCCACCAATCTTTAGCTGGTTGTCCTACAGTGACTTACCATATCTTTGTCCCAAGGAAATAATACAGCAAAGGAATCCAAAATCTTCCCACAGGATCCTTCATGCCTTTCCAAAACTGATGTTCCTCACAGTTGCCACTTCTTATACCTTACTGCTCTTCTGTTCCCACATCCCATAAACCAAGCCCAATTCATTCCTGTAAAGTCTCAAAGCCACCCTTGTTGGCAGTTCTCTGGGTAAGACCCACTGAGCATGTACCATGTGTAACAAATGGCCTTCACCAACACTAAGAGATGGGTGTTGTTATACAGATGAATGGGCAAAGTGCGGCAGATGCAGAATTCTAACACATCTGGACCAGACACAGCATCATGTCTGAACCAGGTTTCCTCCCCTGCTGTCACTAGTAACTGCTCTGCTCTACCTTAAGTCTCCTCAGCCCAGTGCACTTGGGCACATTAGTCTCTCTCCAAGGAAGCACAGTGAGGGTTATGCAAGGACCCTGAAATCTTCCACCTCACTGTTCATCAATTCACTACCTGCCCTTTCTAAGGCAACACCAAAGCTCCTCACTGTCAGCCTCCCGAGACAGACCAAGACTCTTCTTCAGTGAGGGTCCAGATGACTGCTCAGCTTAACTAAAGTAAAACCAGGTTTTCAAGACTCCAGTGGACAGACTGCCAGTGGCTTCTGCTGCTCACAGTGTAAAGAGGCTGCCTAGCAGGGAGCTAACTCATGCTGCCAAACTGCCCTCTGAGTATTATTTTTTCTTCAAAGGTTACAGCTGCTGTTAGCTCTGGTCAGAGAGGCTTCTCTCTGCAATGGGCAGTGCACTAATGTAGAGCTGTAATTGGTGAGCCTGCTGAGAATAAGGGGCTGCTGGGAACTCATCCCTAAGGTAACAGTTGTATCAAGCCCTCATGGCTCAGGGTGCATCACAGACGGGGGCAAAAAGAATATCAGAGCCAGGGGCTGAAGAGATGGCTCTTCCGAGGACCCAAATTCAATACCCGGGTTCACATGGCAGCTCACAACCATCTGTAACTCCATGCCCAGGGGATCTGATGCCCTCTTCTGGCCTCCATGGGTACTGCAGGCAAAGTGCTGTTCATACATTCACAAAATAAACTCACTCATATAAAATACAAATGAATTTTTAAAAAGAATATAAGAGCTAGAGCAATGGGTAAGTTTCTGTGCAATTCTGTCTTCTGGGCACAGAACTTGACTCACAAACTCACACAACGGCAATTATCTGCACGTACTTGCATAAGATAAGATCACATTAATAATCTCTTATAGTGTAGGGAGGGACTCGAGAGACCCCAGCCCTCTGTGAGGATTTACTGGCAGTTGGGAATACCTGGGAAAGAGTGAGACATTTACTTCAGTGGTACAGGTAAAATGTCCATGCTCCAGTAAATAAAGCCCACCCACGTTCATGTAATCTACCCTAAGCAAGCTCATTAAGACATACCTACATAAAAATGAACAGACTCCAATAAAAGGAAGACTGATTGGGAAGATGAAGAGAGTCAGTGTGAGAGAAGGGGACAGAAAGGTAGATAAGATCCCAACACATTAGACACTATGTGTATATAGCAAATGATAATGTGCCCCTGTACTGCGTGTGGTATATGTTAATGAAATATATTTATGCTTATATGTTTAACTGTTCTTATATTTACATGCAATTAATAAATTAGGTCCTCTGAAAAATAGGAGAAAGGATACGAGAACCTTTTGGTAGTCTTCATAAAACTGAAGTCAGAAAACACCACAAAAATGAGCTCACTACAACCACTGTGACTTATCAGCATCCCATCTCGACATCCACATCTAGGGAGAGGGGACTAGGAGAGGTGTCCTTTGAAAGGAAGAGACTTGGCTATGTAATTCTCACAGCAGTATATACAGCCTATTCTTATGAACAAGTTCCTGGTTTCCAAGTTTACTTACAGTTCGAAGATCAAATCCCATGGTTCATTTTTAGTCATCTGTGGGAAAAATAAAGTTGAGGTCCCAGCACATACATTCCCAACTGAGGTCTAACAAAGCTATCTCTTTATTTAGTTCATATACAAATGAAGAGAAACTTTTTTTCTGTCAAAAGTGGCTAGCCTGCCAGAGGCCAATACACCATTATCCTCCTCCAGCTTGGAAAAACTTCTATGCAAAGGCATTTAAATCTTCAATCTTTCCACTTGGTAAAACTTTGTTTGCACAAATGTCCTGTTGTGTTTCCAAAGTCTGAGGAGCAGGGGCTGCTAGTCTCTCCCCATTTCCTTCACTTCCTTCATACCAATTACCACATGACAGATTGAGATCCAGCTCCCATCAGTGGGAGACACAGTCACCCAGCACCTGTGTTAGAAGCAAAGCTAAGTGACCTTCCTGTCCAAGTATGCTTGCTGGCTCAGTGTGGGTGGTAACACGCCCTCTTTTCAGAAAGACATTGTGTTGCCTTCTGTTTGGTTGGGGTGGTTCACTGTACAACACACAGCCCATTCTTTGTCAACACAGGAAGCACTGAAGGTTTCTGCCTCCAATGCTACAAAGATTATGAAATGGTAAACAAGTATCCTTTTCACAATCTTTTTTGCTACACTTTTCTCCTGGGGGTTTCCTTGATGATTCCAATGTGTAAAGACCTCCAAAGACAGTGCTGTAGCTCTGCCAGTGCGCCTAAGAACAGCAAGGCTATGCAGGATATGTTACGGACAGAGCACGCTCAGGCTGACTCACCATGCTAGGAGTTCAACCTGAATGAATCAGCCAATAGACATCTTCTACCCGATCAAAGCAGAAAGGCATGTAAGACAACTCCATGTTCTCTTGACTATATATAAAGGAATTCATTAAGGAAAACAGGGGAAATAAAACATATATTACAAAGGATTACTAACTAACATTATCAACAAGTTATTAAAATCAATACTGAAAAGGATGGTGGAAGAGCTCCTAAGTCCCCCCCCCCCCCCGCTGGACTATGGCAGATAAGACTGTTGGGGGAGGGGTGACATTTTCTTCAGTAATATGTAGCCCTGATCCAGAAAGTAACCTTGAGCAGGAAACTAACTAAACTCAGTGACTCTCCTGTATACGTTCTCTGACTCTCTCTCACCCCCCCCCTCTCTCTCACACGCACACGCACACACACACACACACAGAGTAGGGAGATTAAAGTTGGAGAGAGAAATACGGATTTCAGCAGCACAGTAGGATAAGGAGAGAAAAATGGGTGATAAACTTAGCTAAAAATCCATCCTAGAAATGATGTTTTAAAATAAGCAAAGGCTTTAACAGATAAAGCAAAGGCCAGTGGCCCAAGCCACATTGTGTGGGGCCCAGAGGTATTAATTCCTTGTCATAAAGCGCAGAGCACCTGTCTCAAATGCAATTCTCTAATCAACTAGCCTTAGTCAAGAAGACTTTCTCTTAGAAGATGAATTTTTGGTATGACTCCTAAGTTGTTATTTTTACGTGTTTTATATATGGTTGCTGCATATCTGCTAAAACTATTTTAGTCTGCCCTCCCATTATTTTTTCCCATTCAGATGAAAATTTAAATGAAAATTCTCCTCCCATTCATCAAGATTGCTTCGGATTTATTTATGGTACAGCACAGACAAGCTTCTGGGGAAAAGAACTTAAAATCATTATAGTTTCTATTAATAATTATAGTTACTAATTGCTCTGAGAACTTTTGGGATATGCTAACATATAGTTAAAGTAAGGCCAACCCAAAAGCTGCTATAAATAGCCTTGCACGGTCTCACAGAAGTCATGAGAATTTTGTACTGTAGAGGGTGGGAAAGTGGAAATGTGATTTTCAGATTTGCTAAGCATTGTTATCATCCATCCAACAGCCAAAGGTAGGAACTGTACACTTGCATCCACCCTTATAAATGATCTTTTTAATTACTTTTTCAGAATTACCACCTTCAGACAATTATAACTCTTAAGGGACTCCCACACATGATTTTTGTTCTACGACATGTCTGGCACTGTACAAAGAGAAATAACACAGCCAATGGAAATCTGAGCACTGGGAAAGAAGGGGCCTGCATTCGGTCGTGTGGTCAGGGAGATCTCACCAAGCTTAGAGCTGACTATGACTGGAATTTCTGAGAGCAAGCACGAGGCTATCCTGGGATGTGCATGCTAACCAGGAAAACTGCAAACATAAAACCCCTGAGGTAGTAGAGTCCTACCACACTTTGAGAGGGAGATGAGACCCTCATGATTTATGTGGAAGACAGATGAGAAGGGAACAAACAGGAGCCAGGCCCCACCAAGTCCTGTAGGCCACGGGATGGGCTTTCCATCTTTTTCTCTAGGGGACAAGGAGAACAAAAGACATGGGCAAAATTACCTTACAATTCATTATTCAAATTCTGGCCACGTTGGTGGAAACAGCAAACTGAGTGGAATGCTGGATAAGAAGCCTGGAGCTATCTGAGGTAAACAGCAAAGAACAGTACCAGCCTGGTCCTAGCCAGATGCCCAAACCACTGACCACAAGGCAGAGGCAAGGAGGGTGAGGAGAAGCTGGCTATGCTCGGCAAGGGCAGATCCAGAGGGTTGAAATATACAGCTGGAAAGCCTTAGAGTGAGGATCAGATGTGAGCCAGTAGACAACGATGAAGAGGACTGGCTATCTCTAGAGAGCAAGTTGACAGGTGAAGAGTTGGGGAGACTCCAGAAGGAGCCTGTGAAGGGATGTCATGATGAAGAGGTGCAGGAAGCACTGGGCAGGCAGCCACATGCCGACATTAAGTCAGCAGTAACAGGCAATAAATGGAGGACAGTTGTTTAGGAGTTAACAGTGTGTAGATGGCACTTAAAGCGTTAGGACAGATGACATCGCTGGGGAGAAAGGGAGGGTGAAGAGAGAAAGCAACAAGACAACCCTGGGTCCCCTGACTCTGTAGTCAGGCAGGCAGGGACAAAGTCAGAGCCTGTGAAATCTCAGAAGTCCACTGAGAACATGTCAGAGAAAAAAAGGATGGTCCATGGTCACAAGCTCTGCCTCGGTCCTGAAAATAGCCTTGTGACATCTCCTAGTGAACGCTGAGATGGATTTCTGAGAGTGCAATTGTAGGCAGAGCCATGTGCACTCTCATAAATCCCTGAAGGAAGCTGAGAGCAAGATCCCTGGCGGTCTAGTGAAGAACAGTCACAGTCGGCAGAAGCTAGGAGGCCAGCTCCGGCAAGACGGGCAATCAGACTGCATAGTTAACATGCAAGGGACCCAGACATTGGCGCAAAACTGCAAAGCCAAATAAATTCCCTTTAGGCTGGATCATGTGTACAACAGGAGAGCATCTCTGCCCTGCTCCAGGAAGCACACTCTGATTTGTCATCTTAGGAATCTGAATGTAGAATTCAATGGCACTTGAAAAGGAAGGGAGGAGAGGGCTCACCCTAACTGCGGGTGAGGGCCTGTATTGTTTCCTGCCATCAGGTGCCATCAGCAGTATCCTCAACTGACATCTGAGACAGTCTCATAATTTCCAAGTGTGGGGTTTGTGCCTTCAGTTTGTTAGTTTTAGTTCAAGTTAGAAATAGTTGATTTCTGAACTACATAGCCCTATGTAGGTCACAATGTTTAAAGCAAGGTTAATTCCACAAGAAAAGGTTAGAGGCTGACAATTAAATCCTGTGTGTTGCAGGAATAACTCTCCTTCTTCTTTTTTTTTTTTTTAACTTACTACAAAGATTTGTTCGTATTAAATTAGCCAAGCTAATGGAGCCCTTTCTGAGGTTTTGTTTTGGTTTGTTTTTTAGTGGTAGATGTCTGTTTTGCAGGCTGACGACCAAGGTCAATGCCTGTGCATCTGAGGCAAGTGTTCTGCCACTGGGCTAGTCTCAGCCCTTGACATGTTCTAAAATTCATAGCACATATACAATATATTCCTAATTATAGTAATTATGTATGCAGTAAGTCCTGTTTACTTCTTTTGAGGACGGTCTTACTGTGTAGCCCATGCTGACTTTGAACATTCACATCTCCTCCCTCAGAACTGTGCCCCACTCCCCACCACCAGATTATGGGGGTGTGTCATCATGTCTGTCAATACAACCAACTCTCTTGAACTTATTCCTATCTGATTGGCAGCTGAGACCCTCCCCAGCCTCGGGTAATACCCATCTCACCCTACTTCTGAGTTTAACATTTTGAATTTCACATTTGGCTCCCAGCTTATTCCAATTAGCACAACGTCCTCCAAGTCCATGCATACTATAAATAATTAGATATTCTTTCGAAAGGCTGAACGGTTTTCCATTAGTTGCCAACTGATCCTGCACCTTGTTCAAGATTCACTGTTCTCACTTGTACACAAGGATTCCATGCTGGCCATTGTGTTGTAGAAATGCTTAGGAATGACTGGTTATCTGAGGGCAGAAACTCACTAAGCTAGGAGATCACCTCTAGGGGCACTAAATATTTTACAAATGGGGAGTTTGCTGTCAGCCATATTTCTATTCTGTTTCGACAAATACAGATGGCTACCTTCTGGGTACTCATTAGTGATACCAATTTTAAATGTTCATTTATTGTAGTTTTCTACATGTTTAAAATAGTTCACCAAAAAGTGTCTGTCTAAGGGTGTGCCAAATAGTCTATAATAAACCATTTTTATTTAAAGGAAAAATTCTAAGGATATTAACCTTTGTATTAGGTCAGAATTCCTGATAAGCCATGCTGTGACTTCCTTCCCTGCCTACTAGGAATCTCACAGACTAACCTATCAGAAAATGCCAGCAGTATACATAGACTAGTTTGTCAGGCTTGAGAAAAAACACCTATGCATGGAACACTTCCATTTTTTATGACATTTTAATAAAGGTGACTACTAGCTTTTGAGCTATTGAAGTTTAATGAGATCAATTTTTCCCTCCTAGGGAACCCAGGAATGGACTGGCCCTCTGACACCCTATATATTCCACAAGAGGAGACCCAAAACAGAATCTGACCTCTACATTTTGACTTCACTTGTAACTGGATCTCAGTCCAAGTCTGATATCAACCTCTTGGATAAAGGGTTGATAGTGATGATCAGGACATGTATGTACTAAGGGAGTCTGAGGCAGGGGCAGTTTCTGCTCACTAGACACAGAGCTATATGGTTCTGTCTGGCTTGCCTCACCCCATCCTACTGGAGTCTGGAGCTGAGCTCTGACTTCATATCAGAAGGTGAAATTTTTGGAGGCAAGAATAAAAAGATTCGTGTATAAAAAAAAATCTACAAAGTCAAGTACAAAGCAAGTGTTATTCCACTGGTTCTTCTATTGCTCTAGGATCTGGACTTGGAATGAAAGGCTGACATTGTAGAACCAGTGTTTGCTGCACTGCCAACAAGGACCCCAGTGTGTGCCATGCCACTCTGTCTCACAGGGTAACATGTACAGAACTTCCTAAAGAAAGAAATATATCACAGATAGGTTTCAACTGTAAATATAACTTTTATTGCCAGATCTGTTTTCTCATAGGCTTACTACTGTTAATAAGCTCACCCTTTCTAGCTCTTTCTGAACTCTAGCTGGCTGGTTCAACTCAGCTCTTCTGACTCAAAACTCCTCTCCAAGCTGACTGATTCAATCTGGCTTCTCTTGGCTTCTCACTGAATTGCTCTGCTTGGCCGCCAGCTAACTCTGGCAATGTGTTCTAATCCTCTGGCTCCTTCTTATTCACCAGCTTCAACTGCTTCTGCACGAACTCACAAATAAACTCAACTGTTTACTCACTGAACTAAACTGAATTGTGCAAAACTGAACTGAACTCCACTGCACTGCCTGATTTAATTGAACTGCAGTCACTGAACTGCCATCAATGGTTAGGGATTAAAGGTGTGTATTAAGGGTGTGTCTTCATTCCAGCCAGATCATATAGACCTAGAAGGTCTTTGGATAATGATCCCTTGCCAGAGTAATGATGTTGCTGAATTAAAATTTCTCCACATTCAAACAAAATATTCTTAAAAGTCTGTCTCCACCTAAATATTTTAATATTCTTCAGATATTCAGATCCTATTGGTGAAGCAAACATTTTACTAAAAAGTTAAAATTTCAAAAGTGTTTACAAAATGAATTTAAACAAAAATTGAATTTTTAAATAATCTTTTATCAGCACATTTTGGAGGCATGTTAACATTTTGGGGCCACATGTGCCAGATGGCACCTTTCCTCTGCTTTATCTGAAAGACAATTTGGTCAAACAAGGAATGGTGGACTTGGGGGAAATTCCAGCCTTGTTTAACAAAGGTTAGCTTTCTGGTTTGATTTTGCAATCTTTATTTACTGACTTTACTTTAAAACAACAAAATTGGCTTCCAATTCTTGGTTTTGTCTTTTTTAAAATGGCTTTAATTCCCTTTGTTATTTTCCCTCCCGTAAGATAAACCTGATTTCTAAAGCTAAATGCATGAAGGTATGGGTCCTAGGGCAGGATGGGCTAAGAACTATCAATAATAGCACTTAAGTCATTCACAAACTATCTACTCCTCAGAGACTCAGCTCTGCATCCAGAAAGGAGAAGTGCAGAGTCCTGGTAAAATCACATGAATTAATGCACAGAAGGTGTGGGTGTCTGGCACATATTAACTGCTACTTTAAATTAAGTGTTAGTATAATACTTAATACTTATACTAGATAGTACACTACTATCTAGTATAATACTGATACCAGATAGTATCAGTGCCTGGAATGGGAATGGAACACCATTTTTCTTTTTTAAAAATATTTATTTTATTTTTAATTGTGCATGAGTGTCTGTGTGTGGGTATGTGCACACGAATCACAGGTAGGGTGCACGCAGAGACCAGAGTGTGCTGTCCCTGGAGCTGGGGTTATGTTCAGGCTTGAGCAGTTGAGTTCAGATAAAAACTGAGCACCCATCCTCTGTAAGCACAGTGTGTGCTCTCGACTGCTGAGCCATCTCTTCAGATCCATAATCCATTTTACTTTTCCGAGGAATGGAAAACCAACTAATTTCCTTCTGGTTCCCACCAGAACCAGTGGACACAACATAGATCATGTTTTACAGGATGAAAATACAGGAAGTGTTTACATGGGAAAAGGAAGTGTAAAAAGAACTGAATCTGATCATAGGATTTCTCAACATTCATAGCAAAGGTGCCTGAACCACAGGAGACTGCATGTCCCTGAAGGTAGGGCAGGGACCTCTGTTTCCTCTGTCAGCATAGAATAAACTAGAGAAATGGCAGGCTTGGGTTTGGTCCTGGGGGTGAGCCAGTCATAACAAACAAGGTTAAAGTTGAGGCAGAACTCATATTTACAACCATGTCATATGTCTACTGGGTTTTAAATGTCAACAGGATTTACATATGGTGACACTGCACTTTGGAAAGATTGGAAAGCCAGGAAACACAGTTCAGTGAAAGAAACAGCATAAATAATGGTAAATAAGAAATTCCAGAAACTGGGGGTCAGGCAAAGGTTACTTTCCCAAAGTATAAGTGACGTTAACATAACATGCACATTCTTTGAAACCTGCAGAAATAGCATATTTTCAGGGATATTCCAAAAGCATACTGTCCCCTGAAGTTACCAAGAGTAATTATATGATAGGGTCAGGCTGTCCTGAGTTTAATACAAGAAGCAAAACCAATAGATGAGAGAAGAGTAATTTCTTGTAACAGTAGAAATCTCAACATTATTTCAGGTATAAATAAGAACATGTGAGCATTATTAGTACATGGCCTTGTGATAATACTGCTGCATCCATACCCCGCCAGAAGAAATAGTTAATCACCTGCTGAGTCATTGTCAAGATCCCCTTCACCAATTTTATCAAAACCATCGTAGAGACACCACCCATTTCCTATCAGTGAACTACACTATGCTACAGAGAGTCTTGAAAGACATTTTTAACTGGACACAGTTCAGCAGAACAAAATGAAAGAGCGTTCTAGTGAAAATAGTAAACAGATACCACCAAACGTGGGATTACAGAGTCTAAAACCAGGGCTCTCTTCTTCTAGGAGAGCCTAGTGAAGAAGATTCCAACCGCCCCTGCTGACAGCAGCCGGGTCAAGAAACTGATACATTGTGGAATCCGCCGTGGAGACCGTCTAGCCCCATACTTCCCTCCAGCTGTCATTCATACCAACTTTGCTACAGTGACCTAAGAATACACGGGAGAAGCCAGAGCCTTCCTGGCTAGTGTGTGTTTTATTGTAAATGTATTACCTTTCCAATTTACCAGCAGACTACTGTGAACTTAAGTTTCTCCACGCAGTCTTTGATATAGCAACTCGAGGTAAAAAATCAGTATCTTTCCATTCTAATCCAGCAGAAACAGATTTACATTTTAAAGTTACTTGACATAAGGTTATAAGTGGAATTTGATAAATACACTAAGCTGGTGTCTTTATTCTAGCACCCTTCTTAGACCACCACCAAGACACACGCCCATTTTTGAGTGTTATCATAACTACGAACAAACATAATTAATTCAGGAATAGTAAGGTTTTAGTTGGAACTGGCTAAATCTACAAAATTTTTGTTGGACCAAGGCTATACTATCAGCTTCTTTATAAATATAGGGAAGTCATGTACTAATTTGGGATGGGAAGAACATTCTCAATATATATTGAGGTAATGAGTAGAATCTCCTTTGAATTTTGTGGCTACCCTCAATATGCCCAATTCAGAATTTCCCTTAAGGGGTGCCACACATTAGCAAAACAAAATTGGGCATGATGAACAATTCTCATCTGCTGCTGTCCCTAGCATATAGGGTAATCATGCCGGATGATAAAATTGCTATTAGTAATACCTACTGTGTATTTTTAAAATAACCGAAATTCTGAAAGAAAGCTAGAGTCACTCCTACATTACAAATGGGGACTCGGGCTAGGGTATAACTTGCACTGGAGGGTCTATCTGCCTTTGCTTTGATTCTACAGGTCAACCAAAATGAGGAGGGCAGTTCACTCAGAATTAAATAACTATAGGCTTGCAAATTCTGGGAGGTTTTATAGGGTAAAAGGGAGCTTCTTTTCTACTGGGAATAGACAACCAAGAGTTTTAACAATTATGCCATTCATGCCTGAATGAATATCATGAAAATATAACACTTGATATTCTAAGGCACCATGCTCGCACTTCAGTTACTGCCAAAAGTCAATGGCTGTAAGTTGCAATATAAATGTCATGACATCTTTCACATTATGCATTATCCTTGGGGCACACAAATGGAGGACTCATGGGGGAACTTTGAAGAGGACAAAGAGAATACAAAAGAGCAGTCATGAAAGAGAAAAAAGAAAGAAGGGGAAACAGGAGGTTGTAATGGGAAAGGCAAGTGGGGCCTGGCAAGACACTGGAGAGCAGAGCTGGCAAGAACCAGACAGAAGGGGAGCAGTTCTTCACAAGCTGGCTGACTTCTCAGGTCCCTCAGCTTGTGGACAGTAGTTCCCACCCATAATCAGTGCTATTTCAAACCTCTACCAGCTTAGCAGATTTAAAAAAGTCCTTTTAATCAATAGAACTTAATAATAATAATAAAAGCTTTGTTGTCTAAAGCAAGCTGGTTTAGCGTTAAAGGAATACTGGAATTTTAAATGTTCTCCTGGTAGAACATGTACCCCAAACTGTTTTCTATGGTTGAATCCCGCCAGAGATAGATCTTAAAGGAAAAATTATATGTACAGTCTTCAAGAAGCTCATATTTAAAAAAATTAATCAAGGAGTATACAGAAAATGCTTTCAAGAAGCTCTTCCCTAGCTGGTGAAATGACTCAAACCCTTGGAGGAGCCTAGAAGATCGTGAGTGGATCCCAGACATTGGATGGTTGGAGTTCGATTTTGCTTTTGATTGTGACTGTGGCCTGATGTTTTTCCCTTTTGAAGTAAGAAGGTATTTTAGTGGAACTCACAGTTAAAAGACTTTGAACTTTTAAAAGACTTTGAATTTTAAAAGTTATTGGATATTTTAAAGGGATTGAACTTTTAATATGTAAAGACTGTGGGACTTTTAAAGTTATTTAGATCCTGGGGATGAATAAAAAAAGTAAGGGTTGAGGCTTAATAGTGATGTACTTGTATGTCCAGTTGACAAGGGGTCAATTGTACTGGCTGGTTTTGTGTCAACTTGACACAGGCTGGAGTTATCACAGAGAAAGGAGCCTCCCTTGAGGAAATGCCTCCATGAGATCCAGCTGTAAGGCATTTTCTCAATTAGTAATCAAGAGGTTAGGGCCCCTTGTGGATGGTGCCATCCCTGGTCTGGTAGTCTTGGGTTCTATAAGAAAGCCAGCTGAGCAAGCCAGGGGAAGCAAGCCAGTAAGTAACATCCCTCCATGGCCTCTGCATCAGCTCCTGCTTCCTGATCTGCCTAGTTCCAGTTCTGACTTCCTATGGTGATGAACAGCAGTGTGGAAGTGTAAGCTGAATAAACCCTTTCCTCCCCCCAACCCCCAAAAGAAGTTCTTCCCTGGAGGATCTGGCCAAGGTATGTACTGCTACACCCCAAGCTACTTCCCAAAGACAGGGGCCTTCATAGGGAATGTCTTACAAGCAGATTTTTTTTTTAATTTTTAAATCATGCACCACCTTTATTTTGTAACATTTTATTTTATTTTAAATTATGTGTCATCGTGGGGGAGGGGTTATGCATGTGACTGCAGGTGCTTACAGACCTGCTTGTCAGATCCCTCTGGAGCTAGGGATCCTGGAGGTTGTGAGCCCTTGATGTGGGTGCTGGGAAATG
The DNA here is from genome assembly GCA_019843965.1 of Rhynchomys soricoides. Taxonomy (NCBI): domain Eukaryota; kingdom Metazoa; phylum Chordata; class Mammalia; order Rodentia; family Muridae; genus Rhynchomys; species Rhynchomys soricoides. The sequence continues at coordinate 443,342 of JADRCH010000317.1, read as the reverse complement.
AACTCAGGTTCTCTGCAAGAGCAGTCTGGACCCTTAACTTCTGAGCAGGGCTTGGTATTTAAATACCAATCTCGATTTCAGATATATGCAATATGCTCTATAAACTTTTTTATTTTTGCTTAAAACAGATGAGATAGAAATTATATTTTGGGTTGAAATTATATTTAAGTTTGATTACTTTATTAATGAGTCTAAGATCAGGTGATACAGATTAATGCCTTCATTTAAATTAAAACTTTGATAAATTCATTTCCTTTTCTACATGCTTTATGCCAGTATTGTGAATTGAGCATGAGCCTTTTCTCTCTGCTCACAGGACCTCACCATATGCAGTCTTACCACACCTCTTGCTTTTCTGGACTGAGTGGACAGAAGCCCAATTATTCTGTTTCTGCAAAACATACAGGTCTTTACAAATCTTTTAAATTCCAAATGTTCACAAAATACTGGTCACTCAGTTCATGCTTTTCAGGTGTGAAGCTTCTCTGAAATGAAAGGTTATAGCTCAGCAACTAGATGGGAAGATTAAAGATGTAATGAGTCCAGCTAATTATAATTAACAATTATCCAAAGTAGCATTTTAGATTATCAGAATAAAATTGTGGCCTGATACCTAATCTTTCCAAAGTAACTGGTGAGGCTTACAGAAGATCCTATGAAGTCAGCCAACTCTCAAGAATAGAAAAAGAAATTAAAAAATCACATTTAAATGTATTCTTTTAACTGTATCATCCGTCAGTAAAATGTCTAGAATCCACTTGCACTTATTTAAGCAACCTGTTAAAATATCCAACATCCTCTTAAAGATAAAAAGAAATTCTTATTGGAGTAAGCCAGTTCGTGACTACAGAAGTACAACTATGCTTTATTTTTAACGTCTAAATAAAACAGTCATTCAAACGTTTATTCAAAATAAACGTTCACAAAAATAAAGGGAATTATTCTAAGTAAGTTCGAGTACTGCGGAGCTATGGGCAGGCTGGAGTTCTGCCCAAGTGAAAGCTTTAGATTGACGTTCCAAATACCTGGGCTTTTTGTTTTTCAGCTTGAGACTGGAATTAAAACACACAGAATATAAATTGCACAAAGCAGAATTTATATGATTTCAAAAAAAAAAAAAAAATACGACCCCCATCAGTAAAATCTGAGTGGGATAAACCGTAGAGAGTAAGATAAAATATGTAACAGGTAAAGCCGAATGCTCTAATACATCCGATTTGCATAGACAGATGTGCACAGGACACAGGTGCATTTCACTTAGAAACTGAATGTGATGAATGAGTTTAGCAGTTTGAATGTGCTGATTCCAGACTCTAAAACCTAACAAGGAAAAATGGGCACACACCAATCAACAACAGTCATGTTAGCAATCAGAAATTACTTTCGTTCAAATAGTAACATCATTCCCTTCAAGGGAACTAAGTCTGGGTGTATTTTCAAAATATGCCTAAGAAAGACTGTATTCCGTACTTGAAAGGCCACTACATTGTGCTTTCTTTGAAAAACATTTTGAATAGCAACCAGTTGACCGCTGGGCACATTTACCTAGAAAAGCAGTAACTTTAATTATTACAACAAAGCAGCCTTAGCACATCATCCTGATTATACCTTTTAAAGGGGAATGTTCACTTTGGGCCCTAGGAAATTGGTTCTCCTGCCTTCCCAACGATATTGTGGAAAAAATAATGAAGTAGAAAAATGAATCAAAAAACCACCGCTAGTGATGTTGGGTCCACAGAATGCAGAAAAATACTCCCTTTCCATCATCTCCAATGTGATTTTACTACCGACAAGTTCTTATTGCTGGTTTCCCTTCAGTCGGATATTTCTGAGCCTATTCCTCATGGCTAATGAAATCCTTCCTTTGCTTCATGCTTCCAAAATAACAGGGATTTCAGCCCATTTCCATATCATGGTAAATTGCTTTCTGAAAGCTGAAGTGTTGGGGCAGACTCATGTGCCTATGGCTGTGCTCTACCACACTCTTAGAGAACACCTGGCTTCACAATGGTGACGGTTCCTATCTGACATGAATTCCAAGATGTCTAAAAGGCTTTTTGTCTCAAAGCAAATTATCTGTTTTCTCTGGGATATTAGCTGTCCCAGGCAAAGAGGAATAAACATCTTTCTGAAGTTATAAGTAAAACTGGAAGAATTTAACATTCACAATTCTCTGTAAATTAACTGGACGACAGGAAGGGCGGGTTATGAACACATGGTAATTATATACCTCCAGTTGTTTGTGAGGAAGAGGTATGACCACAGGGAGCAGGGTGCAGACTTCAACTCAGCCCTCACAGGTCTCACAGAACTGAGCTGGTCCTTAGAAGAAACAGAGCGTCCCTGGGCGTGGCAGGGAAGAGAGATGGCTCTGTGACTTTGTGATTGGACCACCTAGACTCCCAATTTCCTCTTCCAATTGTTTGGGAATTTCTACAAAAATAAAAAAGTCTCAGATTTGAAGTCTGGAAATCCCATTGGGAAGCTGAGCGTATCTTTGGACTTGTACTCCCCCAAAGGAGAAATTCTAGAGAACTAAATCATTCTAATTCTGAGCCCTTTATAATTCAACACTAAGTATGTGGTACCTTTTTGCTCAACTATGTCCTATGGTGTATCCAAGAGAAGAGATCATAGTTTGTCTATGACTAACAATGCCATAAAGAACCTTGTATAGCAGAATTTAAAACACATAGGAAGGAGATACTGACTGTCACCCTTTGTTATGAGATACAGGCTCATTAAATGAACAGATTTACTACTTACTGTTAGAAATCTTGACATTTCTGTCACAGGCTTAGACTCTTTAGCACTGTATTACTGCCTTCATTTTATCAAAGATTTTCAACAGAGATCTTTAAATAAATATAATTCATACAAGAATGTGTAACTTTGGACCGCTTGTATATGCCACACAGCCCAAGCCTCAGAGAGCAGCTGACATCTCCATTAACAGTCTATGGTGGGTGCCATTCTACACACCAGCTCTGTCTCAACACAGTCTTTAGGGGGAAAGAAAAAGAAAAAAATCCCCTCAAAACTAGCAGCTCTCCACCTGAATGCCATTCATCCAAATCCCTGAGCTTGGTGGAAATCGAAGACAAACTCGTTTTTCCTGACATAAGTGCTACATTGAAAAGATTGAGAAGGCTAGAAAGAGATTCTCAAGCCAATATTTTACAGATTTCCTCACGTAAGTAGGCTTTTTTGGCCAAATGACCTCCTGCTTTCAACATTCATCAGAATGAGTCAATCAAATGTATTTATTATGTTTTCCTACAGTGAGTCAATTCTTACAGATGCTATATTTTCATTTCCAAAGGTTTAATAATTAGAAAGCCACACATATATGTATAATTTCAGTTTTAAGCATCTCTCTTATCTATAGAACATTTTGTAGAAAAAACACTTACTGAAGGCCTAGAGTTACATAGCCGGTTCCCAAAGCTAAAACTTTGATGCAGTATTTAATGGGAATTTAAAATGGCATTACTCTCTCTAATAATTTGACCTTTCAGGTTACATGATAAAATCTCTCCATCTTTTCTGGTGGCATAAAAGAGGTTCTGGGGACCTGTTCCCTACCATGTCCAATCTGAAATTCACCTCTTTTCAGGTTCAGTGACATGATTGTAGTCAGGCTGAGGTTCATCTGCTAACTTTACAGCAAAAACAAAAGCTGCAGATGGTTCTTCTTAGTTTCATTTATGCTTGCTTTTTTTTTTTTTTTTTTCTTCAGTTTTCCGAGACAGGGTTTCTCTGTGTAGCCCTGGCTGTCCTGGAACTCACTCTGTAGACCAGGCTGGCCTTGAACTCAGAAATCCACCTGCCTCTGCCTCCCAAGTGTTGGGTTGGGATTAAAGGCATGCGCCACCACTGCCCGGCTTTCATTTATGCTTTCTTGACCAGTGCTGTACAAAGGATCTGTGTAGGGGGAGAATACAGCTTTGTCATCAGAGACGCCCATCACAATTTGACAGTAGCACCTTTTAGACCAGCCTTTACTCACTGACCCAGGCTCTCACAGATAACGGGCTATTACATCTGCTAAGGGACACACCAAGTGACAACTGTCTCAATCAGTCTGTGGGTTAGGTCTCGGTTGTCGTCATACTGGCTGGTCCTTCCACTTCAAAGATTTCCATGACCTCAGAAAAATCACCAGATACCCCTCGGGAAGGGAACACACACAAGCAAGCCCTTTTATTTAAAAGACTAGTTACAGAAATTAATTTCCTAAAATTAAATTATAAAATTCCAGGAACAAGGCTGCCACCACTCCACGAGAAAGTTGTTAAAGCCCTGGCTTAAATATCTAGGATGAACATATTCGGTCAAAGTATCTGGAGGTGGGTAGGAAGGTTTCATTGAAACGGAAGCATTTTTGTAACATTTTCACTTCCCAATCTATGTGAAATGCCAGCCACCGTACATCGCCTTCTGCTGGCAACACCTGTAGCCTATTACAGACAGACAGCATTTATGGGACGGCATGAGTTCACTCAATGATCGTTTATTTCATTGGGTATAAATATTTTCTGGAGATTTTCCAATTTAACATTTTCTATCATTGTTTAAGAAGTCCCAGGATGAAGACAGAAAGTAAATATGTTTTATCTCCCCACATATTCCACTTGATTAAAAGTATATGTACTATATTAAATTGCTCTTCTTGTGGACAATTTTCATTTTTGAGGAATGCTTTAACCTCAACGAAAGACTGCATACTATATTAAATTACTCTTTTTGTTGCTAAATTTCAATTTCTGAGTAATGTTTAACTTCGATGGAGGATTGCATACTGATCCCTTTGGAGAGGAATCAGCTTTTTGGTGAGTAGTTTTAGCTGTGCAGATACAAGTCATTATTAGTAAGCATCACCCAGACAATGCTAACAACAGCAAGCACCAAGCTAAAAGGATGAAGGGGATGACAGAAATCATCAATCACTGATATTTTAAACGACCCTTTAAAAGAATAAAGAGCTGGAAACAGCCGCTCTGTTTCTTGAGGATTGCCTGACACTCAGATCGCTAGGTACTCCGGGCTGCTAAGCAGCGGGAACTTTTAGCTGGCCGCCCGCATGGGCAGCCACCGACCAAAGCTCTCCAATCTGTCGGCAGCTGACTTGCAAAGCCCAATGACAGCCCCAGCGCCACCTGGGGACCCACCAAGGGGGACCCAGAACAGGACAAAAGTCTGGTATCCAAGTACTGGGGTTAGAAAAACACGATGCGCAGGTTCGGCAGCTGCGGGGGTTGGGGGTAGACAGCAGTGCCCAAAGCTTGTGTGGCCTGTCACATAATCACCAGTTTATCCCTAGATGTGTTAGGGGACATTTGAAATCCCAACTGAGGACTCCATTCTCCACTAACTTTGTTCACTCTCCCCAGGCAGCGCACCCCGCTGAGGTAGGAGGTTGTCCCTGTCTCTGGCCAGCTGGCCCCTGGGAAGAAGGAAAAGGATGGAAAGATGCGCTAGCGGGCCACCGTGGCGCCGTAGGGATGCCGTGGTACCTACCATGGTATTCCTGTCCCGGTACGTAGTAGGTGGGGTTGCCCGCAATGTGCAGGGAAATGAGCACCTCGCCCTGCTCCCCATCCCCTTCCAGCTCCCCGTGATGGGTGCACAGGAAAAAGAAGGGCGAGAAGCGAGGGTAGTAGCCCGTGGCCGCGCGCGCCCTCAGCGTCGCCAGCAGCAGCAGCAGCACGGCCAGGACGAGAGTCCGCGGCGCCCAGCAGCCGCGCGCCATGCCGCCGCGCTCCGTGCCGCCGCGCGCCCCGCGAGCTCTCTCATCCACTTTCGGAGGCACCGGCACGGAGAAGCCGCGCGCGGGGAAGGCGAGCCGGCGGCGGGCTCGAGCCGAGCGGCTCCGGGCAACCGAGCCCGCGGGGAGAAGTTGGCGGGAGACCGAGGCTCCCGAAGTTACTTTGGGCCGCGGGAGTGAGAACGAGGGAGGACCCGGACCGCAGGCGACGAGAGCGCGTCGTCCGCCTCCGAGCGCCGCCGCCGCCGGTGTGCACGCGACGCCCCTCGGCCGGGCTTGGGAAAGCGCCCGCCCCCTCCGCACCTTCTTAAAGCCCCGGGCACCGCCTCCTCCCCCTGCCACCGCCCTCCTCCCCCTGCCACCGCCCTCCTCCCCCTGCCGCCGCCACACGTGTCCCAGCCGCGCCCCCGCCCCCGCGCCCGTCTCCGCCCCCTCGGGCTCTGCCCGCACTTCGGGCTGAGCCCCGCGCACACGCGCGTCTCCCGCCCATGCCCCGATCGGCCCGGAAGGGCAGGGCTGCCCGACCTCTGCGCGAACGATGAGCGGCCGGGGACCGACGGTCTGCCCCGGGGAACCGGAGCCCCGGGCTCACAGCTGCCCGTTCTGCGAGGACGCGCGGGGAAGCCGAGGGCGGCGGGGACCGCGCTGTTCTTTGTCTACGCCGGCTGCTCCCCGTTCCCCTCGGGGCCCGCCGTCCCCGCAGTCCCCACGGCCAGCGCTTGTTCTGGGGACCCGCCCGCCAGTGGTCCGGAACCGCGACGGTGCCCCGCGCAGGCGAGCCCTTTCCAGCCAGGCCTCGCGGCCCCGCCGCTATCCCCGCCCGGGTCCTCAGCCGCAGACAGGCTGAAAGGGAGGTCGGGCGTCGGTGGGATTGCCATATGGAGTGGTGCGGGGCCAGATCGTCGGGCTGCTGGGCCATGGGGATTGTGGGGAGGGGACCCGACAAGCGTGCCTCTCTGGACTCTGCCTTTACGCGTTGCTACCAGATTCCTAAGACGGAGATGGGGGAAGTAAATTTTAGGTCAGAGTTTATTTCTTCTACATGTCATGCATGACCACTGTCCCTGGGGTGGGGGAGGGGAAAGCATGCAGAGGAGTGGCTGGCAGCAGCGATGAAGCGGGTGGTAATGAGCTATCACACGAAGGACTGCGGGCAAGTGAAACCATCCAGAAGCACGTTTTTAACCGAGTATGACTGGCAGGAGCTCTGAGACACCCAGAGACTGGAGAACAGGGCTGCCAGGTTTAATGTATTTCTCCAGGCTCAGCACCAAGCCAGAATAAGCAAGCCTTGCTTGTAAAGAAACCAGGAAATGGTAATGTCAGAAAATGGTAGTCTAACCAGAGTTTGGGAGAAGGGCATCAGAAGACAAGATCCAAAAGAGAAACCTCTGTGGTCATTTCATTGCAACGATTTTTTTTCCTGCCTCTTACCAAAGCATAGTTTCAGCAGATAGGAACGACCTAACTGCCCGTTGGTCTCCATTACTTCCAATCCTCCCAAAGTTCACAGCTATATATAAACACACACATTCACACTTGCGACTAATGTTACACTGGAGCCAAGTGCCATGCAGGCTACAGGCTGTAGATCCTTAGCCTAATGTAATTCTAACACCACCACTGGAAGAAGCCAAACTCTTCCCCATTTCACAGGGGAGAAGTCAGAATAGCTTGCCCCAAGTAAGAGGAAGGCTGACCCTAAAGGTACCTGGCCTGCCACTGTCTACAGCTCTAGCTAGGAGGAAACCAGGACATCCAGCCGGCCAGAGAGACATCTGTCTCCTCCTCCAATCCAGCTTAGGTTCGGCTTAGCTGCAGCAGCTATTGTGATAAAGCTTGGTTAGAGCAGGTGTTTAAATTAAAATTTGAATTCTTCAGTCACATTAACCACATTTTAAGTAACCCACAGCTACATATGGCTAGCAGGTATTGAATTAGTACAGACTTGCAGACTATTAGATAGCACTGTCATATACAGAAGAGAAAAGTCAAATGTGAGGTCTAGTCATTCAATTACATTTGCCAACTGCCTCCTATATACCGAAGTGCTGGATGCTGGATGCTACGCTCAGAGCTGTAGCCAACATGTGCTGGACCACATGGAACTCAGAATCTAGTGCTGGGAGAGGGGAATTTCAAAGAGTAGACAAAATTACTTCTCACAGGGGTAAATTAGGCAAAAGCAAAACAGAAATATATAGTGTACACGGCAAAGAGTGTGTTTTCCACCGAGGAGTCAGAAAAAGCTTCCCTGAAAGATTGCAGGGCAGCTGGAACTTTTCAGTGTGAAAGGCCCTGTGAACCTGTCGGCATGTGGGAAGAACGCTGTGGCCAGGAAACCAGAGTCCAAAGGCCACAAAGCAGCACTGTGCTTGGACATTCTAGGCTCAGGAAAGGCATCGGAAAACAGGAAGGATGCTGGGGGCTGAAGCAACAGATTCGGATCACCTGGTGATGGGAAGACTCAGAGCCAGGGATGATGTGAGCAGAATGCCAAATGTTAGGTTTCTGGCTTCTCACTAGCTTTTAAATGCATACATACATGCATGCACACATATATACATGCATGCATGCCTGAATACATATACATACATATATTAAAGTATTTAATTTATAGCACAGTTTCTAGCATATTACGAAAGAATGTTAACTCATTCATTAGTTCACCACAAGATAATCGAACAACTATGGTATGCAAAACCTTGGTTAAGCTCAGGGGGAAAGCAGTTTCTGCCCCATCGATGTTACCTTTCAGTGGGAGACACAGATACCAATTACTGTGATCAATTGTAGAGTTACAAAGCTGATACATGCTCTTGGGAAGTAAAGTATCTTGGATAAAAAAGAGGGCAGCATTGACTTAAGTGAGGAGGAGCTGACTTAATAAAAAAGAAAGTATCTCTGTGCAAGAAAGATCCTGTGGATGGGAAGCAAGAGCTCCTGACAGGCGGCTGCAGCTTGTGCAGATGGAGGAGCTACCAGTGCAAGCAGTGCCTCAGTGAAAGTGTGGGCTTTATCCTGAGGACAAGGGTGGGACAGGGAAAACATGGTAAGCCAGTGCCCATGGTGGTCACTGTATGCACCTAAAAGAGCATCCCCATGATACAGCAGTGAAAGTAAATGCCAGGGAAAGGCGAGACTGCAACCAGGGCAAGAGCTAATGATTCACAGAGATGAGGGGAAGGAAACTGAGAAGCATCTGCACCCATGGGCTTGGGTAACAGCTTGGGTGATGGGGTTGGAGATGGAAATAAAAGGGACAGATTGTTGAGGACCACTGGCGATGGTCAGGCTTTTTTAATCTTCTGGTAAGTTGTGGCCACCAGGGAAGCTATTTTTTTAAATCTTTCATTTTTAATTTAAGTGACTAAAGTGTAAAATAAACATCAATGAAGTGTAAAAGAAAGTAAGTATAAGATGTCACCTATCCATTTGAGCTGGAGAGATGGCTCAGTGGTTAAGAGCACTGACTGCTCTTCTGGATGGACCAGAGTTCAGTTCCCCGCACCTACATGATGCTCATATCTGTCCCAGGAGATTTGCCATCCTCTTCTTACCTCTGCATGTACTCATGCATGTGGCACACAGACACAGCATAGACACAGATAAAACGCATGAAGTAAATTATTTTTACACAGTGTTATGGAGTGCCCTGGGTAAGCTGCATCCACAAAGCATTAGACAGAAGCTTCCACAGCCATTTGAACAATCACCCTGCCCCAGGGCATGGAGTGGACTTTCAGCAGGGTGATTGGGATGATTTTTTTCTTTTGCCTGTTTTTAAATTTTATGTAAATGGACTTATATTTTATTTCATATCTGGCTCTAAGATCATGGCTGTGAGAATATGCTGTTGCATGTGACAAAGGATTATTCATTTTTATGAATATACATCATAGACAAAATCACCATTATTAATATAGTTTTCATTTTAAAAATATGTTTAAGTTGTGAATATTGTTCAGCTCTAAGCACTGTGGCTTAAAACACTCTTGCATACATCTCTTGGTGAAACAAATGTATCTGTTCCAGACAAGAGAGGGAGAGCTGACTGTTGGGTAAGGAACCTATTTCAATACAATGGTTCAGCAGAAGTAAAAAGGAGTCCTTATATGTTGAAGGTTTGGTAAACCCAGGAATCCCTAGATAACAGAGCATCCAGCCCACCCAGCACTTTGATACATCTGCTCACTTTGGTAGTCCTTGGATTTCCTCTTTGGTGACCATGTGGGGTGTGGGACAGGAGATAAAGCTGAGGTTCCAGGTGGGAAGGATGATAGGGCTGAGCTACTCAAAGTGGTTTTGCAGATCAGCGCACACACTAGTGCTGGCCCGGAGATATGTGCAGAAATGGGCTGCTTAGAAACTTCCACAGTAACTCCCAAATGGTGTTCTGTGTTTATAGGAATTCATCTTAATTATACGCTGTGGAAGTGTCTGTCTGTGACAGAGTACAAAAGGTTTCCAAGGCATGAGGAGATACAGACATAAAGCTGTGGCCCATCCCCAAATCTCTAGACCCTCAGTAGAAGAATGAACTAGGAAAAGCATGTTTTCTGCATTGATCTTAATCTCCACAGAGGGTAGAGACTCTGGGGAACCATCTCTCTCAAATTTAAAACAGTAGTTTAAGAAGTTCTGGCTCCAATCACACTTTCATTTCATTGGAAAGGTCTCAAGCCAAGAATTTGTTTCCTATGTTTAAAGGGTCCCCACACACCTTAAAGTATCCCTGCACAACTTGTAGAAATGAATCCAAAGCATCTCCTGGGAGGGAAAGAACAAAACCTCCAAGTCAGACTTCAAAAAATTCCAAAAGCTTAGGAGTCGTGAAACACTTGCTCACAATAAAAAACCACTAAGAGCAAGACCCAATGAATGATTATAAGCAGCAGATGACCAGAACTAGGCCAACAAAGGCCTCTGGTATTAGAATTATCAGCTATCAATATAAGATAATAAAGTTAGAAAAAATTAAATAACATTTCAAAAACAGAACTAAGAACATAGGGACCATCTGGATGCTAACTAGCTCTTCACATGAAACAGCTAGATCCAGCATAAAAATGTAATTTTATAGGATTATTAGGTTAAAGAAAGTAAAGAAGACCTGAGAGATTAGGAAACCTTTAAACAGAAAGAAAACTCCTGACTGTGTACTTTGCAGAACCCTAAGCAAAAATGTGCCAGTCTGTGTTCTGAGGGCGGGAAACCAGTTCCTTTAAGTAGTCGCTGTATTGACTGGAACCACGTGAGAGAAAGCCCAAACAGTATACACAATCCCAAATATGTGGAGAGGCAGTAGTACAAGGCAGCCAGCCCTGCACACCAAAAGGGGACAGTGGGCTTTACAACACCTGTGCCGAGGCTATTGGTTATCTACAGAAAACAGTAAAATCAGACTCGTGTTTTCCCACAGGTCTACGTTCATAACCGTCTTACAAGTTTCAGAGAACCTGGAAATCAGTTCACATGACAATACACTTTAGTAAATTTTGGAGGGGGGGGGAGTAAGACATTTTGATAGCAACTGCCCGTCTCTATCTTTCCCTTGCCCCCTCCGTCACATCTCTCCTTATTTACTAAGATGACAGTCACAAGAGTGACTGACAGCTTTTTGGGTGTAACTAAACAGAAGTTGACTTGGAGAATAATCATGTTTTAGCTTAGTGGATATTTAGGCAGTTTGCATTAAATTTGTGGTTGCTTATATTGTTAACAAATGACTTCAAGGAAGGCTTTTGTTGTCCACTGTTGACCTAACTGGAGTCTCGACAAGTAGGGTCAGATGAGGGTTACATGTTGGAATGAATCTTGAGAGCCTAGCTCCTGAAGTATGTGGACTGTGGAGGAGGCGGTTAGGTGGGAAGTTCTGAGCAACAGCTAATCAGTGGGAAGTAGTTCACCTTTCTTTCTGACACTTCCAAATGTAGTTCAGCATTGTGACAAATCCCTGTAATCCTGCATTTTGGAGGATGACACAATAGGATCCAGGAAAACCTAGGCACATAGGGAGTTCCAGGAGGCCTGGATTATGACAGTTGTTTCAAGACAACAACAACAACAAAGGTATGTCAAGGTGTTCTCTGTCAGGAATACATGAAATCATGTGTTTTTTTAAAGATACAGATACATTGTATTTTTATATGTAATCCGAAACGTGTAATTTAACTCAAATAGAATGGCTCTATAGCAAAATAAAGTCACAAGTCCCTAGTCCCACCACTGTCATCCAGCTGGCACAGGTAATATTCTATAAGTGAAATCTCCTGTTTCATGACCTCAAATCTACTGAGTCACATAAACACTGCCTGTGACACACATTGTTCTGATAGTTCCAAAAAATGGCTCACAAAATTGCTACCAATGTAAGAAAAATTAAAGAAAAAAGTATTCAGATGACAAATTTTCTGACATCTTCCTTGGTAGGACAACGTGTGCAATATTAGCTTGTATCATTTTGTGATATTCTACTTGACTGGGAAACAATGACTTTTCTAAACACTTCATATAAACAGAATCATAAACTTTTTTTAGGTTTGTGTTTAGCTTCTTTTGCTTAGCACAGTATTTTGAAGTTCATGTTGTAGAAAATATCAGTAATTAGTTTGGGGGTTTTAGTTTGTTTTCTGGTGCCAGAGGTGAAACATGGGGCCTCACACGTTCTGTGCACATGTGTGGATGTGTCTGAGCTCTGAGCCACATGCCAAGGTCAAGTGTACTTCATTGCTAAAGCAGTATCCTAATGCACACTATATCATTCATGGCTCGTTATGAAGGACACAGCCAGGGATATTTCCATGGCACTCTCTATAAGGTATGCACACTCTTTTCTCTCAGATAGATACTTAGATACACAGTGTGGAACAGAGATTCTCAACCTTGCCCATGTGATCAGCCTCTTTGGTGGGCTGATGGGGTCCATGAGGTTCTTCTTAGGTTAATGCTGAGATATTTTAATACCTTTTTAAATAAAATAGTTGAAATGTGAAAGATAGAAAACATACTAAAATGTGGCTATATCAACACATTAACATGCTATAATATAGAAGTGATGTTTTTATGAGCCTTTAAAACAAGCTATACAAAAAGTTAGTAATTAATAATTTCAAAACTATGATGAGCTTAGCCTGTATTTTATGTTCCCTGCATCCAAACACAGTGTGGAAGTGTCTGTGATCTCTCGTCACGGTGGTAGCACAGTAATGTGGTTAAAGGGCAGCCTTATAACTGCAGGAAATCCCTCAGCCCAAGCCTGATTCTCAACCTGTGAAGAACGTGAGATAGAATGTTATTCTACAGTGGATGAGAATGAAGAGCTGCTCAGATGAACTACTCTCACAAACGTAATATTTCGCTTAAAAAGCAAGCTCAATATAAGAAAATATACACTTCCATCAAACTTAGATAGACAAGAACTACTTGTTATTTAAGCATTCACAGGTGTATAGTGGAATAGTAAAAACGTATGAGAGTGACAATTACTTGTAGGAAGGAGAAAGAGAGATGTTTTATTTAATATTTTATTTAAATATATATTGTAGCAATACATGGTTTAGGTCAGATGGCTAGGTCTGCTGGTGTGTAATGTTATATATGTTGTTTTGTGTATTGTATATTATACATGTAATGCTTCTAATACATTTTCATACATATACACTATTGCATAATAGTAAATTACTATAATTAATTGTGTAAAGAAGAATTCTATTCCCACTTAAATATTAATTGTATACTAAAACTGTTAATGAACGTGTCTGAACTACTAAACTATAGTTAAAGATGAGATGAAAGCTGGAAAGGAGAGGATGTGACATTGTCTCTCACATCCTATCTTCAAATAAGTTGAATTTTCTCAAGATTGGTGAATTTTTAAAGCTGCTTTCGAATTCTTTTAGAGATATTTAATATCTCTAAATTGTTTTCTTTTACTATTTGATTAACTTGAGCTCCTTTGGAATTTTCACAGACATCATTGCCAGGTAACTTTTTAAATTATGTACAGTCTTATTTATCAATTAGACCTGACAAACCTATTTGGCAAAACTAAGCAGACCTTAATTCAGTTTAGTTTGATCAAAAGGTGATGTACTGATTAAGAATACTGAAAAGCCCAAAGGATGATTTACCTGTAATCACAGCTGAGGAGGGTTTACCTGTACACACAGCTGAGGAAGGTTTACCTGTACACACAGCTGAGGAAGGTTTACCTGTACACACAGCTGGCATAATGTTGCCGGGTTCTGCATCATTTCTTATTTTTTTTTCCTAGAATGACACAGGTGTCAGGCAGACCCTGACATGTAGTAGCCCCTGGCAAATCCAGACTTGTTTTATCATTAAAGGATTGAATCTGATTGAGCTGGCCAAGAGTCAGTCATATGTTAGCCCTCAAACCAGTTGCTATGATAGAAGTTCCCATTGTCCTAGTCTGGGGTGTCGTTCCTAGGCCTATTACAAGAACTGCAGAGACAGATGGTCAGAAGCACATGCCCTAGAGGGAGAAGGGTGGCTTCCTGAGGGAGATGCACCAAGAGAAAGGTGTAGATGCTAAGAGAAGCAGCAGTGAGTGTCCATTCTGTCGACTGAGGCTGCATGTGTCACCCCACAAAAATCCATCCTAACCCATGTCCCCTCGACACTGCAAAGTATGTCTCAATGCCTCACAGCATCATCAAGTACTGAGGCAGACTCATTTTCACAAGTGACATACAAGGAAAGGAAAATTTTAATTTGCTTTTGGTTATTATTTTTATTTACTTTGGTTGGTGACCAAACCTAGGGTAAATTATGATCATTATAAACAAGCTCTTGGCCACTGAATAATATGCTCAGCCTAATGAATTTTAATTTTATTTAATAAAAGGTCTAGACCACTGTAAAATGGAGGCCAGGATTCCCATACTCTCTAAAACAACAGCAATAATAATTTTTTTCTGCTCGGATCCTCAATGTGCAACTTCCATGATGAAATCATCTATGAATAATATATGTTCCTGAAAGCTTTCTCGTATAGTTAAATAAAAAAGAAGGATTTGTTTAATATTGTTGGGCTTGATGCCGTGTGTACTGATGTAATGGGAAAATTATTCCGTAGTGTTTCACTCTGAGAAAACACTCTCCCCATTATCAGTGACTTACTGCACCTGAGATTCTAGAACGCTACCTACATGCTCAGGACACATGCCCTTGCTGCGGATTTCTCACTACAAAAAGAATTATTTTGGAATCCAATTGCTGATTAATAGTGCTTAGAAAGCTAGTGTTCTCTAACAACAACAAAGCGAGATAAAATTGGGAAGACCCACCAACTTTCTCCAAAGGAATCTAACACGTAAAAAAAACTTCCCCATTGACATAGATGCTCAGAGCTCTGCTTGTGGGAATTTACACTGAATGTAATTCATTCTTTACACATAGTTCAGCTATGGAATGCTAGGCGCCAAGCCAAGCATGAAGATACTAAATGATGGAGTTAGAACTGCATGGAGAAACATACAGATATGATGACCTGCCCTCATCACAGGCTCCGACTACGTGCAGTACGAAGGTGTGCATGATTTGGCTATGTGCAGATTACAGTGAACATTGGTATTTTGGCTGGGAATTCTTGCACTTTTACCAAATACAATAAGACATAGTTAAGACTTAAGCCTGGCCGTAAAAGCCTATTTAGTACACTGGTAAACGTCTGTCATGCTTAGTGAATGTATGGGCCTTAGACCATGAGACTCACTCTGAACGGCATAAAAATGTTCAAGAACTTGGAATTTGTGCCCTGTTGTTATTGTTGGGGATTTTTTGTTTTGTTTTGTTTTGTTTGTTCATTCGTTTGTTTGTTTTGGTAGTGGTGCAGGATAAAACTGGCTACTTCTAATTATTTCTCTCATTCTTTGTCTCCATTTGCATTTGAGAAAGTCTTTAAGGCTTAGACTGGACTTGTTCATTTCAAACAATTTATCTCTATGAATTCCTTTTTGTGTGCTTCACATCTCAGAGACACACAATAAAGCCGCCATTACTTGCCAGTTGCATGAACTTTGATCTTAAATAGGTCATGGGTCACTTTCAAACAAAGTACTAAATGTGAAGTGATAAGCAACTTCCATGCCTGTGATATTACGAGATTTTATTTTTCACACAGTAGATATAATGGCATTTTTTGTCTTTATTTTTTAATTAATGGCAATAATATGGACGTGGCTCAAATCATGGACAGTCTAACAGTTCTGTCAAAAACAGGTTTCCAGCATTACTTGAGCTGGTATTATATCTCTTTTTCCAAATAGATTAGTGAGAAATTCATTAATATTAAAAAATTTAATGACTAAAAGGCCATTTACAAAATTTACCTTAAAATTTAAAGAAACATAGCAATAAAATTTACAGAACTGCTCACTGATTAAACACAGTGTCACACAGTGTCTGCCAATGTCACAGAAACTATTGCAGGGACGAATTTTTAAATGATTTTATTTTTGTTATTTTTATGTGCATTGAAATTTGGCCTGCACGTATGTCTGTGTTAGGTTGTTGGATCCCGGGGAACTGGAGTTAGAGACAGCTGTGAGCCGCCCTGTGTGTGCTGGGAACTGAACCCAGGTCCTTTGGAAGAGCAGCCAGTGCTCTTAATTATTGAGCCATCTTCCTGGCCCACAAGAAGTTGTTGTTAAAGCTTCAAGTTGGCCAACTCATTACCATTTATATAACTCATAAGAATATGCTAAACATCACATGGTTGGCATTAAGCTGCCAGGGAGGGTCTTTATAAAAAGGCGGTAGTGGAGCTTCAGTGTGAGGAAATGTGGATGACTTTGGTCTGTGGTTGCGTGTGTTGAAAGCCAGGTGGCTTTATAAATAATTGAACAGCACAATGGTTTGAGTACACCATCCCGGTTTTGGACTGTTTTCAAGCCTCTATCAAAACCCCAGTCCTCTGCATGCACAGTGAGCCCTCAGTGGTTCAGAAGACTCTAAGCACTCCATAAAGGCAAAAGTTCAATAATGTGCTCTTAACACAGTTCATGAATCTAATAACTGTAAGTTAATTATGGGAGATTACAGTTATCATTTATTTTAAGTTGCAGTGCACTGGTTTATGAATTAGACAAATGGTAGTTTGGATAAACTGAAGCCTTTAAAATTGTCACTGTCATTATTTTCAGAAGAATATGCAGCAGAAGCAACAAAGGCATTAAACTTAGTCCTAGCAGTGACCAATTCTATAGCCATTAAAGCACCAGATTTCTCAAGCACAATCTAGATCCTTGACAGTGGCTTTTTATTTTCCTCCTTTCTGTGAAATTTCTTAATTCACAAAACTATGGCCTGAAAGGTCTAGTCACAACTTACTAATTCTACTTGTGAATATTTAGTTTACACAGCCTTACTCTACAATGTGCTTGGAATATTCACACACACACACACAAATCTTTCATTTAAAAAATAATTTCTAATTTAATACATGTACAGTGATGTAAACTGTTAACTGCCTTTCCAGTAGAATTCAAGTCAGAGGTATTTATAATAGTTTTCTGTTGAGTGTGAGTAATCTGAGACCTTTGGGGGATGTCATCAGCTAAGAAAGCTGGCAAAGGGAATGAATATACATCCCATGGTCTTCTAATGCATAGTCCTCAAATAGTGCTCAGAAATACTGTCACAGATAAACATCCACACATTCGAGGTTGACTGTCACATGCAATTCATGTCACCAAAGGCGTGCCTCCTCATTTTCTCTTCAGGAGACCCCAGTCTAGCCACCCTGCATCCTTTGTAGAGCTCCTTGGTAGGTGAACTTCAGTTTCTTTAAAAGCCATACAAGTACCATGGTGAGCATTTTCTCCCAAAACAGGACCATTTGAACTCCTTGTGATGGGAAGTAAACAGTGCTTCTCAGTTAGAAGGTTCAAAGATTTCCCAGTGGTAGGAGCACACACTCCTTTATCTATCCAGGGGTCCAGCCCTTTGACCTGGGTAGACAAGTTGATCCATGACTGACAGGGTAGTGGATTATGTGGAGTCATGAGCTTTACTTTCAGGGACTAAAACATTAACTTTTTGTATGTCACTGAGTGGTGATTTCTGGGAACTCAATACCAAGCTTGTGTAACAGACAAACTTTCTCACTGAATTTCATAGTGAGTCACCACTGGGTGACTGATGAAGGCGTGGCAGCATGGCCAGCCCTGGGATTTCCAGGTCAAAGGAAAAGGAAAGAAAGAGGAGGAAATGACAGTTGCCAACAGAAGAGGCCTGTGAAGGGGGTCACCATTGAAAAATATCATTGACCTCAAAATGACTTTCAGTAGGACAATGCTCCCGCTGAATGATGACTAACTCTCTCTCTCTCTCTCTCTCTCTCTCTCTCTCTCTTCCTCTCCCTCTCTCTCTTCCTTTCTCATTTCCCCTCTCTCCCTCTGTCCCTCTCTCCTCCTCTTCTTCTCCCTCTCTCTTTCTTGTCAGGATTTCACATATTCCATTCCAGGCTGGCCTCCAGCTTCCTGTATGGCTGAGACTGACCTTGAATTCCCTGGTGTGTTTGAAGTACAGACATGTACCACTGGCCCCGCTGATACGGTGCTCGAGATCAAACCCAGGGCCTCATGTATGATAGTCAAGCACTCCACCCATTGAGCTACATTCCCAGCCTCCAAAATCCAATTTCTGAAAACTAATGTGGAGTTTTGCCCTTTACAAAGTAAGTTGTCTTGTTCCTAAAAGTAACTTATTTTGGCCTGCAATATACAACCACAGAATGCATACAGATAAAAAAGGTTACCGTAGTGAGACATGCTAAAGTATATATCAGTCTACACAGCTATCCACTTCTGTGTCTGTTTGGGGGGCATGGGAGTAGAGAGTATCTATAGTATATATAAACTATATACTAGTATGAATCCTATACAGTATGTGCAACATTTTTGTTTTTTACTTTATAAAATGTGGGGTTTTTGTTGTTGTTGTTGTTTTGTTTTTTTTCTTTTTTATTGGTTCTTTTGTGAGGCCTTTAGAGACAAAAGGCAGCCAATGAGCTAGGCCAGGAAACATTCCAGGCAGTCGAAAGGGCCAAAGATAACCGTTATGAAATGAGACAGCAGGGCCAAGTGCAGATACATCTCAGACCCCACACAAGAGGCAGAATTCTCTGTTGCCAAGGACAGGCCAGAGCTACAGGTGGGTGCTAACAAGCTGATGTCATCACCGTGGGCCTCCAATCATGTCTAACCACCAATGCAGGCCCGCCCTTCTATACTGTTGCCAAGCTCTGCCCCAGAAAATTGTATAAAAAGTGTGTACCTTACTAACCCGGGGTCGCCACTGCCCTGCTGGTAGGGTGGCCCCAGTGCCCTGGATTCAATAGACCTCGTGCTTATTGCATCGTTCTCAGTCTCTGTGTCTTTGTGGGGTGGGCCGCCTAGGCGTTTGGACTTCTGAGTCCAACACTTTCTGAATTTCATATCATGCACCCCAATCCCACTCATCTCTCCCTTCTCTCATACCCATCCTCCACCCTTGAAACTTTTCCTCACAACAGAGAAAAAAATCCCATTGTGGAAGCCGTGGTGTGTCACAGAGTGTCCCACACTATACCCCTTTGTCACGCATCTTTGCTTGCAAATGTTCGGTGCAGTGAGTCGATGGTCTGGTGTGAGACCTCTGGCTTCTGCTGTGCTATTAATACAGGAGCCTCATTGGGACTCCTCTCAGATATCCTGCAGTTGCCCTGTGGCATGGAAATCATGTAGTTTTGGATGTGTAGGGCTGGCTCCTTAATGCAGTCCAGCAGTTCATCAATGGGGTAAATACTGGGGTGGGCCTACTCAAAGCCTGGAACCTGGGAAGTATCTGAGCTGGCCAGCCTGCTGGCTCATTACATCCTTGGGACCAGCTCATCCACAACCCTCACAACCAGAGCCAGCTCTACTGTGCTGCCCAGATGAGGTGCAGGGCCTACTCTCCTGAGTGCTGCAGCAGGTGAGGGGCAGAGACAGCTCTCCTGCTCTTACAACCCCAGGGCCAGGTCTCCCACCTGCCAGATGTAGTAAGGCATGAGGGGGGAGGAGGGTTATCCACACCACCTGACAGAGACAACTGCTAGAGCCAGGTCTCCCGTGTTTGTGTGGCTCACCCCAAACTGCAGCTGGCTAGGAGTGGGGTCAGCTCCCCTACTCTCATGTCCATTGGGCCAGGCCTCCCATAGTGCTAGACGAGGAGCAGGCCCAGTCCTGTACAGCCCTAAGACATCAACATGTCCCTGGGCAGCAGCCCAGACCAGGGTTGTCCACCTGGCCTTTCATGATAACAAACCCCTGCTACTACGGAGCCGTGCACCCAGACCTCCCCCCACACCCCCCATGGCAGCCAGCACAGGCCAGGATCCCAGGTGGTATCACCAGCTCCTTACATCAGGCTGTTTCTCACCACCCTTGAGTCTCTAGTTCTGCTTCTCCTCATTGTGTTCACATCCTTCTGTTTCTCTTTCTCTTCCATTTCTCTGCCACTTACTTGCTCCTTTTAGTAGTTTCCGGGGTAGCTGAGTGTCTGGGATCATCTCAGGAGTGCTATGCCCAATTCATGTATTATGGTGTTGGGCACAAGGCATCTCGGGCATGGCCTCTCCACCCCAGCCCCCAGGCCTGCATGGTGCCAGACTGGTAGTTATCTCAGGCTAGCTCCCTGTCTGGGCCCTCTGGCGCTGGACTGGTAGCCATCTCAGACTCTCTTTTTTCAGAGAACAGTAGGCTACTAATCAGATGTTCATAGGTCAAAACACAGAGGGCAGACAGTTTCTCTCCTCTCAGCCACCTACTGATGCACAAGTGACACAGCAGTCACAGCTCTAGGGCAGGCTTGCAACATTCTTGCCGGTAGTCCTTATATCTTATATTAGACCTCTAGACTTTTCATCTTACATACTTGCTACCCTTTCCACCATGTCTGAAGCTTTGCTAATATTTGATATAAATATATATTTTTATTGCAACAATTAATTGACTTAATATCTTTGTAGGTATACACGAGTCTCTTTTAATGTAGATAGATAGATAGATAGATAGATAATTGATATACAGACATCTCATAATTGGTTCACAGATAGTTAAAGAGCACATGCATGGCATATACTTTAAGATAGAAACTCAAATATACACCCTCAAATATATTGAAGATTTGTGGCTTTGTGATTGTAACATCTAATATTTACTATTAATTATAGAAGACATGATTGCCTGACCTGCAGAAACTTACTGAGTTGCAGATATTGTAGGCATCAGTTGTTGGCAGTTTGAAGAGCTTGAAGTCAAAATGATAGGGTCTAGTTTTGGCCAGCTTAGATATAAACAAGAAATTTTAAACTTAGAGGAGAAGAAAATCATGTTTCAAAGATCAAAGAATCAGAATAATCATTATTAGCCTAGCAAATGATTTTTAAGACAGGCTCACTATGTCTAGCCAGACTCATCTGGAGCACACTATCTAGACCAACCTGGCCTTAAAATCATAGAAATCCACCTGTCTCTGCTTCGAAAGTGCTAGGATTAAAGTATGCACAACACCTGGCTTGGAGATAAAATCTTAAGATTTTAAAGACTGAAATACATTAAGTCAGGTCAACATAATTTTATAGTCAGATATGATACTTGACCTAACTACTAAATTAGAAATTATATATTTATATTGCATCTATTATTTTTATTCTATTTCTATAATTCTAATTCATATTGAACTCATTACACACATATATACATGTACAAACACACACACACACACACACAGTTGAGGTTGAGGGACTGAGGAAACCCTGAGGCCATATTTTACCATGTTGTCAGACAAGCTTCATGTGCGACCCCAAAGATCAATGACTTGTCCATGCCACTTCTTTCTCCCTTACTATTGAATGTTAAACTACTACAAAGGAAACAGAACAACAGGGCAACAGGAGCGCAGTGAATGGCCAACAGATAACTTTTCAGGTCAATGGTCAACTTTTCAGTTTCCTGTTGCATGTTTCACTATTGTAGCATTCTGTTGGTCAGGAAACATTTGTATGCAAAGGCACTCATTTCATCTTCTCAGTAAATGCATAGAGCTGTTATTGTGATTTTGTTCTATAGATACAGATGGTCAGGCTCAGTGAACTTAAAAGGACTCAACAGAGGTTCATTTGAGTAATTACTAGTCGAATGCCTAGGATGTGCCAGAGACAGCTAGTAAGTAACAGCCAAAACTGAACTCAAATCTGATAATTAAATCTACTGTCAGAAATGTTGTTTTCAGAATCTTTCTTCACAGAGAGAAACAGGCAACGGCTTCCATCTATTAGAGCTGGCAATGTAGCTGAAGCATCTTGCCATTCTAGCACTATGCCAACCTGCCCTTGGAGATGTTAGCTGGAAAACAACTAACTATCCTGAAGGACTAAGGATGGACAGACCTGTGAGGCAGAGCTGAAAGCAAGCCAGCTCATCCCAGTCACTCTGCACCAGCCCACCCTCTCCTGCACCTCACCTTCTCACCTTTGCCTGCTTCTATTTGAAAAGCTGTAAGAAACAAAGCTGCTTCAATGAAAAGGATGATGGTGGAGAAGAGGAAAGGAAGGAAAGGAAGACTAAGTAGTCTGATTAAGGTAAGAGAAAGCAAAATGTACGTGTACTCAAAAGGCACATATGGTCACACAAGTGAAAGAGAAATTACTGAGAATGAGCTGGAGAATCGCTCTGTTGGTAAACAGCATATTACATACACATGAAGGCCCGAGACCAGTCCTCAGAACCTATGGAAAAAAATCCCAACTGTGCTGGACTGCATTTGTAATCAATACCATAACTACAGAGGTAGTGACACGAAGATCCTCGGGGTCCCTAACCAGTCAATTTAGGAGGTGAGTGACATTCCTGAGGATATCACCTAAGATTGATATTAATATCATTATTATTATTATTGAGTTATTACTAGATATTAATGCCCTCTAGCCTCCACATGCACACACATACTTATACACATGTGTACACATGCATGCATATAAACACACATACATGTGCACAAAATATTTATATAGAGATTAATGATAAACATAATTTAATGATGTATATGTGTGTGTTTCAACTAAAAGTATAAAAATTAAAACTTAGAACTATGAACTAATAAAAATAAAAGTCATCTAGAAGCCCCATTTCTCTCTTAATAAGTATACATTAAGACAGTAGAGTCGGAAGGAAAACCTGATGGAAGTAGAGGGTCGGGTGGATAGGAATTATAATTGGAGAGCAATCATCATTACGGATATGGATGAGGCTGTAGGTGGAGGTATCACTCCTCTCATCTCAACTTCCAATATGAAGTGCTAATTGCTTTAAAAGTAAGAAATCCGAAGAGCAGGTAGGTATGCTTTCTCGGGGACTATAAGTAGCGAATTTCAACACCTGATGAATCATGTTATTTCTCATCTCACTTAACAAATCCTAAGAGGCAGCAAAAACTCTCTGTGGAGGATTTGTTTCCCTCAGTGAAAAATGCTTGAGATGGAGACATGGGCCAGAAAATGGAGCAGAAAGATCAGGAAAGAGAAATTATAAAGATGTCATCACAAATAACTGTTCTTTGGATGAAGATAAGAGGGCTCTTGATCACAAGTGCTTGCCTTTTCTTCTGTAGAAAAGCAAACCATCAGAAACGTAGAGATCTAAATTTAGAAGAGACAAATATTAAGTCTCTAGATTATTAGAAACATGAAGAAAATGCTATACTGGGTGATGTGTGTGGGGGTAATAGAACTTAAGCAAACACTACAATAGGCATAGAGTGGGCAGAACTAGCTATTGTAAATGAGCTTATACTCCTGTTTCTGAAAGAATACCTCATGGCCCAGGAAATGAGTTTCTGAGGTTCCTGCTGTGTGTGGCAACATGTCCCAGTTAGCCTTGTTGTCCTTCATACAGACCAACAGGGAGCTGTACTTTGATTGATTTTTATGTATAACAGCTCTGGGTCCTAAATGGACCTAAGATAGCTCTAAAAAGCACTTAAAGTTGAACAAGAACATTAAGTTAGGAGTATGAACTAAGAAGAAAGAAAAATATGGATTAGGGGAATATTAGGCACTAAAAATAAGCCCCCAAAGACTCATTATGACACCTACTAAACACAAAGGAGGCCAGAGATTGGTCATTAAGAAACTAACAGTGATCAAAAAAGAGACGAGATGCATCAAGCACTATGGTATCCTTCAAATGGAAAATATCTCCATAAACCTAAATTTGTAATACTAGCAAAAGTCTAGGAGTAGACATAATTCTGCATACTTACTGAAATTCTAAGAACTTTTCTGAGTGTGCTCAATACATTGAATTATTTAATCTTCACAAAATCTACTTAAGTTTGCCTCCTTTTATCAAGAACAAAGAGATCTGTAAGTTGTTCCTGGTGAGGGATAAAGCTGAGATGTTATTAAATGTCAACTTAAATAAAAGAGGTACAAATGTGACGATGGGTAAAGTTTTTATATATTCATCTATTTCGGGTTTTTATTAAGCATAAACAAAGCTGAAAAACCAAACCAAGCTGACACTCAAATTTTCTGCAACAAAATGTATTGTTTGAAACTAAGTTGCACTGGAAACATGACTACAGAACTGACTGGTAAGATGAAAGTTCGTGCAAGTTTGGAATGATACAACTTGATGACTCAATTCTCCTGCCATCTCCCTCTAATTAGACTCCAGGGACACCCAGTTCACACAGCCAAGTGAGAGGACATTTGCCTTCCTTTGGCGGGAAGATGTCCTTGGCGTGTGAAGCCCACCGGTGTTCTCACTGCCTGGCTGCAACTCAAGAAGTATCACTTCATTTGGCATTGACTCTATTGGAAGCAGGAGCACAACTCAGGCAGTGAAGCTGTGGACCAGTTTTAATTACAAGATGCAAATGATCCAAAGTGTGTTTATACTAATTTGTTTCTAGAACATCATTTAAAAACAAACACAAAGTTTAGTTTTGTGAATAACTCTTAAATTCCCCTTTGGGGGGACACCCTTACCTTCTTTCTGAAAACTTTACAATATTATTCATTTGAAATGTCAACTCCTCAACTATCGCTAATTTTCATACTATAACACAGTTTTCTCCTGGTGGAGGGCAACATAAACATCATAGTGTAGAATTAAACTAATCGGCTGGCAACGCTTCTGTGGAAATAAACAGGGTTCCCTGCGAACAGAATAATGACATCACACCTTAAATAAAAGTAATTTTAAAGATCTGGTTTTATTTACAGGTTTCTGTTGTTGTTTGACTTATTCATTGCTTGCTTGTTTTTGTGGTTGGGGATCAAACCCAGAGCCGTGCTCAGGTGTACCAGGAAAGTACTCTACCACTGAGCTTCACTGAGCCCATAGCTGTGAGTATAGTTCTAAACAAGGGGAAGTAGAGCTTTGATGGAAGGAGTTTGTGGAAGTGATGTGAGAAATATCAATTCCCAATTCAGAAATTATATATTGCCCACAAGGCCCTTCAATCTAGCCTAAGAAATCATATGTAGTTAGGTTTCTGTTGCCATGATAATGCTGACCAAAGTCAACTTGGAGAAGAAGGGGATTGTTTGATTTACAAGGAGGCCTGGGCTACGACCTCAAGGCAGGAATCTGGAGGCAGGAACTGAAACAGAGACCATGGAGGAGCATTTATTAAAAAACAAAACCAAATTTGTGTTTTCATCTGAGTGGCAAAACATAAGTTACATTGCTGGAGTTGTGCCAAGAACTTATTGCTTTTGATGGGCTATGTCACTAACCCAAAGTAGACCCAGACAACTCCCACAATTCCATTAGTCTGATGAGAGCTCAATCAAATTGGTGATGAAGACACCATCCATCAGTCACCTGAGCTGCACATAATAGAGGTGCTCTGAAACCTGTGAAATAGCAAGGAGGATTCTTAATCAGATAATCTAGCGACAACACAATTGAGGATGGTACAGTGTGTGCTTAACATGTTCAAAGACATACATTTAGTCCCAGTAAACACAGAGAGAGAGAGAGAGAGAGAGAGAGAGAGAGAGAGAGAGAGAGAGAAACAGAGAGAGGGAGAGAGAGAGACAGAGAGAGACAGAGAGAGAGAGAGAAAACAAAGAGAGAAAGATGAAAGGTCAAGTTCCTTTCTGAACATATTAAGAAAAATGCTTGTGTAGAGTGCCCTGGTATGTCCTAAATGGGCTACATTGGTAGTACTACTGAGCTCATTGCTCAGTAAATGATTTTATGTAGTTGTACTGAGGAACAATTTTTTTGGATGGAGTTAGTTTCTTTAATGAGTCAAACATCTGCTTTCAAATCGTATGAGGTGTAACATATTTCCATCATTTAAAACTAGAGCTACTCAGAGTCAAATGCAATATAACCTGTTCCTCTTCTTAGTATTTCAACATAGAGTCTTTCTGTCCCTTTGACTTCACTCACAGAATGATTTGAACTAGCAGAAATGGTTTATAATTTAACTAGCCAACTTTTCTCATCAACCAGCTGCCTGTTTGCAAGACTAGGTGAGTCCAACCTTCTGACATAGCAACATGGACCTGGTCATCTGCAAAAACTCATGCTCAAGAACCACATAATTGACTACATTAAATAAATAAATAATCTCATAATGTCTTAAGTAATCTTGGGATTCTGTGTAAAACTGCATTCAAGCTATGCCCACCGCATACAAAGAAGCATGGCTAATATTAAGCTGCCTTGGAGGACCACGAAACAAAGAAGACAATTACTGATTTTTATCAGATTTTGATTAGTTAGACTCTCAGTTGGAGGCAAATGAGATAGAATAATATAGTGCAAACAGAGAGGGTCCTGTGGACAAAGAGAGCTAAGCAGGGTTCTGGCTATCCAGGAAGACATGGGGAGGCAAGTGTTTAGGAGGACAGAAAAACTCATTCACTCATAAAGGAGGTTGTAATTTGAATTAGTGTGTGATAAGAAACATAACAAAACAAATAAGAATAAAAATAACATATGCTAGTTGTCAAAAATGTACGAGACACTGTCAGTTGGCTTATACATTTGTTTTATTTAATCTTCATAATAGTGAATGTCACCATTTTCTCTTTCTATAGGGCAAGAAACTGAGGCTCAAAGATGTTGTATTAGATTGTCTATAATCATCCCTTTTCCATGGCTGGACTGCCTTGCCTGGCCTCAGTGGTAGAGGGTGTGCCTAGTCCAGCTGCAACGTGATGTTTCAGGGTGGTTGGCACCTGTGGTAGGGGCTTCCCTTCTCTGAAGATAAGGGAATGGGGAAGGAGTGTGAGGGTGGGACTAGGAAGAGAGGAGGGAGGAGGCTGCAATCAGGCTGCAAAGTGAATATAAATAGATGGATAGATAGATGATAAATAGATAGATGGATGGATGGATGGATGGATGGATAGATAGATAGATAGATAGAATGTTAGACAGATAATGGATAGATATATGATAGATGATGGATAGATGATATAGATAGATGATGAATAGATGACAGATAAATTAGATAGATGGATAGATGACAGATGAGAAAGAGAGCGAGAGAGAGAATGTTAGACAGATAATGGATAGATAAATGATAGATAGACAGATGGTGGATAGATGATAGATGATATAGATAGGTGATGAATAGATAACAGACAGATAGATAGATAGATAGATAGATAGATAGATAGATAGATGACAGTTGATAGATAGATGATGGGTAGATGGATAGAGAGATAGAGAGATAGAATGTTAGACAGATAATGGATAGATAGGTGATAGATGATGGATAGATGATAGGTAGATAAATAGAGAGATAGATGGATAATGGATAGATATATGATATAGATAGATAATGATAGATGATAGATGATGGATAGATGACAGATGATGGATGGATGGCTATAAAGAGATAATGGATGGAGAGAGAGACAGAGAGGGGAGTTATAAACAGATTGTCTATAATCACAATCTAGCAACTGTCAGGATAATTTTAACCTAAGTCTGTTTACTACAACACCTGAGCTTTCCCAATGGCCTCACGCTATCCCCTGATGATTGAAGTAAAAAGGCACCAAGAATCTTCATGTCCAGAGCTCACCATGGACCATGGAAGGAAGACCCGAGAGCACACGTAGCTCTCACAGCTAATTCCATCTGCAGAAAGAAGGTCTATGCTCAGGTAACTGGTGTGGTGGCTCTACTTCCAAACAAATGCAAAAGATAAAACTTTAGAAGTTGCTGGCATTTGCTACCAAGGATATTTGAAGTTAAGTAGCACTTCAAAGATGTTTATATATGGAGCCTATGGGTGGTTTTTCAGTGACAAATTTCAAGTTTTCTTGACATGTTCTTAAGGCAAAACTCACTTGGGATTAGTTCTATTTTGGAAAAGGGTTAAGTTAAAGTTTGTATATACCAGCGATGTATGAAATATATTTTAAAATATCAATAATCTTAAAGTTTAGAGTCTACGCAAATTTAATATTGTTCAAGGTCAGTTAACAAACCAGAGAGTCACTGTTTATATGGAAATGCAGTCTGAAAAGCATGCCACGAAATAGCAACATCTCCTGCTCAGCTTCATTTTGTTTTAATTTTAAAACTTATTTTATTAATTTATGTGTATCAATGTTTTCCTTCCATATATGTGCCACATGCATGGTTGGTGTCTGTGTAGGCCAGAGAGGGCATCAGATCCCCTGGGACTGGATATTATTTAGAGAGTTGTGAGCTGTCATGTGGGTGCTGGGAACAACACCCAGATCTTCTGTGAGAACAAGTGCTGCTAACTGCTAAGCTGAGTCTTTAGACTTTCTAGTGCATTTTAGAAGCATCTAAGGAAGAAAGAAAGAAAGAAAGGAAGAAAGAAAGAAAGAAAGAAAGAAAGAAGTTCTCTGACGAAATCTGAGAGCTTTGTTGTTCTACAACATATAAACCTACGTATGCTTTCCATTCTCTGGGTAGATTGGGTAGGAAACACCGGATAAAATGGCAGCTGATGTTTTCTTTGTGAGGAACTGCAAGGCTAGCTTCCAAAGGGGTGGGTGGCACTATTTGCAATCTCAGGAAAGATATTGGAGGTTTTAAATCCATACTTGTCACCATCTTTAAGTCATCATAGTGGGGTGTAAAGAGGTTGTGTCACTGTGGTTTGATTTAAGTATTTCTCATAGCTAATGATTTGAGAGGTTTTTTTTATATGCACGTCGACTACTAATACATTTTCTCTAAATATATGTATCTGTTCAAATTCTTTAATGACTTTAAACTGACATGATTTTTCTTTTTATTGATGAGTTTAAGATATATTTTAAAAATGTAAATATAAATTCTCTATTCTTTAAAAATTCTTGATGGGACTTTTCTAAGTACAAACCTCATTTAAATTTGGTGAATCTCTGAAAACCTATCCCTGTTTTGTTGCTTGTAGTTTTATAAATTACTTAAAACAAGTAAACATTGTATCATCCAAGCTAAAAAAAGAAGCATCTTCACTGCACATTCATTCGGAAGTTACACTGAAGTTTACTGACAGTTCTCAGTAGGGAATTCTGGGGCAGAGATCTAATTACTCACCTGTTGTTAAAACTTCCTCAGCGATTTGCTTCAAGAGTTTCATGAGAAAGTCTCATTTGACATTCGCTAGGAATCCACAGGCCACACTGGCAGGAGAAGCAGGTAGGCTAACTGCAGATCTCCACTCTTTCTTCCCTCTCCCACCTCAGTCTCCCCCTATCTCTGTAGCAGACCACCTGCTGCAGCCTCCCTTACCTCTCTGTCCCCATCTCCAGATGATGTCATAGATCCTCACCTGCAACCTTTCTTCCCACACAAACTATTGTCCCAGCCACAACTCCAGAATTCCCTGGGAAACTGCCAGCCAAGGCTGCCAGAGAAGCAAGTAGGTCAGCAAAGCTCAGGTAAGCCTGGGATCTTTACTCTCCTTCCTTTCCTCCAATCCAAACCCCTAGTCTCATTTCCTGCTCTTTAGCAGACTACATGATGTGGCCTTTTCTTTCTTCTGCCCATAAACCATTCTACCTAGAAACCCTAGTTGCCACAACTGGAAGGAACTCAGAAGAATTTCCTATTAGGCAACACACAGTCACTACACTCTCTGAAGGATGAAAGAAGGCAATAGAAACCAAAGAAGAAAAGACCCAACCAAAAAGGACAAGTCTAGTTATCAGCACCTAGAATTACAATTATGCCAAACTCAGATGCCTAGACATTAGCATAAAAACACAATCAGTAATAACCAGAATAACATGTCTCCATTGAAAATCAGCAACCCTACTATATGGTATAGGTTAAGCACAGGACAAGAACCTTAAAATTGTCTTTATGAATATGATAGAGGTCTTTAAAGTAGCAGTGACTAAATTCCTTAAAGAAAACTATGAAAACATAAACAAAGAGTGGAAGGAAGCAAATAAAATGGCTTGAGACATGAATGTGGAAATGGAATCAACAAAGAAAACCCAAACTGAGGGGAATCTGGAAATGAAAAATTTAGGAGTGTGAACAGGGACCTCAGAGGCAAGTCTTACCAACAGAACACAGGAGATAGATGAGAGAATCTCAGGCATTGAAGATAAGACAGAAGAAATCGATAAATGTTAAATCTAAAAACATCCAGAAGATCTGAGACACTACAAGAAGACCAAAACCATGAATAATAGGAACAGAAGAAGAACTCCAGAAAAGGTCCAGAAAATATTTTCAACAAAATCATAGGGGGAAATTTCCCTAGCCTAAAGAAGGAGATGCATATCAAGGTACAAGAAGCATACAGAACACCAAATAGAATGGGTCAGAAATAAAATTCCCTCTCAGCACAAAATAATCAAAACACTGTTGAAAAGCTGCAAGGGAAAAGATCAAGTAACATATGAAGGCAGACCTCTTAGAATAACATCTGATTTCTCAATAGAGACTCTTAAACCCAGAAAGGCCTGGACAGATGCTGAACAAAGTCTAAAAAACCACAGATGCCAGCCTAGACTATTATACACAGAGGAACTTTTGATTACAATAGGTAGAGAAAAAAGGCATTCCACGTTAAAGTCAATTTAGTCAATATCTATCTATGAATCCAGCACACACAGAAGGCATTAGAAGAAAAACTTCCATCTGAAAAGGTTGAACATACCAATGGAAATAATCCCAGAGCAAATCAAAAGAGGAGAGAAAAACATACAAACCACAAAAACAAAATAACAGGAGTCAACAAACACTGCTCATTGATATTTTCCAACATCAATAGTCTCAATTTCCCAATAAAAAAAATACAGACTAACAGAATGAAAAAACAAAAAACAAAATGCAAAACAAAACAACAACAACAAAACAAAACAGGATCCAACCTTCTGCTCCATGCAAGAAACACACCAAGTCAGACATTGCTTTGGGGAAAAGGATGAAAAAATTTTTCAAGCAAATGGATCTCAGAATAAGACTGGTGTAGTATTTAATCTCTGAAAAATAAACTTCAAATCAAAATTAATCAGAAAAGATAAGGAAGGACACAAAGTACTTATCAAAGAAAAAATCTGCAAAAGGGACATTATAATTCTTAACATCAATGCTCCAAATACAAGAGGACCCAGGTTCATGACAGATCACTACAGCTTAGATCACATATTGACCCTCCCACTCTGATTGTAGGTGATTTCAATACCCCCTCTGTCCAATAGACAGAACATCCAGACAGTAACTAAACAGAGAAATGCTGAAGGTATAAGCCAAGTGGACATAACAAATATTTATAGACCATTTCACTCAAACACAAATGAATATACCATCTTCTCAGCAGCTCATAGAACTTTCTCCAAAACTGACCACACACTTGCATACAAACAAGTCTCAACAAATAGAAAAAACTGAAATAATACCCTGCATCCTATCTGACCACCACAAATTTAAGATGGATATCAACAACAGAAACAACAGAAAGCCTATAAACTCATAGAAGCTGAACAACTCACTACTGAATCTTCTACAATGGTGATGATCACGTTGGATGACTGTGTGGGAGAGTCCAAACCAATCCATGCTTCTCCTCCAGCACAAAACTCAACTCCAAACAGATCAAAAACCTCAACATAAGACGAGATACACTGAACCTTATGTAAAAGAAACTGTGGAATAGCCTTGAACTCATTGGCACAGGAAAGGACTTTCTGAACAGAAAACATCATTAGCACAAGCGCTGAGACCAACAATTAATAAATGAGACCTCATGAAACTGAAGAGCTTCTGCACAGCGGAGGACACTACAGAGACATTTGCTCAACCACGCTCATTGCTGCTGCATTCATAACAGTCAGAAATTAGAAGCAGCCCAGAGACCTCTTAGCAGATTAATGGATAAATAAAATGTGCTTGTTCACCATAGAGTATCATTCAACTATTTTAAAAAATATAAAATTATGAAATGCACAGGTAAATGGATGGAACTAGGAAAAAATCCAGAGTAAGGTAATCCAGACCCAGAAAGACAAATTAGAATGTATTTGCTCATATGTTGATATTAATTATTAAGTCAATAATAACTATAGCCGTAGAGCCACAGTAGTTAGGTACAGAGTAAGGAACTTGGAGGATCCAGATAGATCTCCCTAGGACAGGGAAACAGGTGGATGAGGTGGGGCTGGGCTCAGAGGATCAAGTGGAGAGTTGGAGGTAAGAGGGAAATTAGGGAGGGAACATGGGAGAGACAGTTAAAATTTAGGGCCATTGGATGGGTAATATGGAAATCTAACACAGTAGAGGCTTCCTAAAATATATACATATATTAAAGTGATCTAAATGAAATTACTAGATAACAGAGCTGCAACTGGACATCTCTTGTCACCAAATGAAACTCCAAGTACTGGGAATAGGTTTTTATAAATAAGTTTTGGTCAAAGGGGTCCCATGGGAACCCATGAACAACCCAAGCTGTTGCAAGGGCCTATTGTTGAAGACAATACACACACCCCTCAATAAACACAGAGTTGAGCTGGTACCTTCATGGAGCCTTCACCCTTACAGCTAGTGTTATTGATACCAGAAGGTATTATGCACATGGTCAAAGGAGAAACATAAACACCAACACAGACACAAGCCCTTGGATCTATAATCATCACATGCCTGCAAAATATGGTTGTGCAATGGAGACACGGAGATTGTGGGGGTAACCAATCAATGGCTGATTTTATTTAAGGCCCATTCCATGAGATGGAGCCCATACCTGACACTTTTTGAGTGACCAAGACATTGAGACAAGATAGCTTAATGACTGAGGCTAAAACTAAAGACTACTGTAATACTAAAGGAGCATAGCTGTAAAATGGCACCTAATGACATTCTGCTAATAGTCATAGATAAGTGCCCTGCTCAGTCACCATCGGAGAAGCTTTCTACCACAGCAAGGAACAAATACACAGTCCCACAACCAGACAAGATGCAGAAAGCCAAAGGCCTTGGAACACTTAGCCATAACTGGGGTATCTCCATCAAATTCATCCACAGAGCTCAGGGAAACCCATAAAAGAGCAGAAAGAAAGAGTGTAAAGAGCCAGAGGGGATGGAGGGCACCAATCAAACAGGCCCTTCTAAACACAACAGTACTGAACTCAGAGACTGCAGCAGCACACGCCGGGTCTGTGCATCTGTACTGAGGTCTGTATTGGGATCTATGTGTCTATATCCAGGTCTGTGTTTTTGTATCCGGGTCTGTGAGGGAACGGGTCTATGTATGTGTATCTGTTTCTTGTGTCTTCTCCTTCTGCTTGTTTTGTCCTATTCCTGTCTGTTCATTGTTTTATATTATTTCACTTTATTATTATCCCTTGGAAGTCTGTTTTTTTCTAGTGAAAGGCAGAAAGGGTTGCTCTGGATGGAGAGGAGGTGTAGAGGGACTTGGAGGAGCAGAAGAAGAGAAAACTGCAATCAGGATATATTATATGAAAAGAACCTATTTCCAATAAAGGAAAAAAATCTCATTGATGGAAGCACTTTGCTTAACATTTTATATTACTCTTACTGGACAAGACACAGATCCTAGACCTTCTGCTTTGGGAGGGCAGGTGGGATGGTTTGGACCCAGGATCTGGTACAGATATTACACATGTGCTCTGTCCCTGAGCTACATGCTCAACACTCCTCTGTGTGTGTGTGTGTGTGTGTGTGTGTGTCCTTTAACAGTTTGGTGATGCCAACTGAGCAGTATAGCTGTGAAAAGCAGGTGGAAATTTATGCAAAAACCACCATGACAATACCACTTACTTTATAAATAAAGTTACAACCATGTAAATGTTTCAGCTGAATGCTTTTGAGCTTGATAGCCATGTCACCAAATCTGCATTGATTGTTTACTGTGAGCCCAATTTTCAGCAAAAGATCCTCTGTCCTAAGGTATTCTGTACTCCAACTATCTTGTAGATTTTGACTGGCAATGACCAATAGAGTCCTTCTATTCCCTGAGATGAAGTTTAATAATAATGAAAAATGTCCCCCAAAGGAGCTACGAAACTAATGCATGCTTTCCAGAAGACCAAGCGCCCCCTCCTCTTCCCTTAGCTGTTGACATTCCCTTGAGCTACTTTGCTGAGACTCTTCTGTCAGGTTTTTGCAGCACATTCATTCTATTCAACTCAAGTCCATGATCACTCAACTCCCCAATGACTTAAGGAATTTTTAGTCTGAAAACAAATGTCAGCGTGAGGAATACGAGGTAAGAGCAGGAACTCACTGGGGAGGAGCTGGGGGATGCACACAAAAAGAGAAATGATCATCTGTGGCTTCATTCCTGCACTGAAGTGCAAGGGTAAGAGGAAATAGAAACACCCAAGAGTGCTGTCATCTGAGCATCCAGCAATTGTTCAATTGTAATGACTTCTAAAACATAATCCTCTTAGTTTCTCCAAACCTCTGTTCCTCTCAGGTGTAAGATTAAAAAAAATATTGCTTAGATATTGTCCACAAGAGCTATGGTGGTACTCAAGAATAGAGGCTATATAATGAGCTAAAGTCACTGTATGCATGTGTGTGTGGTGGGTATGTGCACATATTCATGTGTGTGCAGGAGGTCCAGTTGTGCGAGTGTGTACATGGAAGGCAGATTTTGTTCTTCAGGTGCCATCTCTCACTGGCTTGAAACTTATAATGGGCTAAGCTGGCTGGCCTGCAAATCCCAAGAGTCCACTTGTTTCTGCCTATTCAGGGATAAGACTGCAAGTACATGCCCCCACAGCTGGTGTTGTCTTCAACAGAGGGCTTTGGTGGTCTAACTCAGGTCCCCTTACCTTCCTGGAGAGTGCTTTGCTGACTGAGCTATCTCCCAGCCCTCACTGCCGTTTTTGTAAGTCTCTGTCACACTACAAAATCCCAAGAGCTTGCCCTGAGCTATGATCAATAGACATAGCCACAAAGAGAAAGGAAAAAGGCAGCTTTCTTACCCTCGGCAAATGAAGGGACAACAAATTAAACTAAATGTTAACCAATCAAGTGTAAATTGCAAATGGGTTCTTTAATAAAACTAAAAGTGTTTTCAAACATTAAGATAAGTGTCCGAAGAGTCAGTGATCTTTAAGCATTTTCCTTAAGGGTTTCTCCTCCTCTCTTCCCCATCCCCAGGATCTTCACTCTTTCTTTTGGTTCTGTGAGTAAGAAAATGGGATGGGGGCTGGAGAGATGGCTCAGCAGTTAAGAGCACTGACTGCTCTTCCAGAGGTCCTGAGTTCAATTCCCAGCAACCACATGATGGCTCACAACCATCTATATTGAGATCTGATACCTTCCTTCTGGTGTGTCTAAAGACAGCAAAAGTGTACTCATATAAATAAAATAAATAAATCTTTAAAAAAAAAAGAAAGAAAGAAAATGGGATGGAATAGCTCTTTGGGATCCCAAGTCCTGGATGACATGATCATGAGATTGGATCCAAACACCAAGGTTCGCTTTCCTGTGATGCTGTCTTCATGGTAAATGCATATGCTAGCATCTGTCCTCCCACCCCCCAGGTCTGCTGGAAACACTGCTGAGCTTCTTGATGTATACAGATGTATACTGAGTACTTGCTGTATACAGATCCAATAAATATCACCTAATATTGACCATATTCCTTTTTTGCTTGTGTGTGTTTCTTTGTTGGTACACTTGGGATATGCATGTGGGTGTGTATGCGCAAGGTTGGTGCACATACATGAGTGCTCATGTATATGGAGGCCAGAGAACACCTTGGATTGTTATTCCTCAGGTGCAATCCTCTTTGTAAACGTGTGACAAGGCCTCTCTTTGGCCTGAAACTCACCAAGTAGGCTAAGCTGGATGAGAAATGAGACCAGGGATCTACCCATCTCTGCCTCCGCAGCCCTGGGATTATAACTATATCACCATCCCTGGCTTATTTCAGTTGAGGTCCTAGGCAAGTACTTTACCCACTGAGCTATCTCCCCAGCTCTTCCAGAATGCTTTTTAACTGGGTAATCACCTTTTCTTAAATGATGCACAGCATGAGCAACAGAAAAGAAAACGCACAGTGGTTTCTTGTCAGCAGTTACTGGATGGCTTAAATCTGTTCCCAAGAGCTCAGGACTTAGGAAACTACCATCCTGCTGTTTCCCAAGAAGGGCAGAGGCTCAGCAGCAGTTAAAGATTATCTGTGTGGGCAACAGATTAAACTTTTTGCCTTTAAGTTTTAAAACTCCAAGAGAACAGCTTCTAAGCGAGCATTACAAATGTTGAGTTGGCCCTTGCCTTCAGGGAGTTTGAGGGAATGGAGCTTGGCTCTTTGGAGCTAAGCAGAGCATTAAAGGGCTGTATATCTCTTTCCTGCCACAGTGCCCAAGCAGAAAGATCATCTCTCATTTTAAAAAGCTTTCATGTCTTGAGGGTCCTTGGCCCCACAGCTTCATTTTGTGTGAGTTGTATATTATTATTTCTGGGGTTGGATTACATTTATCTTTTAAATGTTTTTCCTTTGGTCTTTTTTAAAGGTATTTCTCTTTTGAGAAAATGCACATTGGGTTCAGAATTCAGTTAATATTCATTAAGGACAAAAATATCTTTGGTGAGTTTTTTAAAACTGATAGATAATAGATCATCCTAAATGTGTTTTTACAAGACTCCTCTTAAAACTAATTTTAAAGGCTAAGAATACTGCAGCACAGCATGTACGTTAGTCATTTGGTTTTGCAGGGTCTCACTATGTAGCCTTGATGGCCTGGAACTTACTAGTAACCCTAACTGGTCCTGAATTCATACAGAGATCCTCCTGCCTCTGCCTCCCAAGTGCTGTGATCAAAGGCATGTGCCACCACACCTGGAAATGCACACGATTTAAGAGATGACAGCATAGGATGCTACTTGTTCTATCAGATTAAAATAACATTCCATCAAAACAGCTTAGCTTGGGGTGGAGTAATTTTATTTCTCTACTTGAGACAACCACTGGGTTCCATGCTTTGTGAGAGCATTGGTTCTCATAGACTGAAACTTCACACTCTCCATAAAGCTAATCACTTTTACTGCTTCATCAAGGGCATTCTGAAATGAATCTAGGTTTTGGTTAACTCCAAGTGCATGGTGATGAATGCTGTGGTAACTAGTGCAATTTAGCTGTACTAAGTCGTCAGCACTGGTAACATGTCAAACACTGCACAGTGCTTTTTGAAATGAGTTTTGGTTTTGCAGACTTTCTGGAAAGGTCTTCAGACTCCTAGGGATTGTGGATCACACTTTGAAAAGCAGGACTCTGAAAAGTCATGTTGCTATCTCATATAATTAGCAAAACAAAATGATAAATTTATCAGATTGTCTTTTGTTCCCAAATGAAGCGTCAGAGTGAATAAAATAACTAACTCACCATTTGTTTTTAAATCATATTTTAAATTTTACTTTGTTTTGTAGCGCTTATAAGCTAGTGACATGTAAAATGAAATAAAAACTCAAAGTTATTTACATGACAAATGAAGATGCATGTGAAAAATCATTGCTACAGTATCTGGGAAGTCTTCATATCTACTTATTTTACTCTTGGCCAAATATAAAATCGGGCTTTTAAAGGGGTTAGGTGTGTGGGCATAGCTCAGCAATAAGACATTGGCTGAACATGCAAGAAACCCTGGATTGAATCCCTAATACCACCAAGGAGAGAGGGAAAGGAGAAAAGATAGGAAAGGAAGAGGGACACATACACGCACTTTCATTTGTGCCGTGCACACACATGCACACACACACACACACACATAGGAGTGGGGGTTAAATTTTATTTTGTATTTTAACTACTTACATAAACTTGTTAAAAACACAATTCTATTTTAAGTAGTCTTTAATAGTATTAATTAAAAGTCAATGCAAATAGTAAAATTATATGTACAATTTAATTTATTTATAAAGACCTCAATTCATACAGACCACAAACTACAGTACCTAAGTAGTCATGTAAAAGGAATATACGATTATGTGTGCATGCATATATGCTGATCAGTAAAACATTGTATCAGTCTTCAATGTTATCTTTTCTACTACAAACACAACGGAAGGATGAAAAGAAACATTGCAGATGACCCTTTGGGATTGTATGAGTCTGCTCAAGATTCTACTCCATGTTTCATGTTCCCAAATGTGGTTTTCAAGACAACCTTAGTCTCTGTAAGTCACCAACTGAAAAGTTGTGTTGCATTCCTTAAAATTGAGAACACAAGAAAGACAGGCATTTTTTTTTTTATTAATATTTTCTGAGCTGGCTGGGAGGCGGGGCTTGAATGCCTTGGGGCAACCCCGTTCTGGACAGCAGCTCTCTGGAGACTGTTGAAGGTGAACGCTCAACTTGTGGCATTTGCCAATTTCTTAATAATAAGTATTTTTCTCCCAGGGCCCGTTTCAAGCAAACACGTTTTACAGCCAGGTTGTAAATGTTCTGGATGCTTGACACTTAGCAATCCCAAGCTCTTACAGCTGGTAAAAGATGGCAAGAACACAGCCCAGGAGCTCCCTGACTTCTAGCATTAGAGGGAGCTGGGAGAAAAGCCTAACTCAGCAGCAGTCAAGCAAATACTTCAATGACAGGTAAGTCACCAGAAAGGATGACTCCAAGAATGGATTTATAAGTAAGCACTTGAAGGTCCAGGGAAGGGACTTGATTTCCCAGGAGCACCCAGCGTCACTGGATCACACAGCATCATATTCTCTCCCGTAGCAGTCGAGCTGTGGAGCTCAAATGCTGCTCTGTGTTTAAATCACCTGGAGGATGTCAAGAAACTCCAGCTCAGTGACCCCTCCTCAGGCTTCTGGATCAGAGAGTCAGAGCAAAGCCCTAGAAGTCATGTTTCTAAGGAGAAAGTAGGTAGCTCTGAGAGGCTCTGAAACTGCTCACCTGGGATGTGTATTACTTTCCCATTGCAGTGTTAGGATTGTAGTGAGAACTTTGGTTTCTTTTTAAAAGTACAGAAATATTATACGAATATGCTTTCATTTTAATCCCAGGTGTGAGATATGGGGATGCCTCAGATTGTTCCATAGCAGCTAGCTATGATTTGCTTCCTGCTCTAGCAGGGACATGACTTTGCTAGTTGTAGTTTCTATGAGTGTGTGACATTTGGAATTCTGGAGATTTTCCTGAGGCTAGGTAAATGCTAAGATCCCAAAAGGTGTGTTGTTGGTTGTTGGTTGGTTGCTGTTTATTGCTGTTGGTCATAGTTTGCAAAGCAGTCACGCGCAAAGAAAAAGCAAAAGGAGTTAGATACCCTGATGCCAAAGATCAAACTTGCCCCATGGAGCTCAATGCCCCTAATCACTAGGTGGTCTAATGACAACATTGCCTCTCCTATCTGGTTAGGGGGTTGGAAGGGTGGAAGAGGAATGGTGGAGAAAAGTGGAAGAAAGAAGACTCACAAAGTAGCGAAAGAAAGCTACACAGAATAGCTGAGAAAAATATTGTAAGAGAAGGAAGATTGCGTCCATGTACCAGGCTGCCCCCTTACTCTTGGGACTGTGGCAAGGCACTCCATCTGACATTGAAAAATGCAGAAAACGCAAAACCACTGTCCCACTAACATGTTTGATTCTTCTTGATTATTTGTCTGTTATACATTTTTGCATTTGCCATTTTTGACGATTCAGTCAAATACACATCGAACAGGTGTTTATTTGCAGTGTTCTAGGTTGCATGTTTCACGTCAAGGACACCAAGACAATCCCGGGATTTTTGCAATGAGGCATTCAGAACTCAGAGGGGTAGAGGGTAGGCATGAACAGATTTCATTTCAGAATTTCAGCACAATAGGTTAAAGCTTGCCTAGATGGCATGGAATCATGGGAGGTACTTGATAGACTGAAACAGTTCCAGGAGTTGGGGCATCGGGGTTAACTCACAGAGAAAATGTCTATACCAGAATCCCCTTTCCAAAACACAAGTTTAAACAACACTGACTTTCTACATCACTTCATTCAGAATGGTCATCATCAATAAAATAAATGACAATAAATTCTGGTGAAGATTCAAGGGTAGAAGGCAGTGGGGGGGCAGACTTATACACTATTGCTGGAAATGTGAATTAGCCTAGAAAGCATGGAAGTCAATACAGAGCCCCCCCCAAAGAAAACCTAAAACTAGCATTCTAAAATAGAACTGTACTATATGATCTAGCTATACTATTCCTGGATATTAGCCTGAAGGAATCTAAGTCAGCAAACAATGGAATATCTGCATGTCCATGTTATTGTGGTACCATTCCCAATAACCAAGGTTAGACTCAGCCTAGTTGCCCATCAGCAGGCATAAATGGATGAAGAAGATAGGATACACACATTCAACACTATTATTCAGCCCTTAAAAAAGAAAAAAAGTGCACTGTTTGTAGGAAAATGCTGGGTACTGGAGATTATAATGTTAAGCCAAAGAAGCCAGACTTAGAAAGACAAATATTACATGCTTTCTATTCTATGTAGAATTTAAATGAACAGTAAAGTCATGCAAATAGAAGGGGAGACAAGAGAGTAGACAGGAGATGAATAAAAATGGTATTTATCCCCTTAGCATTTACATTTATGCTTCCTAGAACTATTACATTTTATATGAAATATAGAAATCCCACTTCTTGTTCCCTTCATCACCTGGTCACCACACTGAGATGGACTGAGTCTCTTTCTCCACAATACACATTCCAAACTCTCACCTGAAAGGAGACAGGGCTGGAGCCTGTATGAGAGATACCCAGGAGCTTCCTAGGTCCTTTCCAGCATCTGAGGATACAGTAACATGGTATCAACCTCACCAGCAGGCCTTCGCCAATCATGGAGGCCTTACCTTGGTCTTCCAGGTCTGGAACTGGAAGCAGCAAACTTAATGTCATTCATGGTTCCCAATACAGCAGATCTGGTGTTTTCAGACAATGTTCAGAAAAGTGTCTGCTTCCTTTAGGATGTCTAAAAGCTACACACCGAATCCTGGGACCACCTTTTAAACGTCGTTTGCAAATTGGGATTAATTTGTATTAATCTCATTTGTTGCATAGTTAGGTGATTTTGTGAATCACAAATTAGCAGCAAGAAGTGACCAAGTCCTATAGAAAGCTGGACAAAGGAAAGGCAGAGTTCAGCATCATTGTCAGCCTTTGCAGAATTTATGGAAGGCTTGGCCCTGCCTACTGCAGCCTCTCATTACCATCTCACCCTATGTCTTTCCAGTTCGGAATTTGACATCACCAAGCTGAAAGAAAACATCTAGCTTAAAGTCTTCCCAAACCTGCCTTAAACATCTGTTATATGACATTAGCAGAGAACAATGAAAAAATCCACATCTTCTAAGGGCCGTGGTTCCTTTTTACAGCTCTGGGAATAAGAAAGTCTACCGCATCTCCCCAGCCAACTTTCTCCTCTGTCTCACAGAACTTGGGAAGGCTGCTAATTACTAATTCTAAACAAGTCACTGTCAGCGGAAGTGTGGAATCATGACAAGTTCAGACTAATTTCAGGGGGTGGGATAGACATTAGGAAGGCAAATGCCATTATTACTAAAAACAGCAATCTCCACTAGCATTTGCTCTGCATACCTTCTGCAGTGTTAGGCACTGGGCTAATCTCTTTCCATGCATTGTATCATTTAAAAAGAAATCCAGAGCATTTTGTCCACTTAGCAGAATTATGCAGCGGGTGGTAGTTAACGCAGAAAATCACAACTGGTTTAAGTGCTGAGTGATCAATGGGGTGTCTCCCCCTCCCCAGATCAAGCCAGTCAACATCCAGCATGGAGAGGGGAGGAGCTCCCAACCCCTCACCCCAAACTGAGGAGCTGTGAACACTCCATAGCTTTTTGGGAATAGAGAATCAGTTTTCTTTAAGGGTGCAGCTCCTGGTAGGTCAACCACACTTCGCTTCACTGGATGGTCCCACACCCAGGAATATATGGACAGCACAAATTAGAGCTGATGGGTTATTAAAGTTAAAACAGGACATGAGGTTGAGTCAATACAGAAGTAAAAGTGGATGGCTCAGAGACCTAGGGTAGAACCAAAGACCGATTTTTTAAATGTCAACGAAATGGTTCCTAATGGTCTTCTGCTATATTCGTAGGACAGGTGCCCAGCTCAAGTCATCAAAGAGGCTTCCTCTGTCAGCTGATGGGAGCAGATACAGAGACCCACAGCCAAACATTAGGTGGAGCTTGGGGGACTCCACAGAAGAGGGAGAGGAAGGATGTAGGAGCCAGAGGGGGCAAGGGCACCATGAACACAGCCCACAGAGTCCACTAAGCAGGGCTCAAAGTGACTCACAGAGATCGAAGCAGCAACCATGGAACCTGCGTGGGTCTGCACCAGGCCCCCTGCATATGTGCTGTAGTTCTTTAACTTGGGATTTCTGTGGGACTCCTAACAGTGGGAGTGGAGGTGTCTCGTGAGGGGAGGTGTCTCGTGAGGGTGTCTGCCTCGCTCTGCTTGCTCATGGGACCTGTTCCATTCTACTGGATTGTCTCGTCCAGCCTTGATATGAGGGCTTGTGCCTAGTCTTATTGCATCTTGTTAGGCCGTGTTTGATTGATTTCACTGGGAGGCCCGCTCTTTTCTGAAGGGAAATGGAGGATCTGGGAGAAAGAGGAGGCGGGGCAGGGTTGGGAGGAGGAGAGTGAAGGGAGGCTGTGTTTGGGACTTATTGTAGAAGAAAATAAATAAATAAGTAATAAACACATGCATACCAGACAAGTAATAAAAATCACTAAAATTTAAAAAAAGAAGTTAGGGGGAGCAGTTGAGCAGATATGGTCAAATTTTTTGCATGAAATTCCCAAAGAACTAAGTAAAATATTATTTAAAACGCAACAGGTTTAAAATGAAATAAATCCAAAAGACATAAACTTCAATTAGTTCCATATCCCAAGTGAAAAGGCCAAGGCTATGGTTGGTAAATGACTCGAAATTCACCATGTGTAAGTGCTGACCTCAGACTCAAGCACGACCTCGGTGCCACAGCCCAGGGCTGTAACACTGCGCTGAGGAGAAAGAACACTCTGCTGCCCACGGGGCATGTGAGCTAAACAGCTTGTAAGTCTATATGTGTGATTCCAACGTCAAGAATGGGGTTAAGGCAAGCATACCATGAACATCTTAGGAAGGAGCGGATAGATGAGAGATGTCTGGGAAAGGCTATAGGAAGGCTATACTTTGTTGGCTTAGTTGTGTCCACATCTTTACATTCTAAGTGCAGTATGCTGACCTTGTAGCATGTGACTTTTGTGATGTCATGA
Organism: Rhynchomys soricoides; assembly: GCA_019843965.1. Taxonomy (NCBI): domain Eukaryota; kingdom Metazoa; phylum Chordata; class Mammalia; order Rodentia; family Muridae; genus Rhynchomys; species Rhynchomys soricoides. The sequence continues at coordinate 399,844 of JADRCH010000317.1, read as the reverse complement.
AAAAAAGTGACAGAACCAGAAAAGGAGTTAAAAACAAGTTCATATGCTGTTAAGTTGGGGGAAACCAGATAATTTTCTGGATAATGAAGCTTATATTTATTGAATACTTCCCTATGTGGGAATTTGTGCCAACAATTCTGTGGTGTAAAATTATTATTCCCCAAATTTTATAGGTGCAATTTGGAACTCCGGGGGTTTATTAAAGGATTAAAGAAGTAATTAAGTAAGTGGAGAATATAAAATGATTCTTTGTCGAGTAGAACCCTCCACGGATGCAGGCTGTTATTGTTATGAAGAAATCAAAGATCCTTTTATATTTTATTATGTTAGCTTTATTATAGACTGGCAATTTATAGTTATTCCTTGCTTTTCTAATTATTTTTATTAGCGATATTTGGTAGCAATATTATATGTAAAAGAAGCATACAATGTAGAAGATTGGTTCTGTTGGCAAAGAAACAGTCATAGATGAAGTGCTGGCCCTGGGATTTTGTAGCGTGCTTGCTGGCCAATGCAGAGTCAGCACCAGGAAGAGCAGGAACCAAGGATCTTGAAGTTCGGTTTTATAACTCACCTGCTAAAATGACACCTCAATCCACACTCTACAGTGGCCTTGGGCCTGAGAGTTGAGTTTCTCATCTGACTTTAAACTGCTGATTGCTTTTTACTGAACTTACCTTTGTTCCTCTCTGTGCTGTTGGCCTTTGTCTGCAAATGATCATAAAAGTTTCATATAATGACTGATAAGGGACTGGGAAGAGAGACAGGCCTATGATACTAGACACACAAAAGATGTACATGTCCTTCAGTGTTCTCTGGAGAAAGCAATTCTCTGGGCATTAAGTAATAATAAAGAATACCAGTCCTTTCAAATATTAAATTATATTGGCACGAGTGTTATTTTGTCCATAAATACTAATTTCATACACACACACACACACTCACACACACACATGTACACACACAGTGTATGTTTTGTTTTTAGATCCACATTTGAATCCTTGTAATGTCTGAATAGTTTGACAATAAAAAATTTGCAAATTCTAAAGTGTAAGGAGCAAGAGCTCCGTGGGCAAGAATGTTTCCTGTGCAAGCATGAAGATCTGAATTAAGATCCCTAGTACCCACGTAAAACTCCTGGCATAAGCTGCGTGTGGTGACATGCTTCATTATTCTCAGATACCAGGAGGTAGAAGCAAACAGATCTCTGTGAGTTCAAGGCCAGCCTGGTTTGTAAAATAAATCCCAAGCTGGCCAGGGTTACATAATGAGACCCTGAGAGCAAACAAACAGGAGGCATGACTACCTGTAACAGAAGTGTTGATTGGGCAGAGATAGATTCCAGCATCTTACTTACTGGCTGGCCACACCTAAGTTGTGAGTCTCTTGTTCAGTGAGAGGCACTGTTTCAATGTAATAAGGCAGACAGTGGTAAGAAACTGTCTAACCTTCACATGTGCACACATGGGCAGGCACACCCACACACTCACATGCATGTGTCACACTCATACAATACATGCAATGTACCATGATTAATTCATTAGTTAGTTGATTAATATAAAATATGAGGGCAGAGGATTCCTCCTTCCCTCCCCACTTCCTTCTTTCTATCTTTCATGCTCTTATTTGGAAAGAAGTTTAAACCTTTATAATGTGGGTCTTAGTGCTGCACTATTAATTCCCACTAGGTGGCTACATCAAATCCCTTGAAATGGACTCTATGTAGAAGATTGAACTATGCAGGATTCAGAAATCCTTAGTTTTGGTTATTTCCATGGGATATTTATCAAGTAGATTTGGCATTTAGATAGTATTATAAAAACCTAGGCCTGAATTAAATTTTCTTCCAAGTAGCACTATGCCGGCTTTACCCCAAGTCTATCTGTTTACTAATGCAAGCAAAGATCACCCCACCAAGCAGTCCATCCAGCTGATCCTCTATGTGTGGAATCAGTGTGCTTATCATTGAAAGATTCGGATCTTATCCGCCGTGCCTGCATTTGTTGTGTGATGCACATCTGAACTCATTGGATCTTTGGGGTTATTTTCTTAGGCTGTAATTTACCATACAGTGTTGCATTAGTCAGGTTTCCCTAGAGTAACAGGACCGGCATGATGAAGATATACTCTAAAGAGTTGATATCAAGTGATGAAGATATA